>SJYT01063686.1:742021-794409 GCA_006410635.1 Cephalophus harveyi
TCATGGGGTCGCAAAGAGTCGGACACGACTGAGCGACTGAACTGAACTGAACTGAACTGAGCGACCAAACAGCCATAGGACGGCGTGCCGCTCGTTCATTCATCCTTTCCTGCACACATGTTTCCTGGGAATGCTCCCCAGGTCTCAGGACACTGGTCAGGGGCTGATCGCTGATCTGGCCGTAGCGGTGACACCTGGGCCCAAGAGGCTGGTCTGGGGCCCCTGGGGACGGGGCCCTATTGGACCCACCAAAGCTTGGCCTCTTGGCAGTCCCATCAGTACATCTGGTGAGTTCCTGGGGCAGGGGGAGGGCCTTCTTTTGTTCACTGGCTTCGGGGAAGGCAGAGGATCCATCCTGAAGACTCCCACCCAAGAGTGAAGGCGGGAAAGCTCTGAGTACACAGCGGGCACTCCATAAATGCACATATGAGTTACAGCAATGAATAAACAGTAAAGTGAGCGACAGAATATTCCAGAACTTATTAAAAAAAACTGAGATGGCTTGACCCTAGAAGGCAGGGCCTGGATTAGACCTGTGGCCAGGAGCCAGAGCACTTGGTCTGTTGGCCACCCCCAGCCCCCGCCCCCGCAGGCATGCCTCCCTCCTGTCCCATTTGTCTTGCGACTGACCCAGGGGCCGGGAGCTCTTCGCGGTGGGGCCTGTCCTGCGGGCGGGGAGATGCCGAGCTGTAGCCCTGGCCTCCACCTGCTGGGTGCCAGTTGCACCCCCTCCCCAGCTGTGACAACCAGAAACGTTCCCAAACGTTGTCCACCATCTCAGGGCAAACTCAGCCCTGACCGAGGACATCTGTCCTCAGGTTTCATATAAAGAAAGGCTTCCAGATGATAAACACCATATGATACTGCTTATATGTGGAATCTAAAAATGTGGAACAGATGAACTTAGAAACAGAATCACAGATGTAGGAAACAATCTTATGGTTACCGGGGGAGATGAGCGGAGGGCTGCCTTGGAGGTTGGGGTGGACACATGTGAAGCGTTAGTCACTCCGTTTTGTCTGACTCTTTGCCACCCCATGGACTGTAGCCTGCCAGGCTCCTCTGTTCGTGGAGTTCTCCAGGCAAGAGTGCTGGAATGGGCTGCCATTTCCTTCTCCAGGGGATCTTCTCGACCCAGGGATCAAACCTATGTCTCCTGCATCTCCTGCACTGGCTGGTGGGTTCTTTACCTTTGAGCCACCAGGGAAGCCCATCTTCAATGTTAGCAGACTCTTTGAGAGCCCACGGACTGTAGTCCATGGACGTCTCCAGGCCAGAATACTGGAATGGGTAGCCTTTCCCTTCTCCAGGGGATCTTCCTGACCCAGGGATTGAACCCGGTCTCCTGCATTGCAGGCGAATTCTTTACCAACTGAGCCACAAGGGAAGCCCAAGCATATAGGAGTGGGTAGCCTTTCCCTTCTCCAGAGGATCTTCCTGACCCAGGATCAAACCCGGTCTCCTGCACTGGCAGGCGGATTCTTTACCAACTGAGCTATCAGGGAAGCCCAGCAACTATTAGCTCAGATGGTGAAGAATCCGCCTGCAATGCAGGAGACCCGGGTTTGATCCCTGGCTTGGAAAGATCCCCTGGAGAAGGAAATGGCAACCTACTCCAGCATTCTTGCCTGGAGAATCCCATGGACAGGAGCCTGGAGGGCTACACTCCGTGGGGTCACAAAGAGTTGGACATGACTGAGCAACTTACACACTTTTGCAGGTGAGGAAACTGAGTCTCAGAGAGGTTGTGTTTGTGGCCTGAGGTCACACAGCAGGTCCATGTGGAGGTGAGATTCTAACCCGCATCTGTGTAATTCCAGGGAACTCACTGGTCTCCCCCACGGATGGGGCATTCACTCCCCACAGCTCACCCCCCATGGAGTGTCTCCCCCAACCACTGCCCTGGGAGCAGTGGCGGCTGGGAGCTGTCCCTGAATCAGGAGGTGGAGAGCTTCTGCAGCGGGGAGACCCCATCTGCATCTTTCCCTGGTGACCAGCCAGAGCCTGGTGCCCCAAGCCCTGAGTCAAGGCCACTGAGGCTCTGCCCACTCTGGGGGGCTGAAGCCCACCCTGGCCTCGAGTCCAGCCTGCGGTTCCCTCCAGCGGACATGGTGCCTCTTCTCCCCGCAGGGTGTTTTTCCTGAATGTGCCTTTCGATTCTGTCATCGAGCGGCTGAGCCTGAGAAGAACTGACCCCGTCACAGGAGAAAGGTCTGTGCCAGCCCTGCAGTGGGCGGCGGCCCTCTGAGGGCTCCAGAGGCCACGCCCCACAGAGGACCCCCCTCTCTCCATCTAGCTGATGGGTGCCAGGGCGGGGCCGCTCCAGGGACCCTGCTGGGGGCAACTGACAGAAGATTCTAGAAAGGGGCTTCACCCAGCCAGCTCCTCCACACTGTCGGCCGACCCTCTTTTACTGGAAGAGTAGCAAGAAAATGAATGTCCAGGCTGTACAACAGCTGTTAAACTGCTTACCTGCTCTGACCCGGGCTTGGCTCAGACCCCAGCATGTCACCGCGGTGCGTCCCTGACGTGGCTGCTGAACAGATGCGTCCCCTAGGGAACAGCGTCACCTCTGAGCCCTCCCGCGGCTATAGGGGCTAAATCCTGCAAGCTAAGTCCTTGTATCTGACCAAGTCCAGTTGCTGTGTTGGTGGTGAAACACAGTCTACAGTCCCCGCGATTGAAGGTTGAAGCCCCCGTCTTCCCAGCAACCAGGGCCCTGTTTCTTGGTAACTAGACCGTGTTTCTCAGGACAGAGGAGGAGGGGCGGGAAGGGAGCACCAGGATTTTCCCGTCACCGTGCGCTGGGGGACGTCCTCTCACTGACCCATGTCAAGAGAAACGGCCTTCATGCTGCCGGGCCTCTCCCCCAGGGGCCAGGGCACTTCCTCGCGTCTCCACTCATGCCTGGTGTTATTATATCCCCTGTTTGACCGTGAGCTCCATGAGCACAGAGGCGACGTCTCACCTGCCACTGGGTTGCCAGTAGCAGGGGTGTGCTAGGTGTACATGGCAGGTACCTAGTATTGTTTGGAAGGAAGACAGGAAAGGAGAAAGGAAGGAATGAACGAAAGGAATTCCGCCCTTAGTATCTTACTATTTTCTGTCCTATTAGTGATCTGCGGCCTTCTCTCCTGGGAAGGGGCCGTGCTGCGGGCTTCTCTGCGGCTCTCAGCCTAGCCAATGGCTGGTGCAGAGTAAATGTCTGCTGCTGGTGGTCATGGGGTCCAGCCTCTCTCCTGGGAAGGGGTCCCTTCTCGCCTGTCCTCTGAGCTGGACCAGGGCTCACCGGCTTCCCTGCCTCTCGCAGGTACCACCTCATGTACAAGCCACCTCCGACCATGGAAGTCCAGGCCCGTCTCCTGCAGAACCCCAAGGATTCGGAAGAGCAGGTCAAGCTCAAAATGGATCTGTTCTACAGGAATTCCGCTGAGCTGGAGCAGTTCTACGGGGACGCCATCACCCTCAACGGGGACCAGGACCCGTACACAGTCTTCGAATACATTGAGAGTGGGATCATTAATCTCCTACCCAAGAAAGTCCCCTGACAGGTTCTGAGCTGGGAGCGTCCCTCAGGAAGACGGAGTTAGCCCCTCACCCCCAACCCTCTGGAAGATCAGCCAAGCCAATAAAGTGCTGGGTACATTCTTGTGGGTCCTGGAGGGGGCCGGAAGCTGGCCTTGTTTCGGGGTCTGGGAACGCAGGCCGGGCGCAGCCCGGGGAGGCAGTCAGGTTGACCGTGGCGGGCCGGGTCAGACCTGGGATGCGGTGTGGCTCCAGCGGCCATGCCCTGCGCCCGGGGGTTGTTGCTGGATCCTCGTTTCTTGCAGCTGAATTGGGTAGAAAGAGTCCCCGCCTCACAGGGCGCCTTGGGATGAAGCGCGATGACACAGGTAAAGCTCTCAACATGGAGCCTGGCACACGCTACGCTCTCTGTGAATATAGTTTTACCGAAGCCACTGTCTCCAGAGCAGCCTGCCCAGTAGAACTCTCTAGAATGACCGATGTGCAGCCAACACAGTGGCCGTGAGCTCCAGGGGACTGTCGAGCACAGGGAACGTGGCCATTGCCACCGAGGAGCTGTCTTTTACAATTGTCCTTGAGCTTCTCTAATTTAACTATGAGCGGCTGCATGTGGCAAGGGGCTGCAGGGTCAGCGCAGTTCCAGACACACGCGGCTACTTCTAAGACTCTCTGGAAGCCCTTGGAAGGCCTGCCTTCAGCTCCCACTGAGATAGCCCCTCTGGGTCCCGCAGGGCCCACAGCACCCAGGAGGGACCCTGGGGGGACAGGACAGTGACATCACAGGGTGACAGAGCTCCTGATTCTCTTCCACGAGCTTCCCCCGCCCCCAATTATTATTATTATTTTATCTTGCTAGAAAGGTACTTGGATGATTCCCACTGAAGCTGCAGAGGGTGAGTGACTTGCCCGAGGCCTCTCGGATTGTGGCTACACCTGAACCCAGCGCTCTGGTGCTCTCCACCTGCAGGCCTCAGGGGGCCTGGCCAGCCAGGGTCCAATACAAGGACTCGAGCTTCTGGGCTCTGGGTGGTCAGGGACTCCAGGTCTAATGGCAAAAGCCCCTTCCAGCCTAGGGCAGCCCAGAGTCCCCCCAGCAAAGATCTGACCCTAGCAATGGCCGTTGTGACCGTTGGCAGCTGGCAGCCGGGGCCCATGGAGCCAGGCCTCCGGGCCTGCCCTCCAGCCTCTGCCTGGGCCACAGCAGGGTGAACCCCCCAGGCCTTGGCCAGACCTCCCAGGACTAGGCCCCCTCTCTAGAGGCGGCATCCGGCCACAGCGCTTCCCCGGTGCCTAGTGGCCCCGCCCCCCACTCTCTCTCTCTCTCCATCCTGCCCAGGTACTGGGTGCCACCTCCTGACACTCCATCAGGCCTGCCCCTGCCCCTGCCCCTCCCCTTCCCCACCCCACAGGGAACAGGGCATCTTTCCCCGAAGCCCCCTGACCCTAGGATCCTGCCCGTGGAGCCTCCTCAGGCCCCGGAGGCCCCAGGAGAGGTCTCGGGTCCAGACCATAGGGCCAGGCTGCTGTGATGAAACTCTGCCCACATGTACGCTCTCTGGGCAGGTGATGTCCCCGCCAAGGGCCTGGGCTGTGGACCCCAGCAGCCTGGGTCCCCATGCTGCTGTGTGGCCTGGGCCGAGCTACTTCACCTCTCTGGACCCTTGTAAAATGAGAAGGGTCGCTGCCTCCTAGGCAATACTAGGCACATGCTGTGGGATGGAATGATGAATACATACACCAAGGCTAAAAATAGGGCGTGGCACATAGTACATGCGCCACAAATGCGGTTCTTCTCACTGGGGTTCTCACAGCTCTCCTTGAGGTCAGGGCTGTTTTTCATTGTTTATCCCTAGATGAGGAAACGGGCTCAGAGGAGTCCAATAACTTGTGGACGGCTGCATGTGCTAAGCGGCAGCAGGGATCGGGACCTGGGTCTCTCGCTGCTCCCAGAACTCCAGGAGATGACCAGCAGGCCGGTGCTTTGCCCTCAGTCGCTGTCGGGGTTGCGGAAGGCATCCGGGCTCGCGGGGCCCCTGCCTTCTTCCCCCCCAACCCAGGTGGACGAACGTCGCCCGGCGCTCCTCCCCGCCGCCTCCCCCCGGCTTCCCGGATGCCGCGATGCAGGGCCTCGGTTGGGTTCCGGCTCCGCGGCAGAGCGGAAGGCGCGGGCTTCATTGAGGTGCGCCCGGGCGCGCCCCTCGGGTGTGCGCTGCTGGGGTTGGCCCGACACGCTCCCGCTCCTATAGCTCGCTCCCTCCGAAGCGAGGAGCAAATGACATTCGTCCTCCGCGCCCCGCCCCCAGCCAGCTGGAGAACATCCGGTCCCAGCCGCAGTGATGCCGATCTGGGGGCTTTCCGGCCCAGGAGAGGCCCAGTCCTGTGGCTGGAGGGCAAATGTCGTGTTAACTCCCAGATGAGGAGCTGTGCTTGAAGTTAACCTCTGAAGTCTGATTAAGGTCAACTTGCAAGAGAACAGTCGTGCCTTTGTCGTCATTAAAGCAGTCCCCTCGTTCCCCTCCAGCCTCTTATCTTGTGGGCACTACAAGCTCTCCCGCCCCTCTCTTACACCCGACCCCCTGGCCCCGGTTTGTGTTTGTTCAGCCCCTCCCTTCCCTGCTCCCGTCGGCACTGGGCAATCCAGACGCTCTAGAGGCTCCTCTGGGGTGTCTGCCCGTCCCCACCCCGCAGGTGTGTCTCCTGTGGGACCGGGACCTGGACCTGGTTGCCGCTGCTGCGCCCAGGCGTATGTATACCTGCGCTTCCTCTGAGCCGGCCAATCAGCTTCTTTCTCCCAGGAATCTGGGAAGAGAAGCGAGGGCACGGGTCCCTCTCTTCCTGCGGCTTGGGGAAAGGAGAGGATGCTGGGGTCTGTCTGGCCCATGCGCAGCACAGCAGAGCAATGCAAGTTCATCTGGAGGAACCAAGAGAGAGGCAGACAGGTGCCTGCCCCATTCATTCCACAGGTACTTGTTGAGTGCCTACTGTGTGCCTGGCACTGGGCATAGAGCAGACTGGAAAAAAGACAAAAATCCCTGTCCTCATGAGTCTTCTGTGCACGCATGCTAAGTCGCTTCTTCAGTCATGTCTCTGTGTGACCCCATGGACGGTAATCCGCCAGGCTCTTCTATCCATGGGACATCCCAGGCAAGAGGACTGGAGTGGATTGCCAGGCTCACCTCCAGGGGATCTTCCTGGCCCAAGGATCAAACTTGCGTCTTTTATGTCTCCTGCATTGGCAGGAGGATTTTTTTTACCGCCAGTGGCAACTGGGAAGCCCCGTTGAGGCTTTGTGTGTGCGTGTGCTTGCTAGGTTGATTCTGTCGTGTCTGACACTTTGTGACCCTATGGTCTGTAGCCCACCAGGTTCTTCTGTTCATGAGATTCTCCAGATGACAATACTGGAGTGGGTTGAGGTTTACATTTTACCAAAGAAATGACAGAAACGAGAGAGAAAAAGACACCACCTAATTTCTGATAGTTCCTAAGATCCGTCTCTGCCCCTCGGTCCCCTGAAACAGCCCTGCAGCCTCCCAGCCAGCTCTCTTTTCCATAGGGGATCAGATAAGGTTCCTGGGCACAGCACCTACAGTGGGTGCCCAGGGCCAGGCAGCAGGTGGCAGGGAATTTGAATGGAGTCAGGACTCACAGGAGACCCCCTAGGGGGACGACGGTGGCTTGGGAGCTGACTTCTGAGGCACATGAGAGTTTGAAGGCACAGGAAAAAGTGACTATGAGTTGATCATGGAAATGCTGCCATTAAAAAATTGAAACGATTTTTATTATTATTAAAATGTTACTTATAAAAAAAAGCCAAACAGTACATCAGAAGCTCATCCCTTAGGAAGGGAAACTCCCATCCTCTCCACAATAAAATCCTTAGGTGTCATTTGCTGGAGATAACTGTATTTCAAAGTCTGAAGCAGATGGGTGGATGGATGGACAGATGAATGGACAGGTGGACAGATAAGTGGTATAAATACACCAATGGGACGGTATTGTATATATTGCCCTGTAACCTGCTTTTTTAAAAACTGTAGTAAGAACACTTAACAGACCTACGCTCCTAAATTTTTCAGTGTACAATACAGTGTTGACTCTAGGCTTATTGTTGTGACTCTCCAGAATTTTTATTCCTCGGGTAACTGAAGCTCTGTACCTGGGGAACAGCAGCACCCCACTCCCCTCCCCCAGGCCCTGGCAGTCCCCGGCCTGCTCCCTGCTTCTGCGAGCTTGACTATCTCCGATCCTGCATGTCAGTGAAATCACGCCGTGCTTGTCCTCTGTGGCGGGTTGATTTCACCGAGCATAATGCCCTTGGAGTTCACCCACGTCATCACATAAGCCAGGCACCTTTCTTCAGCAAAACGCTTTCCTGATATTTTTTTTCCCCCACCAGCCATTCAAGGCCATCAAATAAGTTACTGAGCCACCAAGGTGGCCGTTCCTTCCCCAGGGCAAGAGGGCTGAGCTTGGTTCTCAGCGGTCACTTCTGCTCAACCGTAGACTGGTTTTTAGTGATGCCCATGTGGTGAAGTCCAGTGTTTCCTGTCAAGCTCTTGTTGCCTTTGCAAATCTTTCTTACCCAGACAGGATGACGCTATCGTGTAATTTACATGTAAATAGCCAACAGAGCACTAGCTGAGTCACACTTCAGAAACAGTGGGACCCTCCACTGAGCTCCAGGTGGAGAGGAAGAACAGGCAGGGACCAGCTCACAGGCCCGGTGCATCGGACCTGCCGCCTCGGATCCATGGGGCGGCTGAACCACAGGTGTGCTCGAGTTGGGGTCTCCTTTGCAGTGATAACTTTATATGCTCTCTGCAAAGCCACCAGAGCTTGGAGGTCATGGTGTGTGATGCAGAAGATGCAACAATGTAAACTTTTCAGCTGCATCAACTTTATTGAGATATAATTCCCATATCTTATAAGTTGTCCACTTAAAGCAATAATTTATTCATTTAAAGTGTATTAAATGCAGATGAGGGTCCCAGTGGGAGCTGCCTGCACAGCACCCCTCCCCCGCCCCCCCAGTCTTTAATGAAACTGTCATTACAAAGCGTTGGCGCCAAGACGGCGACGCTGGAACGCCCCTGCAGTGCTGGGGGCGGGAGCACTGGTTTACCCGTCCAGAAGACCGTGAAGCGGATGCCTACCCGTGCTACACATGGGTGCCTGCCCCTCGACCTGGCATTCCTCTCCTAGTGGTGCCAAGAGAAATGTGTGAGTCTGTATACAAACTTCATGTTAGGTAAAAGACCAGGACACCCAAAGAGTGTCTAACAGGCTTTTTAATGGCCAAGTGCTCCCGGGAGGGGTTCCCAGACCTGAACGAGGCAGGTCCAGGAAGTCCGCGCCCAGACCGGGTTGCGGGTGGCTTTTATATGCTTGTTGTGAGGGATGGGCAGGTTAATGGATGGGGGTTTGGATAGGTTGCTGGGCCGAGGTGTCGCGGGCTGATAGGTCCTTCTACGTGGCAGAGGTGGGGCGGCTTTAGCTGGTGAACTGCGCTGTTACTGGTCCCCGGGATCCGGGAGGCTCCCTCCGTTAGGGACCTTCTCGCCGGTGTGAGGGAGAGGAGGAGCAGCCCATCATGGCCCCGGAGTCCGACCTTACATTCTGACCCTTTTGATAGGATAAGGGGCGCCGTTATCGTTCCTGGCTACTTCCTGCTGAACTGGGGTGTCGTTGGGGCTGAGAGTCATGGCCGGATCCCGGTGACCTTTAGGGGGCCTCAGGGTCTCTGGACGGGAGTTTGGCGTATGCGGCCACCCTCAACATCTGTCCAGTAGCCGTCTGGGTCAGCTCCCTGACCCTCCGGAGGATGATCTGAAAAACACAAGGTCCTATCGACAGGATGAGGAACAAGGCTGGGAGGGGTCCGAGAAGTGGGAGAAGCCATTTTGTCCAAGACGACTTCCACCATCCCGAGAAATCGGAACCGCCCGACTCGGCCTGTCTAAGTCTGATGCTTTCTCTCAACTCTCGGACCTTGTTCTGAACTATCCCTGAGGCATTGATGAAAAAACAACAGTCTTCCCCTAAGAACTGGCAGGTTCCCCCTTTTTCGGCCGTTAGCAGGTCTAGGGCCCTTCGATCCTGGAGAGCCACTGCTGCCATAGAGTTTATCTGGGTCTGTAATGCCATCAGGGAGTCTGCCACCTTGTCCAGGTCTCGATTGAGGTCTGCGGAGAGCTTATAGTAAAAGTGCGTGGCTGGTCCCAATCCTCCCGCCCCCAGTCCTAAGGCCGTGAATAAACCTCCTCCCAGGAGCAGGGGATCTGCAGCTAATGCCCTCCAGCAGCGGTGGGTTGGTTGGATCTGGTCTTCCATCGCCTGTGGTGTCAGAATGGTCAGATAGGGCATAAGGAAGACTGGGTTGCAAGGCTGAGTCCAGTTGGGTGGAAAACATTGTAATAAGATGGTCTGATTACAGAGAAAGAATATCCCGGGTTTTCCACATATTGGAGGGTTTGGGGATAGGGGGTCTCGTCTCGAGCCATCACAGGCCACTGTGGTTAATGAGATGTCATTGGCCAGAACGCAAGAGGCATTGGCTGGTGGATACAGTACCTCGGTGGTCAAGGGCCCCATTGGCCAGATTACTTTCGTGGCATTTTGAGTGAGATTTTGGGCCTCTATCTATTTTGGGGGGGATCGGTTGGGTGAGGAATGGTTGGGGTCTCAAGGGAAGACAGAGCCCATGGAACACTCCCGATTAGATTTTGCTGCCACAGGAGTAGCAAGTGATTTTTCCCATACATTCTCTAACTTTATTTTAGGAAAAAACATTCTGTCTACTATTTTTTAGCTGTGCTGCTGTGGCTGCTCTAAAAAGGGGGAGATGCCGGGAGCCAGCACGGGAGATCCCACCCATGACAAGGTCATGCAGGGAGTCCTGATAAGCAAGGCCTCAGGACTCGACGGACCCCCTGGACCTGCTCGAGCATCTACCCCAAACCAGAATCCATACCATTTTATGCCTTTTATCAACTCTTCTGACATTAACAGGGGGCTGTTCCCAACCACCTTTCTCTGGAAAGAGTTAACTTGGGGCTCTAGTTGAGAAATCTCCTGGGCATGGAAAAAGTGTTTCAAACCCCCTGTTAGCATTCTAGCTTACTTGGCAGGTTTATCCAGACTCTTGCAACATTGTAGAGCCAATGCTTGCTGCCAAGTTCTCACATCCCTTATCCATTGTGTTCCTGGGAGTGCATATAGTCAGGATGTAGAAAAAAACAAGCAGCAGCTTCAGCATTAGCAACATTAGACTCTGAGTTAATAAGTTCTTTCTTTGCTGTAACCCACTGAATCTTTGCTCCATAAAAATGTAACTCTGTACTTTAAGGGTTATGCAGGCTAGGAATTTAAGAAGAAACACTTTAAGGGAAAATTATTGTTCTGGCTGACCAACCTTTATCAAAAAGGGGTCATAAAATATCAACAGGCCTCCAGGCCAGAAGATAATGTACAAAAAATAAGACTCTTGCAGGAAGGAACCTGATATCGATAAAAGTTAATACTGATGGAATGTTGAGTTGACTGCATTTCTCACCTTGCTGTATGTACAACTCAGGGTAGGAGTTTATTGGGCTCGTGGTGTGGATTAGAGGCTTTAGTTGTCAACTTTATTGTTGGAGCTTATGTTGGATTTGTTTTTGTCTCTGATCTTGGGCCCCCTTTCCGTCTGTCATTTCGTAGTGGGTTTGTATGGTGAAACAGAGGTCTTTGTCTCTGGCTTTATAGCAGGTAGAGGCTGAGTTTGATTTGACAGTCCCAAGGCTCTTGGCCGTCCAGTACCATTTACCCCCATGAGAGCATGGCTGGGCAGGTGAGACGTAACAGTCTCGGTGGACATAAGTGTAGGCTGTGAACCTGGTTTTTTAGTGGTCTCGTTTGGTGTAGCCCCGGGGGCAGGGCGTAGGTTGTCCCACCCGTGTTATCTCGGCCTGGAGGAATAGTGACAAGAGCATTAGTTTAGCTGTGATATTAGGAGGAGAGTGATGAAGGAGAAAAAATCAATTTGTGCTTTTGTGAAAAGGAGGAAGGTCTCCTGTAAGTGCAGATCAGAAATTGCCTGGATGAAGAGTCACAGTCAATAGTCGGGGTAGCCAGCCAGAGGTCTTGTAGTAGGGTCAAGATAAAGTCCTCAAGGCAGGCTAGAGACATATGGCCAGGTCAGGCCGTTCCAAAGGAATAGCACCCCAGGAGTAGTGAACAGGTACATAAGGTACGTAAGGGCCAGTGAAAGTCAGAGTGTGGGCGGCCAGTCCTGGGGGGGCTGTGATAGCCAGTCCAATGGTGAAGAGTATAGCCAAAGTTGTGATTGGCAACAGCCACAGCGGATGAGGCCAGACAAGCATTGGACAGGGCGTGTCACTCACTGGAGGGAGGCAGGGGTGTCTTAGTAATGGTGAATTGCTGGAGCCGAGAGTCGCTAAGGTCTGACAGGAATTTGGAAGCCAGGAGGTCGGCCAGGCGGTGTGGTGAGAATATAGTTAGGGGTTGATCTAGAATTAGCTCTTTTGCATCTGCGAATAGAGAAGCTGCTGCTGCCAGGGCGCGTAGGCAGGGGACCCATCCCTGGGCAGTGGGGTCTAACTGTTTGGAGATAAAGGCCACTGGCAGCATTTCAGAGCCCGCAGGCTGTATGAGGGCTCCAAAGGCTATGCCCCCTTTTCCATCAGTGTACAGGTGATAGGGGAGGCTGGGATTGGGCAGGAAGAGCGGGAAGAGGACAGCAAAGCTGAGCGGAGGTTGTAGAAAGCCTTTTGGACCTCTGTTTCTGAAGAGAGCGGTCCAGTGGGGGTGTCTTTTGCGGCTGTGTAGAGGGGTTTAGCCAGCGAAGCATAGTTGGGGACCCAGTGCCGGAAGAATCCTGTTAACCCCAAAAAGGACAAGATTTGTTCTCCGGTGGAAGGGGGGCAGAGGTCTCGGAGAAGGCTGAGTCTGTCAGTAGTTAGAGCCTTGGTTGTCGGGGTAATCTTTAGACCTAGGTAAGTCACGGAGGTCTGGGCGAGTTGAGCCTTTTGTTGAGATGTTTGGTATCCTTTAGAGCTAAGGAAGTTAAGAAGATTAGTGGTGTGTGTCTGAGAGAGAGCTTGTGAGGGGCTGCAGAGCAGAAGGTCATCCACATACTGTAAGAGGACACTAGGGGCCAGAGGGCATGTGGCCAGATCCCGGGGCAGAGCCTGGCCAAAAAATGGGGGCTGTCTCTAAACCCTGGGGGGAGGACTGTCCACGTTAGTTGGGAGGACTGTAAGGTTTCTGGGTCGGTCCATGTGAAAGCAAAGAGGAGCTAGCAGTCTGGGTGTAAGGGAATAGTGAAAAAGGCATCTTTGAGGTCTATGACAGTAAAGTGAGTTGTATTGCTAGGGATGTCAGAAAGTAAGGTATAAGGTTGGGGACAATTGGATGAGCAGGGATTATGGCCTCGTTTATCAGTCGAAGGTCCTGGACCAGTCGGTAGCCGCCAGAAGCTTTCCGTACCGGGAGAATGGGGGTATTGCAGGGCGAGGCCGTGGGGACCAGGAGGCCCTGGCCTAAGAGACGGTCTATGATTGGCTTAAGACCGCGTAGGTGAGTCTGAGAGATGGGGAATTGAGGGTGGCTTGGGAAGTGGGAAGGATCACGTAGTTTAATTAGGATGGGGGTGTGATGGGTTGCTACCAGAGGGATTTCAGTGTTCCAAATGGTAGGGTCGACAATTGGAGCCTCAGGGGAGCAGAGGAGGAGTAGGGGCAAGGTGAGAGATTGGGAAAATGAGAGAGGTAGGTGAATGGTGGCCCTAAGCTTAGCTAAAATGTCTCGCCCCAGCAGGGGAGTGGGGCATGAAGGGATTATCAGAAAAGAGTGTGTGAATAAGAAGTGGTCAAGTTGACAGGGCTGTGGCCCAGTCTGCAAGGGTCGTGAAGATGTGCCATCTATACCCACCACCGAGACCTGGGAAGGATGTAAGGTGCCTCCGAAGGAGGGAAGAACCGAATACGTAGCCCCCGTATCCATCAAGAAATTGGTAGACTTACCCACCACTTGAAGCATTACTCTGGGCTCGGCTTGGGTTATGGGGGTCCCCGAGTCTGGGCGCCGTCAATCTTGATCAAAGGAGAGAAGTTCCAAGGCGGGGTGTGGGGAGGAAATGTCCTTTGGGGGGCCTAGACCTCGGCCCGGTAAGGTCGGGGTCTGAGTCGCCTGGGGACAATCACTTGCCCAATGTCCTAGCTGTTTGCAACGAGGGCACGGCTTTGTCGGGAGCCGGGGGTTTGGGCGTTGGTTGGCCCAGTGGTCCTCATGACCGCATTTGAAGCAGGCTCCCGGTGGTGGCTTCTGGGGACCCACCTTCTGTCCCGTGGCCGGCCGCAGGGCTGCCACCAGTGCCTGGGGGTGTTTTTCAAGGAGGTCGGCCTGGAGTTCAGCTTTCTGTTTAAGCCTTGCCTTGCGGCTGGCTTCGGCGGTTTCCTCTCGGGCATTGTAAACCTTAAAGGCCATTTTTACCAGGTCTCGGAGGGGGGTCTGAGGCCCATCCTTAGCCTTGGCGAGTTTTTTCTGATGTCTGAAGCTGATAGGGATATAAAACGGTTGGCTAGGGTAGTAACCCCCGCCGGAGAATCTGGGGCAATCCGGGTATAGGTGGTGAGAGCCTCTGTCAGCCTGTTAAGAAAGGCTGCTGGGTTTTCATCGGGGCCCTGGGTCACTTCATCTAGTTTAAGTAGGTTAACTACCTTAAGGGAGGTGGTCTCCATTCCCTCCAATAGGCATTCTATCATGTATTGAATGTTGGCCTTCCCTCTTTGTCCCTCTTGATAGTCCCAATCTGGGTCTACATCTGGAATAGCAGCCGCTCCAGGTGGCCAGGCAGGGTTGGCTGGGTTGGCTAGATGCCTCCGGTCTGCTACCACCCTTGCTGCGGCCCAAATGGCCTTTCTTTCTTCTGGGGTAGTAGTGGATCCCAGGATGACAAATATGTCTTGCCAGGCGAGGGCGTAAGATCGAGATAGCTGGGTGAAGTTTTTCATGTAATTGGAAGGGTTGGCCGAGTAGGAGCCTAGCCGCTGTTTGATATGGGCAAGGTCTTGGAGTGAAAAGGGTACGTGGACATGGGTGAGACCCTCCGGGCCGGCCACCTGGCGGAGAGGAACAGGGAAGCTGGTGGGAGATTGGGAGTGGTCTGGGATCTTGTGTGTGAGCTGACTGGTGAGTCAGAAAGGGGGGGCATGGAGGAAGGGGTGGATATTGAGGTGGAGTCATGGGAGCGGCGAGAGGCATAGTCACAGGAGAGTTGGGCTGTGAGAACAGTGTGGCGGGGGGAGACGATAAGGGGGAAGGGGCGGATGGAGAGATGGAGCCAAGGACACGGCGGGAGGCATAGTCACAGGAGAGTTGGGCTGTGAGAACAGTGTGGTGGGGGGAGACGATAAGGGGGAAGGGGTGGATGGAGAGACGGAGCCAAGGACAGAGCCAAGGACGGAGCCAAGGACGGAGCCAAGGATGCGGCGGGAGGCATAGTCACAGGAGAGCTGGATATGGAGGGAGTGGGTGAGGGCGACAGAGGGGAGGTTGGTGTGGGGAGGTTGGTGAGGCAAGGCATGAAGGAAGGGGTGGATATAGAGATGGCCTTGTTACAGGAGGGCTAGGCTGTGAGGACGATGGGGAGGGGAGGACATGGAGGGAGTGGGTGAGGGCGACAGAGGGGAGGTTGGTGAAGTAGCAGGGGCTGGAGTGGAGGGTGGGGGGGCCACTAGGTCTTCTGGAGGCACCGTAAGGGCAGAAGTTTCTGCCTCGGGTGTCTCCAGTTGGGCCGCTGATGGCCTCCCTGGTGATGTAGGGCTAGAGAGAGCCATGGTTAGGAGAATTTCAGAAGAGGAACAGCAGGTACATAGAGTGGGACGGGAGCGCAACAGCCAGAAAGCCTGTATGTAGGGCACCTCAGACCATCTTCCCGTCCTCCGGCAGTAATTATCTAAGTCAGGGAGGATGTCAAAAGCGAAAGTTCCGGTTGGTGGCTATTGTGAGCCGTTATCTAAAGAATATTGGGGTGGGGTGGTAGGTGGGAGGGGGATTCAGGATTGGGAGCTCATATACACCCATGGTGGATTCATGTCAATGTATGGCAAAACCAATACAGTATTGTAAAGTAAGATAAAGTAAAAATAAAATAAAAAAAAATTAAAAAAAAAAAAGCAATTCCAAAAACAAAAATAAAATAAAATAAATAAACACACCTAAACTCCCCCCCCCAAAAAAATAAAATAAAATAAAGAATATTGGGGCCATGCCTCAGAACAAAGGTAGGTTAAGCGTTTGGAACGAATTTCTCTGGAGATATGTAGAGTTCTGAGGTTGGCGAGTAAACATTTTAGTGGTGTAGACCAGGGCTGGTTGGGCTTGGAGGGAGCTGCCCCCATGGCGACTATGAAACGAAGGTCCTGGACCAGTCGTTAATGGGGCTGGGAGTAGTCCAGTCAGGCGTCCCCGAACGGGCCATCAACCCAGCGAGGAGAAGGGCACTCAGCCAAGATGGACGTCTCCAAATTGACAGGCGGCGAGGAAGCAAGCCTGGCTTGCAGGGGTCCGGCCGCGGCCGCGATTTACAGGAACCGGGACGCCCTAGGCATAATCGCCACGGGAGCAAAAACCCCAGAGCCCGACCGATGGAACTCACCCCGTACCCTGCCAGACGGTTGAATGGTCCCGGAGGGGTGACAGGGTGACCTGGTCTGGCGCGGGCCAGACCCGAGGGGGCCGCAAACCCTGCTCGTCGCGGGATGGGCCCTCGCCTCGGGCCCCACATTGGGCGCCAAATGTTAGGTAAAAGACCAGGACACCCAAAGAGTGTCTAACAGGCTTTTTAATGGTGAAGCGCTCCTGGGCGGGGTTACCAGACCCGAACGAGGCAGGCCCAGGAAGTTCACGCCCGGACCGGGCTGCAGGTGGCTTTTATATGCTTGTTGCAAGGGATGGGCAGGTTAATGATGGGGGGTTTGGATAGGTTGCCAGGCCGAGGTGTCGCGGGCTGATAAGTCCTTCTACGTGGCGGAGGTGGGGCGGCTTTAGCTGGCGAACTGTGCTGTTATTGGTCCCCAGGATCCGGGAGGCTCCCTCTGTTAGGGACCTTCTCGCCGGCGGGAGGGAGAGGAGGGGTGGCCCATCATGGCCCCCGGGGTCCGACCTTACAGTTAACAGAAGTTGTGTTCGTATTAACCCTAAACTGGAAACAATTCTGTCTATCAGCTGTGGCGTATTACACAGAGAGATGATCTGTGGCAACAGAACAAACCCCTGATGAGGCCCCAGTGCCAGTGAATCTCACAAGCAGGCCCGGAAGACTCGACGCTGCGATTTGATGTGGATGAAGTTCATGAACAGATAAAAACGAATCCCTGCTAACGGAAATCAGAAATAACTAAGACCTCTGAGCGGATCATTGCCAGAGGAGGGGGTTGGTGCCAGGAACCTTTTGGACGCTGTCAAGTTTTCATCAGTCTGGTAGAAGTTATGCCCAAATCTTAAGCCATACACTTCGTTATATATGTTATATGTTAATTAAAAAACTGACTGCATTTGGGATAGGCCTAAATGGCAGCACACACGAAGATGCGACTGAGAAGTGTGCACGAGGCATAACTGGACACTTTACAGAAGAAACACAACCAGCCGACTGGATATATTAAAAAAAACCCTACCTTTTTAGTAGCCGGGGATGTGCACACTGTACTGGGATAGTGCCACATGCTCCCAGACTGGCAATAATTTAACAGCCTGGCAGCTCCTAGTGTTGAAAGAATGTGGAGCAACGGGAACGCATGCAGACTGCCAGTGGGTCGGGGGAGCTACCAGCTTTGGAAGTGACCGGGTCACCTGGTAGAGTGAAGCTGCGGTGTGTGTGCGCGCGTGTGGAGGAGCACCATGAGAGGCTGCAGGTGAGTTCACAAGTGCGTAAGCATCCCCTGAGGTTCACGCAACTTGGAGCTTCTCAGAGCCCATCTCCGGCCACTCAAAAGACGCTTGCCTCCTTGGGTGCAACCAGGCGTGGGAACCACTTTGAAAACATTTCTTCAGTTAGCCGGCACATATCTTGCTACCAGCCTGACAAGGAAGCTGAAATGCAAAGAAGGGCAGAGCTGAGAGAATCAGAGACTCAAGGACTCAGACCTGGGGCTGGATTGAGCCCCCGCTGACACCCAGCCTCCCCTGAAATCCCGAGAGACTCTTGGAGGCACCTGTCTTGAACGATCACCCCACTCTTCCAACACTGGCCCGTGGCCCCAGTGAGCAGACCTGGGTGGCAGATGTGATGGTCTCTTGTCAGAGTCACAGCTAGAGGACCATCCCCGCTAACAGCGTCAGCGTCATTGCCTCCTTCTCACCCCTACTTCCTTGGCTTGTTTGAAGGAGAAGACGGAAAGGAGGAGATGGTAACAGAACCTGAATGTGGAAGCACAGCCAAGGATGGCGTTAGCCATGGCTGTGGGCTGGCTGCGATCCTGGCAAGGATGGGGTCCTTCCTGGTAACTGCAGAGATGCCCTTGGAGTCCTGGGCTTCTCCCTTCCGCTTAAAAGCTCTTTAGTTCATGTTTGAGGAGCATGGTTTGCAGGGTGAATCAGTGTCCCAGTATCCACAGGTCTGAAGGCGTTGTGGGACTTTCAGTGTTAAAACTGGGCCAGTCTTGGACAAACTGGCATGAGTTGGCCACCCTACCAGGCTGATCAAATCTGGGACCCACGGGCCAGCTGCCCTCATGGTTGGAGACACTTAGCAAAGCCTGGGGCAGAGCATCTGTGACAATCCTCTGTAGTCGTGGTCACAGCTGCTGAGGAGGAGGACAGGTAAGGAGGAAAGGAGGGACAAAGTCCAGCAGACCCAGGAAACCCCTTCCTTCTGCAGTGTCCTTCCAGCGCCTTCTATTGACAAGCTTAGCATCGTGCTCATTGCAAAGGAGAGACGCTGAAGGAGGGAGCCCGCTCGAGCCGAGGTGGCAGTGAAGGGTGCCTGGAGCTGAGCGTTGAGCACTGGTAAAGCGGCTCACGTGCGTCATGGCCCTGCTCCTTTTTTCCTGCTGTGTAATATGCCTTTGTGTGGGTATCTACATTTTTTTTAATATATTTACCTATTGATGGGCATTTGTGTTGTTTCCAGGCTCTAGAATATTATGAACAGAACTGTCATAAACATTTCTTTTTTTTTTTTTTTTTTTGAGGGTTCTTTTTGTATCCAGAAACCTTGCTAATCTCACTTAATTCCAAAAATTTACCAGTGGGTTCTTTTATACTTTTTTCATGCCCAGTCATATTGACTGAGAATACGGTGCCTATTTTTTCCAATTTTTATACCTGTCTCTTTCTTGCCTTATTGCAATGGCCAGGACCTATATATAGTACAATATTGAATAGAAGTGCTAATAGCAAGTCTCTTTTTTTTTTCTCATTCCTGATCTCAGTAGAGTTCTCAATATTTTACCATTAAGCATAACATTCGTTGTAAGAATTTTTTTAGATATATCTTATTAAATTAGGAAGTTAACTGTTCCTTTTCCAAGACTGATGAGATGATTATTTTTAAAAAATCATTATTATTGAATTTCATCAGTCTTCTTTTTCCATCTTCTGAGATGATCCCTTTATTTTTCTCTTCATTTGCTGTAGTAAACTGCAATGATTGGTTCTTTCTGGTTCATTTCTAGAGTAAACCACTTTGGTTGTGATGTAGTATAATCTTTGTTGTTGAGTTGCTAAGTCGTGTCTGACTTGTGACCCCATGAACTGCAACATGCCAGGTTGCCCTGTTCTTCACTATCTCCCAGAGTTTGCTCAAACTCATGTCCATTCAGTCAATGATGCCATCTAACCATCTCATCCTCTGTCGTCCCCCTTCTCCTCCTGCCTTCAATCTTTCCCAGCATTAGGGTCTTTTCCAGTGAGTTGACTCTTTCCATCAGGGGGCCAAAGTACTGGAGCTTCAGCATTAGTCCTTCCAATGAATATGCAAGGTTGATTTCCTTTAGGATTGACCAGCTTGACCTCCTTGCAGTCTCAGGGCCTCACGAGAGTCTTCTCTGGGGCAAAGCAGCAATGGCGATCCTCTACAGTGGTGCTCACAGCTGCTGAGTAGGATGAAGAGGATGGGGAGGAAGGAAAGGAAGGACAAAATCCACCAGAGCCAGGAGGCCTCTTCCTTCCGCAGTGTCCCTTCAGCACCCTCAAGTGACAAGCTTAACACCACAGTTAGAAAGCATCAATTCTTTGGCACTCCGCCTTACTTTTATTATATATTAAATATATTTAATCATATATATAATGAACCCATTTTGATAATCTTTGTTTAGGAGTTTTGCACCTAAATTTTTGCTTGTCTGTAAGACTGGCTTTGTCTTGTTTGGGTTCACACCAAAGCAGATCCTGGGACAAGGAGGGTCTTGGGTACTGGGAGGTGATCCTAGGAAGTACGTGGAGGGATGGGAGACAGGAAAGGGAGAGAGGTCGATACAGTCGAGGCTGACGGGCAGGACGCTGCTGTAGGTTACCAGGGTGCATCCCACTGGGGGATCCTCCAGAAAACCATGGCAACACCCCTTGAGATCATCCCTCCCAGGGACTAACCTTCATTTCTCATTTCCCGATGCTTGAGAGTTGCCCTCAGGGGAGCTGACTCCCCAAGACTACTGCTATCTGGCAACCAGGTCAGTCCCTGGGTGCCGGGAGAAGCCCAGACGGGAAAGGAGAGGCCGGTGCTCCAGCTGAGAGGGCACCAGGCCCTGCTGGCGCTGCTGCCACAGCTGCTGTGGGCTCAGGGGAGGCACGACGGCATGTGAGAGGAGCCAGCTTCTGCGGCCATCCGCCCCTTTGGCTGCCCACATAATGTCCTTGCTGGAGCTGTTTTAGGGTACTGGCCAGCACAATCTTCAAAGCAAGCTTTACAGAAGAGAATTAGTATACAAAAGACCCCACACAGACAAAGCAATCTTGAGAAAGAAAAAACACAGCTGGAGGAATAAGGCTCCTTGACTTCAGACTATACTACAAAGCTACAGTCATCAAAACAGCATGGTACTGACAGAAAAAAAGAAATATAGATCAACGGAACAGGGTAGAAAGCCCAGAGATAAACCCACACAAACATGATCAATGAATCTATAACAAAAGTGGCAAGAATATACAATGGAGAAAAGACAATCTCATCAATAAGTGGTGCTGGGAAAACCAGACAGCTATGTGTAAAAGAATGAAATTAGAACACTCCCTAACACGATACACAAAAATAAACTCAAAATGGATTTAAAAAGAATTACTAGAACCAGCCATTTCTAAATGGCAGAAAGTGAAGAGAAACTAAAGAGCCTCTTGAAGAAGGTCAAAGAGGAGAGTGAAAAAGCTGGCTTAAAATTCAACATTCAAAAAATGTTGGAATGCATGGAATCTGATTTCATCACTTCATGGCAAATAGGGAAAAAATGGAAACAGTGACAGGTTTTATTTTCTTGGACTCCAGAATCACTGTGGATGGTGACAGCAGCAATGAAATTAAAAGACGCTTGTTCCTTGGAAGAAAAGTTATGACAAACCTAGACAGCATATAAAAAGTAGAGACATCACTTTGCCGACAAAGATCTGTAAAGTCAAAGTTATGGTTTTTCCAGCAGTCATGAATAGATGTGAGAGTTGGACCATAAAGAACGCTGAATGTTGAAGAATTGGTGCTTTCAAACTGTGGTTTTGAAGAACTCTTGAGAGTCCCTTGGACTACAAGGAGATCAAACCAGTCAATCCTAAAGGAAATCAACCCTGAATATTCACTGCAAGGACTGATACTGAAGCTGAAACTCCAATACTTTGGCCACCTGATGTGAAGAGCTGACTCACTGGAAAAGACCCTGATGCAGGGAAAGATTGAAGACAGGTGGAGAAGGGGACGACAGAGGACAAGATGGCTGGATGGTATCACTGACTCAATGGATAGGAGTTTGAGCAAACTCCAGGAGATAGTGAAGGACAGGGGAGCCTGGTGTGCCGTCCATGGGGTCCCAAAGAGTTGGACATGACTGAGCAACTGAACAACAATAGTCAGTGATGTTGAACATTTTTTAAATGTGCTTTTTGACCATCTGTATGTCAAGGCTGTATACTGTCACCCTGATTATTTAACTTATATGCAGAGTACATCATGAGAAATGCTGGACTGGAAGAAGCACAAGCTGGAATCAAGATACCGGGAGAAATATCAATAACCTCAGATATGCAGATGACACCACCCTTATGGCAGAAAGTGAAGAGGAACTAAAGAGCCTCTTGATGAAAGTGCAAGAGGAGAGTGAAAAAGTTGACTTAAAGCTCAACATTCAGAAAACGAAGATCATGGCATCTGGTCCCATCACTTCATGGCAAATAGAAGGGGCAACAGTGGAAACAGTGTCAGACTTTATTTTTTGGGGCTCCAAAATCACTGAAGATGGTGATTGCAGCTATGAAATTAAAAGACACTTACTCCTTAGAAGGAAAGTTATGACCAACCTAGATAGCATATTCAAAAGCAGAGACATTTTTGCCAACACAGGTCCATCTAGTCAAGGCTATGGTTTTTCCAGTGGTCATGTATGGATGTGAGAGTTGGACTGTGAAGAAAGCTGAGCACTGAATAATTCATGCTTTTGAACTGTGGTGTTGAAGAAGACTCTTGAGAGTCCCTTGGTCTGCAAGGAGATCCAACCAGTCCATTCTAAAGAACATCAGTCCTGGGTGTTCATTGAAAGGACTGATGCTAAAGCTGAAACTTCAATACTTTGGCCACCTCATGCGAACAGTTGACTCACTGGAAAAACTCTGATGCTGGGAGGGATTGGGGGCAGGAGGAGAAGGGGACGAAAGGATGAGATGGCTGGATGGCATCACTGACTCAATGGACATGAGTTTGAGTGAACTCCGGGAGTTGGTGATGGACAGGGAGGCCCGGCGTGCTGTGATTCATGGGGTCACAAAGAGTAGGACACAACTGAGAGACTGAACTGAAATGAACTGATGGGCTCAATAAAGGACATAAGTGGTATGGACCTAACAGAAGCAGAAGATATTAAGAAGAGGTAGCAAGAATCCATTGAACTGTAAAAAAAGATCTTCAAGACCCAGATAATGATAATGGTGTGATCCCTTACCTAGAGTCAGACATCCTGGAATGTGAAGTCAAACAGGCTTTAGGAAGCATCACTACGAACAAAGCTAGTGGAGGTGATGGAATTCCAGTTATTTCAAATCCTGAAAGATGATGCTGTGAAAGTGCTGCACTCAGTGCCAGCAAATTTGGAAAACTCACCAGTGGCCACAGGACTGGAAAGGGTCAGTTTTCATTCCAGTCCCAAAGAAAGGCAATGCCAAAGACTGCTCAAACTACTGCACAATTGCACTCATCTCACACGCTAGTAAAGTAATGCTTACAGTTCTCCAAGCCAGGCTTCAGCAATACGTGAATCATGAACTTGCAGATGTTCAAGCTGGTTTTAGAAAAGGCAGAGGAACCAGAGATCAAATTGCCAACATCCGCTGGATCACTGAAAAAGCAGAAGAGTTCCAGAAAAGCATATATTTCTGTTTTATTGACTATGCCAAAGCCTTTGACTGTGGAATCACAATAAGCTGTGGAAAATCCTGAGAGATGGGAATACCAGACCACCTAACCTGCCTCTTGAGAAATCTGTATGCAGGTCAGGAAGCAACAGTTAGAACTGGACATGCAACAACAGACTGGTTCTAAATAGGAAAAGGAGTATGTCAAGGCTGTATATTGTCACCGTGCTTATTTAACTTAGATGCAGAGTACATCATGAGAAACGCTGGACTGGAAGAAGCACAAGCTGGAATCAAGATACCAGGAGAAATATCAATAACCTCAGATACGCAGATGACACCACCCTCATGGCAGAAAGTGAAGAAGAACTAAAGAGCCTCTTGATGAAAGTGAAAGAGGAGAGTGAAAAAGTTGGCTTAAAGCTCAACATTCAGAAAAGTAAGATCATGGCATCCAGTCCCATCACTTCATGACTGGTAGATGGGGAAACAGTGGAAACAGTGGCTGACTTTATTTTTCTGGGCTCCAAAATCACTGCAGATGGTGACTGCAGCCATGAAATTAAAAGATGCTTACTCCTTGGAAGGAAAGGTATGACCAACCTAGATAGCATATTGAAAAGCAGAGACATTACTTTGTCAGTGAAGGTCCATCTAGTCAAGGCTATGGCTTTTCCAGTGGTCATGTATGGATGTGAGAGTTGGACTATAAAGAAAGCTGAGCACCAAAGAATTGGCGCTTTTGAACTGTGGTGTTGGAGAAGACTCTTGAGAGTCCCTTTGCAAGGAGATCCAACCAGTCCATTCTAAAGGAGATCAGTCCTGAATATTCATTGGGAGGACTGATGCTGAAGCTGAAACTCCAATACTTTGGCTACCTGATGTAAAGAGTTGACTCATCTGAAAAGACCCTGATGCTGGGAAAGATTGAGGGCAGGATGAGAACAGGATGACAGAGGATGAGATAGTTGGATGGCATCACCGACTCAATGGACATGGGTTTGGGTGGACTCCGGGAGTTGGTGATGGACAGGGAAGCCTGGCGTGCTGTGGTTCATGGGGTCGCAAAAAGTCAGGACACCACTGAGCGAGTGAACTGATGTCTTCTTTGGAAAAATGTCTATTTAAATCTTCTGCCTAGTTTTGGATTGGGTTTTTTCTTTTTTTTTTGATATTGAGCTGTGTGAGTGGTTTATATGTTTTGGAGATTAATTCCTTGTCAGTTACATCATTTGCAGATATTTTCTCCCATTCTGCAGGTTGCCTTTTTGATTTATGATTTCCTTTGCTGTGCAAAAGCTTTTAAGTTTAATTAGGTCCAGTTTGTTTTTATTTCCATTACTCTAGGAGATGGATCCAAAAAGGTATTGCTGCGATTTATGTCAGAGTGTTCTGCCTTTGTTTCCCTCTAGGAGTTTTATAGTGTCTGGTCTTACATTTAGGTCTATAATCCATTTTATTTTTGTGTGTACTTTTAGAGAATGTTCTAATTTCATTCTTTTATACATAGCTGTACAATTTTTCCAGCACCACTTATTAAGGAAATTCTTTTCTCCATTGTATATTCTTGCCTCCTTTGTCATTTATCATTGGCCATAAGTGCATGGGTTTGTCTCTGGGTGTTCTACCCTGTGCCATTGATCTGTATTTCTGGCTCTGTGCCAGTACCATACTATTTTAACGACTGTAGTTTTTTTAGGATAGTCTGATGTCAAGGAGCCTTATTCCTCCAGCTGTTTTTCTTTCTCAAGACTTCTTTGGCTATTTGGAGTCTTTTGTGTTTCCACACAAATAAAAAAAAGTTTTTGTTCTACTTCTGTGAAAAATGCCATTGGTAATTTGGTAGGGGTTGCACTGAATCTGTAGACTGCCTTGGGTAGTACAGTCATTTTGACAATACTGAGTCTTCCAATCCAATGAAATACCAACTACCTTTTGATTAATGTTTGCATGGTATAGTTTTCCATCCTTTAAAAGTTCCTGTATCCTTATATTTTAGCACTTTTAACACTTAAAAAAATCAATCTGACAATCTTGCTTTGATTGGTTTATTTATATTTGATGTAATTACCACTGTAATTACTGCTCTATTTTAGTGTAAATCCATTATCTTATTTGCTTTTCATTTTCACAGACTATTCTATGTTTATTTTTTCTCCTTTCTTGCCTTTCGTTGTTATTGTTCAGTCGCTCAGTAGTGTCTACCTCTTTGTGACCCCAAGGACTGCAGCACGCCAGGCTTCCCTTTCCTTCACCATCTTCTGGAGCCTGCTCAAACTCATGTATATTCAGTCGATGATGCCAACCAACTATCTCATCCTCTGTCGTCCCCTTCTTCTGCCTTCCATCTTTACCAGCATCAGGGTCTTTTCAAATGAGTCAGGTCTTCATATCAGGTGGCCAAAATACTGGAGCTTCTGCTTCAGCATCAGTCCTTCCAATGAATATTCAGGGCTGATTTCCTTTAGGATTGACTGGTTTGATCTCCTTGAGTCCAAAGGACTCTCAAGAGTCTTCTCCAACACCACAGTTCAAAGCATCAATTCTCCAACAATCACCCTTCTTTATGGTCCAACTCTTCACATCCATTCATGACTACTGGAAAAACCATAGCTTTGTTGGCAAAGTCTCTGTTTTTTAATATGCTGTCTAGGTTTGTCATAGCTTTTCTTCTAAGGAGCAAGCGTCTTAATTTCATGGCTGCTGTCACCCTCTGCAGTGATTCTGGAGTCCAAGAAAGTAAAGTCTCTGTTTCCATTGTTTCCCCGTCTATTTGCCATGAAGTGATGGGACCGGATGCCATGATCTTCATTTTCTGAATGTTTAAAGTCAGCTTTTTCACTCTTCTCTTTCACCTTCATCAAAGGATTCTTTAGTTCCTCTTCACTGTCTTCCATAAGGGTGGTGTCATCTACTTATCTGAGGTTATTGATATTTCTCCCAGCAATCTCAGTTACAGCTTGTGCTTCATCCAGCCTGCATTTCTCACGATGTGCTCTGTATATAAGTTAAAGAAGCAGGGTGACAATACACAGCCTTGATGTACTCCTTTCCCAACTTGGAACCAGTCCATCATTCCATGCCCAGTTTTAACTGTTGCCCATAGTTGTCTCATGTTGTTGGAAGAGGGTGTTTGCTATGACCAGTGTGTTCTCTTGGCAAAACTCTGTTAGCCTTTGCCCTGCTTCATTTTGTACTCCATGGCCAAACTTGCCTGTTACTTCAGGTTCTCTTGACTTCCTGCTTTTGCATTCCAGACCCCTATGATGAAAAGGACATCCTTTTTTGCTGTTAGTTTTAGGTCTTGTAGGTCTTCACAGAACCGTTCAACTTCAGCTTCTTTGGCATTAATGGTTGGGGCATAGACTTCGATTACTGTGATACTGAATGCTTTGCCTTGGAAATGAACAGAGATCATTCTGTCATTTTTGAGACTGCACCTAGTACTGCATTTAGGATTCTTGTTGACTATGACAGCTACTCCATTTCTTCTAAGGGATTCTTTCTGAAATGTTCTGGTTTCCGTCCTCCATGAGCTTAATTGTAGACCCTTTGCTTTTTTTCGAGTGTTTACAGAAAAAACGTATCCAGTCTAATATGGATTAGTTACACCTGCTCCTAGGTAGGGCTTGGACTTACAGAGCCAAACACTCCTGACTGGCAGGTATGTTTTGTTTCAGAACCTCAGGATGTTCTGTTTGCTTCACATGTTCACAGCCTTGCCCTCCCGCCTCCCCTTCCTAGTGCTCATCTGACGTCACTCTAGAATTTCCTCTGGTGCTTTCATTTTCCATTTTTGTTTGTCTGAACGTGTCTGATGTTTCTGCTGCGCTCTGAATCCAAGGTTGGAAGTTACTCTCAGTCCCCAAAAGCCCCTTTTCACTGCCTTCTCATCTTCACCATTTCCATGAGAAGTCATCTTTAAATCTTACTACTGTTTTCTTTTTTTTATAAGGTTAACTTGTTTTCTTTGGAGAAAAAAAATTTTTTTTTTTTGCTTAAAGTTTTTTTTCTCTTTGATCTTTCAGCAGTTTTATTAGCACACATTGAGGCATGTTATTCATTTTCTTTCTCCTGTTTGGTGTTTATCTAGCTTTTCTGGTTGTTCTCACCAAGAGGATTTGTCTGAATCACATGCTTGTTGTTGATGAAATCCTGGTAATGAGCACTTCACTTAAACACTCACCAGATACTAGTCAACTGGCATTAGGTATATGTGGTCTGACAGGGTATACTGAGGCTGCCTCGTTCCCCCGCATGCGCCTCAGCTTATTCTAGAGTAAAGCGCTGAAGGCACACTGCACTGCTCCTGGGCCTGCTGATGGCCATTTCTCTGGGGCCCAGTTCTTCCCCTTCTCTTCCCTCAGCACCTTTGCTGGTGCTGGGTGGGGCAGAAGGTTTCTAACCCTTACAAACTGGTGAACCCGACAAAATATGCACACGATATACAAATAACTTGATTATTTTATTTATTTTGAATAAAAAAAGTGGCCAAGATAACAATACTAGTGGCTCTGCATACAAAACACAACATAACTGAGGTTATTTCACATTTACAAAACTGCCATTATGTACAGCACTGGGTATTCACAGCAACTCTAAGAGACTCTAAGTACTAGAATCATAAAGAGCCATTGAGGGGGGATGCAAAAAGGGAAAAAGTTTTTAAAAAACCCAATGATCTTTCATTAACTTGAAAATTGGCCAACCAGCTAACTGGTAAAGAAAGAGAACTGCTATCCTTTCCCTTAGTAACAACTCAAGTAAGATTGCCCCATAGGACTGCATTTGACAAACACCCTCCAAAATTTCCACTTCATTTTCTCTACAATCTTTCCCACTTTAAACTTTGCCCAGAGACTGCTGCCCTTTTATCACATAAAAGCTCAGGACACCAGTATATCTTCAGGGCAAGAAGATAGCTAGTGCCAAGGAGACAGCATGGTCTGCTTCAGCTCAGGAGACCCAGCTGAAATCCAAGGAAGAATTTTGCCCTCTTCCCATCATTAGTACTTTGCAGTTCCCAACACAGTGGAGAAAGTAAACCAAGCTTCGTCATAAGGTGGCAGAAGATACTCACTCCTTCTCTGTGTCACCAGCACCTACGCTGTGCAAGGCACTTCACACTCGGCACCGCAGGAACTCCCAAGACAAGACGACAGTTCCTGCCCTCGAGGAGCTTACAATCTAATCGTGGACACTATGTACATATGTACAGTGCAGAGAAGTAGTGGATTCCTCTGGATGGGGTATTCCAAGCAAAATGTGCTATTTAGTCTCAAGGCTGTTTTACTTACACACTAAAAGTCTAAAACACACCACCTAATCAGATGGTAAGAATTTTTAAAAGTCCCCTTCCTATAACCCAAGTTTTTGGATGCCTGTTCTTTTTATTTCAAAAAATATTGCATGTAAACAAACACATAGTTTGAAGCCAAGCACAAAGGTAGCACAGGCACAGGATAAACATAAAATATATACCACTATACACAACACACTTATTTTCCTATAGTCTTATTTCTGTATACACAAGATTGATACTCACTTTCCTTTCATACACTGAAGTACAAATCTGTGTCAAAGTCTTTAAAAAGTCATAATTCATTTTTGCATTTAATTTTGCATTAGTACCAAAAACAAAACACCTTTGACCTCACCAATCTATTAGCCAAATGTCAAACTGATAAAATATAAAATGCTTCAAAGCCACCACCTCTTACACCATCCCATGAGACCACTTCATGGGACCTTCTTATGAAACTAACAGGATCTCATGATAGTGACGTAAGCAAGTTTTTACCTTAGAAAAAATTACAAGATTTAGAGTTTTGAAATTCAATTCCAGTCAACTCACTAACAGTATTTCCACTAGGGAGCCTGCACCCTCACTTTCTCTTGTCAGTATGAAAGTACCATCATTCCCTGCTTTGCAGCCCCTCCCAAGCCTGGAATGAACGGATGAACAGCATGCAGGGAAGCCACTAATACTGTGCTAAATAAGCTCGCTGTCTAGGATCTCAGATCCTATACTAAGTCTCTTCCCTGGAGTATACTTACAACCTAAAAAAAAAAAGCAAGACAAGAAAAGCTGAATCACCTAATCAAAGAGGCTGTGGGGGGTGGGTGGATGGATGTTAAACATGCATATACCAAAAGGACTAAACTTTATAGGACACCTATATATAAACAGTCACTTCCCTGTTAAAACTTACTGATTCCTCCGTAGGTTTTCAGAAATAGCCATCATAAAACACCACACACGCCGATGGGAGGCTGCACCCTGCTTACCAGACTCAGGCCGGCCAGCCAGTCCTGACGCTGACGTGCGTCTGTGCCATGGAAACTAGTCTGCATCTTCTGAAAAACCCAGCTCTATACCAGGACCGTGATGCTGGGGTGAGTGGTCATTAGAAGCAACTCTGCAAAACTGACTTAATTCAATATGCGCTGTGCTTAGTCACTCAGTCATGTCCAACTCTTTGCGACCCCATGGACTGCAGCCTGCCAGGCTCCTCTGTCCATGGAGATTCTCCAGGCAAGAATACTGGAGTGGGTTGCCATGCCCTCCTCCCAACCGGGGATCTTCCCAACCCGGGGATCGAACCCAAGTCTCCCGCATTGCAGGCAGATTCTTTACTGACTGAACCACCAGTTCACAGTTCAGTCGCTCAGTTGTGTCCAACTCTCTGCGACCCCATGAATCGCAGCACGCCAGGCCTCCCTGTTCATCACCATCTCCCAGAGTTCACTCAGACTCACGTCCATCGAGTCCGTGATGCCATCCAGCCATCTCGTCCCCGGTTGTCCCCTTCTCCTCCTGCCCCCAATCCCTCCCAGCATCAGAGTCTTTTCCAATGAGTCAACTCTTCGCATGAGGTGGCCAAAGTACTGGAGCTTCAGCTTTAGCATCATTCCTTCCAAAGAAATCCCAGGGTTGATCTCCTTCAGAATGGACTGGTTGGATCTCCTTGCAGTCCAAGGGACTCTCAAGGGTCTTCTCCCAACACCACACTTTAAGCCAACTTTTTCACTCTCCTCTTTCACTTTCATCAAGAGGCTTTTTAGCTCCTCTTCATTTTCTGCCATAAGGGTGGTGTTATCTGCATATCTGAGGTTATTGATATTTCTCCCGGCAATCTTGATTCTAGCTTGTGTTTTGTCCAGTCCAACATTTCTATTTCTCATGATGTACTCTGCATATAAGTTAAATAAGCAGGGTGACAACATACAGCCTTGACATACTCCTTTTCCTATTTAGAACCAGTCTGTTGTTGCATGTCCAGTTCTAACTGTTGCTTCCTGACCTGCATATAGATTTCTCAAGGGGCAGGTTAGGTGGTCTGGTATTCCCATCTCTTTCAGAATTTTCCACAGTTTATTGTGATCCACACAGTCAAAGGCTTTGGCATAGTCAATAAAGCAGAAATATCCAAGGAAGCCCTAATTCAATATGACAGTCAAATTGCACACACTCTATCAGTTTGAACAGCAGACATGAAGATCTTAGCTCCAAAAACTTCTTTCAGGGTCAAGAAAGAGCAGTGCAAAGCTCAATACCTATAAGACTTGAGACATGGCCCAAAACTCTGCTTGCAGCTGCCAGGTGATGCTTCCACTAAGAGCTGAAGGGCAAGCGCCTCACTTGAGCTCCATTAGAGGCATTCTAACAGTCCAACAGTGTTGAGGGGGAGGCTAGATGCTCAGGCCACTGTGTGGTGACCAGCCCTGCCGAGCTACACCGACACGGGGAGTGGTGGGAGAGTGCACGGAGGTGTTCACGCTCCACAGCCCGTGGCAGGCTAGCAGAAAGAAATGCATTATCTATCCGGCTATTTGCTGTCTGTGCTGTCCAATCTCTAAAATGAAAAAAAAAAAAAGGGCAAAATCTACCTTTTATTTAAAAATTTGAGGCCTGCTGACCTGGAATATAACCTGAATTTTTTCTTGTCAGGACTTACTGGTGTGGGAAGCAGAGCAGGTGTGGCAGGGAGCAGAAATGCAGTCCATTATGCCTGAAATCCAGTCTGGAGGTGCTGGGCACTCCAACAGGGAGACTTTGAGGGAAAAATCAGATACAGTTTATTGAGCTCTTAACAGCTAACACTATTATATTACCTTCAGCAAGAAAAACTACTGTTTAATAGTTTCTTATAGGAAGGGAAGCCTTCTAGGAATGTAGTTTTTAGAAATTTTATCACAAACCTAATTTTCTATCAGACTGATAGCTCAGAGGGTGTCCTAAGGCTGACAGAAGGAAAGGGAGAGAAATAGAGAGGGCCTCTCCTGGCAGGAGGAGCGAGGCAGAAAGGGGCCAGGAGCAGCGGGGACGGACGGATGGACGGGCCTGTGGAAGTCGGACACTGACAGCAGCCCTTCCTTTCACTCTGGGAGCTGTGGCAACTCGCCTGACCCGCTTCAGCGCTGCCCAGGGAGCGGGGACTCCACAAATGCAGCCCCAGGTTCTTCCTGGCAAGACCCATGAGCCTTGATTTCTTCTGCATCTTAGCTCACACCATCACAATTACAACAGAATATATTTTAATATTTAATTATTACCCCGTGACATTCTTTTAACCTAATTAACTGGTGACGGCTGCTAACAGGTCTAGTCCCCACGCCCAACATTAACATTCTCAAAAACTTCCTAGAGGGAGAAGCAGAAAAATGTCACACTCCACCACAAGCTTTGCCAGTGCTTCTAATAACGTCTGACATTGAAAAATAATTGGTAGTTTTGGCAGATAGGATAGCAGGCAGAGATGGCTTGAAGTCTGGGTCGTGGACACGGGAGGATTTCAGAATGAATATCAAGCCTAACAAGCTATCCATTTCTTATCTGGGATAATGGGAACAAATTAACCTTAGGCAGGGAAGATGTGACACAGGAGTGGATATCAGGTTCCCAAGATGCAGCGCTGCCTTGGCTTCAAAGGTCCGGTCGTGGAGGACCTTTGCTTCTGCACCGTCACACAGAGCAGCGGCATCACTGCCACTGCATCCACGCCTATAGAGCTACAGAGCCTGTAGAGCAGTGACAGCTGAAATTAACTTGGAATACACCACCCGGGCCAGGGACACTTCAGGATGGAAGAGAGCGTGTGGTACAAGTAGACCAGGAGAGACGGCGGTCTGAAGGCTCCCGGTGTCCCGCCCACGCTCCCCGGGCTTCACTGCTTGGCACTGTCACCGTGTGAGCTGACGTTTGGGACGTTCAGAAGGGCACCGGGTCTGTGACGCTGCCATTCACTCACAGTCGCCTCTCACCCTCACAGGTCAAAGATTAACCTCCATGGAAGAGGCGGGGGTGAGGAAACAGGGAAGAACTCCTGACTCAGTGTGCAGAAGTTTAGGCTGAGGCAGGTGTTAGCTGGACTTCAGAGTCTTAAGAATGCCGTTGGGCAGAGCCCCTGTACAGAGAAGCCACTGTCCAATAAAACAGTTGCCAAGTTTACCCCTACAGATATACAGAATAACTCAGGCAACCCTTTTTAAGTTCACTCCTAAGAGTCAAAATTTCCCCCAAATGCACAATAGATTTCAAAAAAAACCTCATGTATGTTTTAAATGGCAGCACCACAAAGTTCTGCAATAAGAACAAAATAAGCCCTGACTCTGATTTGTTGTTGTTGCTCAGTCCCTCAGTCGTGTCCGACTCTTTGGGACCCCATGGACCGCAGCACGCCAGGCCTCCCTGTCCTTCACCATCTCCCAGAGCTGCTCACACTCACGTCCATTGAGTCAGGGGTGCCATCCAATCACCTTGTCCTCTGTCGCCCCCTTCTCCTCCTGCCTTCAATCTTTCCCAGCATCAGGGTCTTTTCTAATGAATCAGCTCTTCACATCAAGTGGTCAAAGTATTGGAGCTTCAGCATCAGTCCTTCTAATGAATATTCAGGACTGATTTCCTTTAAGATTGACTGGTTTGATCTTGCAGTCCAAGGACCAGAAAAGTAAGTGGAACTAAGCATGCTATGGCAGAGAAGGCAATGGCACCCCACTGCAGTACTCTTGCCTGGAGAACCCCATGGATGGAGGAGCCTGGTAGGCTGAGTCCCTGGGGTCGCACAGAGGTGGACGCGACTGCAGCGACTTAGCAGCAGTAGCAGCAGGCGTGCTATGGGGCCTCCCCGGGGTCGCACAGAGGCGGACACGGCTGAAGTGGCCGAGCACACAGGCAAGCAGGCACACTACAACTGTAGAGACCGCAGCAGGGCCTCGACAGACCTCAGCTTTTACTGCCATGTTTGCTGTGAGGGCTACAGCTTTCTGGGTTGTGCTCTTCATGATCTTCATGAGACTTCCCTGGTGGCTCAGACGGTAAAGCGTCTGCTTGCAATGCAGGAGACCTGGATTCGACCCCTGGGTTGGCAAGATCCCCTGGAGAAGGCAAAGGCAACCCACTCCAGTACTCTTGCCTGGAAAATCCCATGACAGAGGAGCCTGGTAGCTACAGTCCATGGGGTCGCAAAGAGTCGGACATGACTGAGCGACTTCGCTTTCATTTTCTTTCTTCATGATCTTAATGTTGCCTAGCTCTCTTTCTCTTGATAATCAATTGAACATGGTGAACCCTGAAGTCTGGACAAGCACTCCACTTGAAATTGCCACCAAAATGAGACAGACAAGCAGAAGACACCAGCAGAATGAAACAGCAGCAGAAATACAGAATTAAACACAGGGGACAAAAATTTGAATGGGAAACAAAAGACATTTCCAAGCAGACTGTTTGGCAGCGCCTCATAAAGGCTCATCTCCAATATGTACGGACAGAGGGGGAAGATACTAGGAGGCAGACACTACAGGAGGGAGCAGTGCTTGTGTTACACGCTCTCCAAAGAGCAAGAGTTTCTCAGCGAGTCACCTCTGGGAGACAGTGGAGGACAGAGGAGCCTGGCGGGCTGCAGTCTGTGGGGTCACAAAGAGTCAGATGTGACTGAGAGACTGGAAAACCAACTACTCGGTGAGGGCAAAAGTCTTTCACTAAGGACACAAATATGAAAGCAGGAAGAAGTGTGAGGGTGAGTTAAATTTCACATTTTGTATTTCCTATTCAACTTCTCAGAAATATGCACCTTTTAAAGGTGCAGGCATTATAGTCCTGTTAATAATTAGCACCAATCCCTCAGATACTTATTTAAAAATCCAAGAACACTGTAGTTCTAGAATGTCTATTTTTGATTTTAGGTTTTAAGACCAATTAACGTCTAACATCTCTGTTTTAACAGCCCACAGAAAAATACCTGTGTTATAAATATCAAGGATCTTTGCAGAGAGAAGGCATTCCCAGGCTCTGGTTGACCCAGCCACATACACCATAGCACCAAGGCTCAAGGGTCCACATTCTGAGCTGTCTAGCTCTCTCTAGAAGTTTCTAGACAGACTTGGGATAGAAATGAGACATCTGAACATGTCAACATGAAAAATAGTAAGGGTTTTAATACTAGGAGAAAATAAAGGAGAGATATTCTTCTTCCTCTATGTACAAACATCTCACCTGGTCATCACAGTTAAGTCTGAAGAGAGGTGTGACACAGGTTAACAGGAATACTGTGACACCCTCATACACATGGAGGAGTTGGGGCAGAACTGACGACACAGGAGAGATCGTTAAAAAACAAGTCACAATTACGAGAGTCACCTGATCTTCCGACACGTTAAAACTAACTTTAGTCTTGGCTTTAACCTCTTAAAAATATATACTTTTAAGAAAATGGTTTCAATACGCACGAAAAAAAAAACTGGCGGGATGCAGATCTGAAGCTATTTGTTGAGAACAGAATATCAGGCCCACATATTGTTTGAGACAGTTGAGTATCTGCTAGACACCATGTGCCATGTGCCCAGTAACTAAAGCCTCTTGGAGCCACGAGACAGTTCCAGACCTGGGCCAGGATTAAAGCCTAATTCGGCCCAGCGAGGGCCTTACCCACACTCCCTAGAAGAGGTCACTCTGTTGAGAAACAACAGGGCATCCATTGTGTTCAAACTGCTTCAGTCAAGATACTTCAACACTTGAAAAATAAGTGGTAAGGAGTGGGGGCTAATGTTCATCTCAAAATGACTTAAGCTCTCCGCACACAGTCCCTTTACAGATATCCTGTAGTCCCTGGAGATGGAGCACACACTTCAGCAGGGAGTTCCCAGGCTTACCGACCGTCACAAGGGCACCCTTCCACTTGTGGAAGCCAGGCCTGCGCCAGCACGTCCCAGCTCTTCAGGCTGGACGACACTCTCCGTCCTCCCTCCGTGGACACTCAGAAGACAGGAGAGTCACAGAAAGGGCACGGGCTCTGCAGCAGCCTCTTGATCCAGTCAGGGTCTGCCAAAGGGAGGCAAGCGACAGAGCGCGCACGCTTCAGAGACGGCAGCCAAACGGGACATGCCCTGGCCGGCCAGTGTGCAGAGGTGGGTCTCCTGGCCCCACTGCACAGAGGTCCTCACTGTAACATTCCAGACGAGGCTGGACTAAATCTGTGGTTCCCAAAGTTAAATGTGTGATGACACAGGAAAATAAAGATAACGAGCGAGTGTTTCTCATACATGGTTAATGTTAAAACTTACTCTGAAAACACTGTCGACACTCTCCTCCTTCTACAGAATTCCCTGGCCTGTGAAATGCTCTGCCTACTGGTGAGTACTCTCCAGAGCTCAGAGATTCCCGTTCTCCACAGGAGCTGTATGTGGCTCAGCGCAAAGTCAACTGGCAGGTGTGCTTGTTTTTGAGTTTGTTCCCATCTTCCCTGATTTCCTGTCTAAACTATAAACCAATTCTCAATTGCAACAAGTGCTTAAAAGTCTCCCAAATTTGTTTCAAAATAATGCAGCAAGAGGAGAGGGGGAGGAGGACTACAGAGGAAACAAAAGATTATGAGCTGGCGACTTTTGAAGTACAGCTACATAAGAGTTTCTCATCCTTTTTTTCTCTACTTTTAGGATTACATTTTCTACAATAGAGAGTTAAAACAGAACATAACATGCCAACACGTCCACTTCTCAGAATTAGAGAGCTTCAGCCAGTTTAGAGCAAAAATCAAGAAGGCTGTGTGGTTTTACACAGAACATTCTGTGTAAAACATTTGAGAACACGTTACCCCCAAAGTGTACGCCACTGTACACGTGCTGTCGAGTAAGCTCATTCGGTTAGTGTGATATTAATGAGCCTTAGGTTATAAACTGACATTCATGTGACTATTTAAATCATCAATTCCTGGTTCATGTCTATGATCTTATTCCAACAGTTGATTCAGGAATGTGCACTTTGTCACTAGGGCTATCAGGAAAGAGAATATTGATGAACCAGAATAACAGCCCCACCGTGGCTACTAGAAGGATACCTCCAGGTGCATGTCCCGTTTCAGCAAGGCTGTCTTTATCTGTGTTACCAGCTGCAGAGTTTTCATTCAAATATAATCTACATATGCCATCTAAAACAAAGTCATTGACATTTTTTGAATGAATAATTTGCAGACAGAACAGCAAACTGCAGCCCTACTTACTCACATAGTATAATGCTATTTGTATGTTGATGATTCCAGTGATCATGTTAATCAGTGGTGGGTTCATAACTACACTGTACAGAGCAAAGCGAGCCTGCTCACTGTTCCCGATGGCCAAGACCAAGTGGAGAGGGGTGCCCACGGAGAGGGGGTGCCCCCGAGGCACCAGCATGTGAGTGTGCTCAACCCCCCCTGCCAAGGCCAGGGGAGCACCCACCTTCTGGAATTGGATGGCGAGCGATGCTGTCATGGAGCAAACACCTTCTGTATATCAAACTCTGGCAGGACTGGTAGGTTAAAAAGCACCTGAAAGCAGACAGATTGTATCATCAGTGCTACCAACAGTGGAAAGCAGCACAGTGTTGAGGGTTAGCTCACCAGGGACAATTATTCTCAAATGAATTAACTAAGTGAAGGGAAAAAATGGTTGACAAATTCACGGCAACCATGTATCCCCCTGGACAGGACACTGGCCAGACCCACCACACATTAGTAAAGAGGAAGTGCCTGTGTCAGGCTAAGCCAAGAGACACAAGCTTCTAATCCAGACCGTCACTGCAGCCTGGGAAAGAATGCAGTCTGTTTATACCCGATGACACTGTGAGTTTTTCATATGTTAAAAAAAATCAACTATCTATCAGAAATTATTGTTAGTGATTTATAAGATTAGGTATAAGCACAATGTTTAAGACTAATGGCACAGTGGTGAAACCTTGAAAGATACAGAAGACACAATTAGTGGTACAAAAAAATAAGGGCCATAAACAAATGCTCAGAGATTCAATTCCATCCAATGACCCTTCACTGAGCATCGGCCAGGACCTGGCAAATAAGGGCAGGTGGGAGTGATGGGAGGTCAGAGAGAGCTGCTGGGTTCTGCAGGGAAGGTTTTCTGAAAGCTAACAGGATTTAGGAAGAGCAATAAGGAGTAAAGCACACAAAGAAGAAGGGAGGTGGGGGAAGGAGTTCCTAGTCGGTTTACCTTGAGTAAAGACCTGGGTGCACAGGAAGAAAGACTATACCTGAATGAGAGCACGCACCCATTCTCACTGGAAGTTACTTCAGTCAGCAAAAATAAAAATGATTTTTGTGGAAGCAGCCATTCGAGAGACAACAATGGACAGAGGTTACACATGAAAACTCTGGAGCCAGAAGGCCAGGTTCTCAGCTCTGCCACTAACCACCTGCATGACTGTGGACAAATTACTGAACATCCCCAGGCCCCAGTTTCCTCGTCTGTGCCCGACACGTGGCTTGAGGTGTGTGCTGCTGAGCACCGTGCCTGGTGCACTGGCAGCACCAAGAGGTGCTGGTTGCTGTTGTTACAAGACCACTACTATTCCTAGTCTCCCCTGAAACGTTTAAGTCTGAACAGTTAAATTAGAAAAAAGTATAGGTGCACAATAAAGACTGGAAAAAAATCCCAACATCAGTCAACAAGCGAGGAAATAATGCAATCTCCATACAGTGGGAAACTCTATGGCTGTTAAGAATGGGATCTATCCACTGATATAGAAAATAACCACAACATTTTGGTAAGAGAATCGGGATGTTATTAAGGTAGTTATATGTAGCAAAATCCTGTTTCTATTGAAAATAAAAGTAAACAATTTAGTGAGTGCCTATCACATATCAGACATTGTTCCAGAAATAGCCAGGAAAAGAACAACAAAATTCCCTCTCTTCATGAAGCTTTCTACTCTAGAGGGAGGAGAAAAATCCAAAGTAAAAAAAATATATTAAGTAGTGATAACTGCTAAGGAGGGAAACAGAGCCAGGAAGAGGGATGAAGGCTACCAGGAGGGGAGAGGGATGTCATCGGGTGTCATGATGTTAGGAAGCCTGGTTGGGAAGAAGCCCTGCTGGAAGAGCGGTCTGAGCAGAGAGGACAGCCAGCGCAGATGTCCGGGGTGGGAGGGATGTCGCGTGTACATAGAAGAAGGGTTGGGAGATAACTATAATAATCTGGGCAAGAGACGATGTTTCTTGGACCAGGGATGTAGAGGTGAAGGTAGTGGGAAAAGCTGGATTCAAATTTGAAATGCCTTTAAAACTTCCAAACAAAGCAACTGAGCAGGTGCTTAGATATGAAGCCTGGACTGAGGGAAGACATTCAGACTAAAGTGATGTTTAAGTCACCAGCGTACAGATAATACGCAGCAGCCCAGGGAGAATGCTGTGGGCTTCCCAGGCGGCTCAGTGGGAACGAATCCACTTGCCAATGCAAGAGCTGCAGGAAACTTGGTTCGATCCCTGGGTTGGGAAGAACCCCTGGAGAAGGGAATGGCAACCCACTCCAGTGTTCTTGCTTGGAGAATCCCAAGGACAGAGGAGTCTGGTTGGCCATAGCCCATGGAGTCGCAAAGAGTCGGACATGACTTAGCACACACACACTGTAGGGAGAGGGCTGATAGAAGAAAAACGGGTCCAAAGATGGACATCAAGGAGATACTGTGTCCAGGAAGCCAGCTGATGAAACGGTGCTCTATGGAGGAGGAAAAGGGAGGGATCAACAGTGTCAAACACAGCCCACAGGGCCACAGAGTGGTCCTCTCAGAGTGAGACTGAGGAGAGAGAAGGGGAAGACGTCTACCCTTTGTTAAACCAAACACAGCACAGGAGCACTTTATTTTCTGTTAACTTTAATGGCCTTTGCTTTCATCATAATGATTTTTTAAAATTCAGCACTAACTTCAAAGCAAAATAGTATGTGTGTTAGTCACTCAGTCATGCTTGACTCTGTGACCCCATGGACCATAGCCTGCCAGGCTCCGCTGTCCACGGAATTTTCCAGGCAAGGATACTGGAGTGGGTTGCCATTTCCTTTTCCAGGGCATCTTCCCGACCCAGGGATTGAACCTGGGTCTCCTGCATTGCAGGTGGTTGCTTTACGTCAGAGCTACTAGGGAAGTCGAATATGGTATCACCAAAACAAACAGAGAAACCCCTATCACAACAAGCAGCTACAAAGAAAACTACCACGAAAGGGTTTCAGTCAAACAGATGGGAAAAAAAAAACACAGCAGGTTTTACGGCAGCAGCTTTTCTCCAGCCTGATGGCATGGGCACCATAACCTTTGGATAAACACTTGACAGTGGTCTGTGGGGCACAGAGCTGGAAAACGCGCAAAAGCAGCTTACCGGAGCCAAATGTGGCCATTGGAGCAGACGGCCTGCTTGCGATCTGTGAACGGCAAGATCTCCTTACACAAACTACAGTGCTCAGGGAAGGTCTGCTTGTTCATCTTCTTTGAGATGTGTCCAATCAGCACCTAGTAAAACAAAGGGGTCAGTGGCATTTCATGGTGAGCGCAGGGCTTCCCAACACCAAGGAGAAAAGGACAACTCCACGGCGTCTTCCACCAGAGAGGAGCGCTGCGTCCCCCCATGGGCCTGCCACACTGTGTAGAAAGTAAAGAAGTTGGACCTTCAACTTGTGTCAACTGGTTGAGTAAAATGAAATAAATCCAATCAGGCACCCTGTGACGACGGTGAACGTTACTCACTAAAGGAGAAATGTTCTGAGACACAAATCTTATTATTTGCCTTTACTTGCTTTTGAAAGGACTTCAGAGTTCTGTCAGAAGACAAAGTATTCAGCTATACTTACAATGTTTAACTTTTAAGGAAGAAAAGCACAATTTGTACAGGCAAAGTATCATGTGAAATACTAACTCTAGAATGAAACAAATGTCTATTCTTTCGGAAAAGCTTACAAAGTAAAAAGATGATCGAGATTAAAAAATAATACCTTCTCCTTCTGATGGTCCAAAGACCCACGACCAATCTAGTGAGCCCATGATAGGAGACCCACCAGCCCCACAGCAAAGGTATGGGGGATCCGCTGTGGGAGTAGGGAGGTAGATGGGGGAGCTTGCAGCCTTGGCCCTACTTCAGTTTTGCTTCTTTCTCTGCTTTATTAGGATTGCATCACTTCAATGAAAGTCTGAAAAACACTAAATCTACTTCATAATCTTGTTGGAAAAAACCTTCACAAGCTACGTTTTTGGGAGGCATGGAATATGTCAATCCTTAAGAACCACCTTATCTTATTAGCAGATAATGTCCTTCAAAGTTATAACCCATTTACACTTGAGCTCTTGAGTAAGAAGAACTTACTAGTTTGCCATTCACTAAAATTAGCTCACTGATGTTCTGAAGGGTATCTTAATAGCTCAGAAGGGTGTCTTACCTACTGTGCATATAATTTGCAAATTTAAAGTCCATTAACTTTTGGCCTTTTTTAAAGGTCTTGAGAATTCTAATTTATGGTCCCTTATAGCAATGGCATCCCACTCCAACACTCTTGCCTGGAAACTCCCATGGACGGAGGAGCCTGGTAGGCTGCAGTCCATGGGGTTGCTGAGTCACACATGACTGAGCGACTTCACTTTCCCTTTTCACTTTCATGCATTGGAGAAGGAAATGGCAACCCACTCCAGTGTTCTTGCCTGGAGAATCCCAGGGATGGCGGAACCCAATGGGCTGTCATCTGTGGGGTCGCACAGAGTTGGACACGACTGAAGCGACTTAGCAGCAGCAGCAGCATAGCAAGGACAACTACTGTACCAGGTTTGAAAAGATTCATTTTAGGTACACAGAAGGGTTTTAAAACAAGACATGTATTGTTTTCAATCTAAACTCAGTTGCTGTAGCTGGGCAGAGGTATAATCTTCCTTTCTTTAAACTGGCTTTGTTGGAACCAAGTTAACTGTGCTAAATGTAGCTTTTCATGCTCATACAAGCATGTGCAATAATTATTCTAAACCACTGCAAACCAACTTCCATTTTAGATTTACTGATAAGTTTTTGTTAATATTTTATGCTTATAATATCCTTACTTGGTCCTATGGACCAGCAGTAACCAGAAAACTCCTTCACACCACTGAGATCACAATGAAATGATCTTCACAAGTTGACTTTCGAAGATGAAAAGTCAGTTACGTGAACAGTGGCTCTTAACTGCTCCTGAGTGTGAATGAACACGCTGCTGCTGTACATCAGTAAACAAAAGGTGCCACAGCCAGGAGCCTTCACGTTACCGCTGCCCAAGGGTGAGCCCTGAGGGAACTCAGGATGGAGGCAGGATGGCCCCCATCTAGCTGGCAGCCGCTGCGGTGCCCCCTGTGGGGCATCCTAAGGAGACTGAGGCTGAGAATCACAGGATATGTGGCCCCAGACAGCTGAGGTGCACATCAAAGTAATGATTTCAGTGAGCCCAGACCCTGTTATCTTCCCATACAGAGAAAAGCCCTAAATTCCTTAACCTGATATGTCTTGGTTTCCTTATTTGCAACAAAGACTGACTACGGTCTTTGGTGTAAAAACGCTTATATATCCTAGCTCCACACCCCTGCCCATCTGGTGCAGTCTCTCCGAGTTATCTTAGATGCTGTGTCCCAGGCTTAAGTCCTCAGTTTTGCCTGACGAATAAAACATAACTCAACTTTTAGGTTGTGCTTTTTTTTTTCCAGTCAACATCAGACTGTTGCAAACATCCTTAAATAATTTTAGGGGTATATGGATACACACACACAACTTTCCAATATGAAAATGCAACAAGTGACTTGTGCATGGTTTAACATTATGCATGAAGTTACCTGAATTTATTACCTTCAATTAACATTTTAGATTTTAGATAAGACTTCAGGCAGTGAGAATAAACATCAAATTTCAGAGTAAAAAGGACCATAGTCTTGTCTTCTTGAATATTTTAGTATACGGTATGTTCCTTAAAACAATTTTTCAGGCTTTTAGAAGATGTTAGCTCAGGATTCCTGATTAAAAAGTCTACACGACACTGGCTGCACAAAATTAAAGGCCTCTTTCCTCTAGGAATTCTCAGAACCTTTAGAAGGATGATGTATACTGGAAACCTCTAAGAGGAATATGGCTTGGAATATTCCAAGCTTGGAACCCTACTGGAACTTTAATTCTGTGAAATATATTTTAGATAACACTGTAAAGTTGTTCTACCACCAAAATAAAGATTATACTCAGTTTTTGCAGGGGGGTGGGGGGCGCGGAACAAACACCCAATGGATAATCGTTTTACTTCTCATGCCCTTGTAGGCTAAATCAGAAAACCTCCTGAAGTCCTATCAAATGCAAAGAATCCCCGCCACAGGCCTCCCCCTCCCATCTTTCTGCAGACAGGAAGGCGAGGGAGGGCCTGTCATCCTTCCCCTGCAGTGTCTGCCCAAGTTTGCTCCTGGAGCTCATCCACAGCCCGAAATCGCCCAAATCTTGAACATCAATCAAGGCACCAGTAAGAGTAAGAACTGACATAACTCTTAGTGGGACATGAACATGTCCTCTGCATTAACCTGTTTCCTATTTATTTTCCTGCGCCTCATGCTCATCAAGTACCTAAAAACGTCAAAGCAGAGGTTGAGTTTTACGAATTAAATTTAAGTCATTTCTTTCTTGGGAAGCAAGCAGATTTTTCGGTTTTCAGTTTTTGCTGACAAACACCTACCCGTGCGGTTCTGTCATCGTACTCCTCATCCGACATCAGGAAGTTACAGAGTCCCCTGGTGGGGATGCTAGTGTTCTCTGTGATCCAGGTGTGCAGGTACACTTCGCCCAGGACGCGCTTCATGTGCTCCCTCGTCAAGTGCATTTCCACCGCTTCAATTTTTCCCTGGATTTCAAGGAGTTTCTCTTCCATTGGCTCTCGGCCTCCAGTATCCCCAGACTGAGGGAGCGAGTCCTCTGTGGGGTCCTCTGGATCACCATCTCTGCCTTGCTTACTAATCTGTTTGGAAGAGGCACCTTCCTCCTGCTGTTCATCCTCAGCATTGCCCATCCCAGGTGAGTCAACTAGTAAGGTTTTTGAGTCCTCGTGGGTGGGTTTGCATAAGGCTTCTGAAGGGCTTTTCTGCATCGACTGGTATAAAATCCTCAGGAGGAAGAGTTTGAAACGCCAGAAATAGGTGGCCCCACTGCTTTCAATCTTTTTTTCCAAAGCTTCATGTAAAAATTGAGGGATATGCTTATCCTTTAAAATCTTCCAGCGTACTAGGTCTATTAAATCTACCTGCTTAAAAAGATTCTGGACAGAAGACTCCAGAAGCTGAGCAGCTGCCTCTTCAAAGGTTTTGAGAGTAACGAACTGAACCTGGTAGTTTTTGTTAACAGGATGGAGGCCGTTGACCATGCCCTCAGTGGTGATGACGGCCAGGTATGCGCCGCAGGGGCTCACAGCTATCCCATGTGTCCTCACGGAGCCAAACACATCAGAGAGTTTAATCAACTGGTGCTCAAACTTCAACGCCACATCTGTGAAAATGGGGATCAGCTGCCTCACCTTGCCATCACTGGAGCAAGTGTATACCGTCCCATTCTGCTTGTCGGCAGTCATGGAGACGATGGGCAGGGAGTGCAGGCCTGTGACGTGAGAGTTGTGAACATTCAGACCCGCTTTGGAGATCAGGAGAAGACACCAAAACACATAGGATCCCCGTGCGGCCACCACCAGGCTACAGCTGCACTTCTGGTAAGGGTGATACAGCGGCACGCACTTGATGCTGTGGACTGGCAACTGGTCCATTTCTTTCCACAAGACGACAGGCTGCCTTAAGGTGAAATAGCCTTTGACTGCTTTAAGATTGACAGGAAGGATTTTTACAGGCCCGAAAGCACTCCCCACAATAAGGCCGCTCATTTTCCGATTGTTGTGCTCGTATTCCCACCAGAACAAAACACTAGGAGAGCTGATTCCTGACTCGATGGTGTTGCATGAAGAGATGGACTCCTTCCCCGCGAACGGGAGCTGGAACTGCCACACGGCGATGTTCCCGTTCTCGAAGAGCACCGCCAGGAGCACGCTGCCCACGTCGCGGCACTCGTTGTTGTGCTTGACCTGCTGGGTGGTGCAGATGCCTGACCACTCCATCCGCACCGGCGCCTGCATGCTGTGTCGCCTCTGAAACTCGGCGAAATCCCTGAGACTGCCCTCTGGGGCCTCATTTCTGGAGAACCTGTAGCTGGTCTCATAGAGGCGCTCTCCGTAAATCTCCGTCAGGTCCACCAGCTGCACCCACTGCAGCCTGCTGAGGTTAGCCTGGACGGTCAGACGGTTGTCCATGGTCAGGGCGGCCAGCAGGCACCTGCCGTTAGCGTCACAGCCCACGGGGGACCAGCTAGTGTACTTGAACCCTCTCAGTGGAGGCAGAGCCTTCCCCTCAGGGTTGAACACCCTGTCCAACATGAAAGTCTGGCTGACTGTGGGGTCTTCAGAGGTGGCAAATCTCTGTTTACACTCAGCAACTTCCCTTTTTGAGCCAACCTGAAAATAAGATATAAAAACTATCAGATAAATATTTCATTCTAAGAGGAACAGATTTACATTGCATAGGGTGAATTAATTGATCCACATAAATATGTACAGTAATTTGACATCAATTCTATCCATATTGACATGACATGCATTTAAAAGATCAAGTACCTGTCTAAAACTTAAACAAGCATTTACTCAGGAAACAGCAATTTTTAAAATTTTAGTTTTGTTTACAGGAAATGGCAGTATTTTTAAGGGTCAGAGAAAGTGCTGTGGTTACTCACAGCCTGGTTCCCACCTTCTTCTCAGAATTAACAAACACAGTAGCAATGACAGAAGGGTACTTGATTCTAAAGAGTCAACCGAGCATTCTGCTAAACTAGTCACAAACAGTAAAGGAGTTCAAAGGTCGTGAAAAGATATGTATCTACTTGTAAATATATATATATCTTTGATACAATTCGATGTTTGGATTTTTAGCAATATCTTTGCAGTATAAGTCTTCCATCTGAAATTTCACTGACAAATTACTCTGAGAACCAGCTCCAATAGCTCTTTCCACTGTTTCTACAGAATAATGTCCACCCTGCCTTCCCTGACTCCCCCTTGTGTAGAATTATCTTTCCTCCTATCTGAACCCATCTATCCTAAAAGGTCAAGCTCTATGAGACTTTGTGAGAACATTCTAGCTTTCACTTATCTCTCTCTCCTCCAAGTTTGCAACATACACGAGTAGTTCTACTTATTTAATGTCTAGGTGTACAATGGTAAGCTCTTTAGAAACATTTTTAAAGGAACATTAAAGATAGAGGAGAGAGAAATGACCAAAAGAAGGTGATCCAGAGTCATAAGAAGATAGCCAGGAAGACTAAAGCCAGAGAGAGCAGAGGTCAATTAGAAATGATTTCTGTTATGTCAGGAAGGACTTGATCTACTATCTTTTTATCTCTTCCATAGATGCTTATCTTCAAACTGGAAAGGGTACATAAACATGATCAATAAGGAATTCTAGCCTAAATATACATGGACATAACAACAACAACAAACTCACTTTAAATCAGTTTAAGCTCCCAAGCCCAGAAGAATTACACTCCAGAACATAGAAGATGAACTCAGAACTATGACATTCCTCGATAAAGCTCAGACAACTGGAAATGTGTCAGAAAACCATAATGCAATGAATAGTTAACTGCTAGATCACATTAACAAATAAGCTTATAAAGTGAAAGGTAGATAAAGATGCCCTGGAGAAGGAAATGGCAACCCACTCCAGTATTCTTGCTGGGAAAATCCCACTGACAGAGGAGCCTGGCAAGCTAGCCCATGGGTCATGAAGAATTGGACGTGACTGTCCACACAGACATAGATACAAATCCCAACAAATGAATTAGAAGACTAACTTTTTCTGACATATGTTAAACAGAACATCACTCTACTAAATTGCCCCTTGAAAAAGAGTTTTGTAACTAAAACTGTTTTGAAAGTGCTGTTTATTTCACATTATTCCCCCTTCAAGAGTTACAGCCAGGAGCTACTATAGAGTAGCTCTGGAGCTACTATAGAGCTACAGAGTTATCTAAACTTTTTTTTAACAATAGAACCTTATGGCGTTCGTGGGGGGGCGGGGCAGTGCAGGGGCAGTCATCTTTCTTCATCCTAAGTAACCCTCTGGAAATGGGCTCTTAGGCAGTGTATCTTAATTGCAGGGTAGTCTCTTGGATACACCTATAGATATACTGGAGAAATACAGACCAGAAATTCCAATTAAATAGAGGTGTCACTGGCTAGTCTGTTAATAAAACGACGCTAATCAAAGCCCACAGCTTTGTATGGGGTAGATAAAATTTGATTGAAAATCTGCAGATTGCCTGGATTCAAATCCTGGCTCTGTCACATACTGGCTCTGTGACCCTGAGCAAATTGTTTAAACCTTCTGGCTTTAATTTCCTCATCTATAAAGAGTGCAATGACACATTCTCATAGAGTTAGGAAGGTTAAAATATATGTAAAGCATATATTAATAAATACTCAATAAATATTATCTATGATGACAAGTAGTACTCTCTGAGGATTCAGTAAATGTTAATGAGACCTAATAAAAGTAAAATGCAGGTTAGGTAGGTATTAAGTTGTCTGCCAAATGGAGGGTGGATATAAAATTATTCACCAAATCCCATAATACTACAAACTAAGCAATAATCCTCAGACTAGGATAATTTACTACAATAAAAACTACTATAGAACTGAAAATAAACTTAGAGAATGCATAACTCCAAACAGCAGTACAAAATGAAATAAAGGAAGCTCAAGCTTGGTCCTCACTCACAGCAGCAAGAATCCTTGATAGGATGGAGAGCAGCTTGGATGTCAGCCAGTAAGGAAAATCCTTAGGGTTTTGTGCAATAATTTCCATTTTAGGTAATCTGAATTAACCTACTGCACCTCCCCTCAACTCTACACATCACAAAACTAGTTAATGAATCAAAACAAGTACTCAGATGCCCCAGGAGCATGTTAGTTAGGAGTCCAGCTCTCAGAGGCTGACGCCGAGTCAATCTTTTCACTATATGCTATCCTGTTTCTAGTTGGCCACTATGACAACTAATCAGCACATACTTTGTAAGCACCTAACAAAAACTCACTTGAAGCTCGTAGACAGTAAGCTTCTTGAGGGCAGGAATATAATTCCAAAGACAGGAAACAGTTATTTAACTTAATGGAGTAGATGGCGTTGATATTACTAAAGTTCCTAACAGTTGAAACAAACAAAACTAGTCATGCACATATTATTAGATTTTGGAACTGTCTGCAACTAGATGATTCACTAAATCAGCAGTCCGATGGGAAGAGAAATTGCAAACTTGTTCTTAAGTCACTACTTCACTGGTTCTCAGATTTATGCCATTCGTTTTTGTATCAGTGCCCAGGACTGCTGCTGCTAAGTCACTTCAGTTGTGTCCGACTCTGTGCGACCCCATAGACGGCAGCCCACCAGGCTCCCCCGTCCCTGGGATTCTCCAGGCAAGAACACTGGAGTGGGTTGCCATTTCCTTCTCCAATGCATGAAAGTGAAAAGGGAAAGTGAAGCCGCTCAGTCGTGTCCAACTCTTAGTGACCTCATGGACTGCAGCCCACCAGGCTCCTCCATCCATGGGGCTTTCCAGGCAGGCCCAGGGCAGTAACTTGCAAAGAGCAGATAATATGTGAACTATTATTATAACTGTGTATTTTCCTGAAAAAACTCATAATCTAAATAACGATCAGAGCAAAAGCTTCAAAGAGGTTTAGCATCTAGCCTTCTAGCAGTTCTACACACTAAAACTGTGATCTAGGTTGCAGGAGACCATCTTCCTTGTTGGAGCAAACTGAGATTGCAGTCCCCAGGGCCTATACCAGTGGGCAGCGCCACCAAAGCACAGCCAGAGACTTCCTACACTCCCACCATCACTCCAGCGTTACCCTACAGAGGCCTCTCTCAGAACTGCAGGGCCATCTCGGCCTTCATTTCCCAGGCAGGGCCTGCGAATAAGACTGCCAACTGACCGGTGCTTTCTGTGAGGTGCACACCAAAGCAGAAGGGGAAGACACCACTGACTAATTTCAGGAAAGCAATCGATTACTAGAGCGATATATAAGGATTTCCTATTACTCATTTTAACTTAATCTTCTAAAGATGCTAAATGAGGGAGGCTTTATTATCCTTTTACAGATAGACCTGGCTTGGTATCTTGTGCCAAAGTGTAATCTTTTTCTTTTTTTGTTGTTGTTTATTTATTTGGGTGCTTTGGGTCTTAGTCACGACATGTGGGATCTATTTCCCTGACCAGGAATTGAACCTCCGGCCCCCTGCATTCAGAGCTTGGAATCTTAGCCACTGGACCACCAGGGAAGTCCCCAGAGTGTAACCTCTTAACCCCTGTTTTATGCTGACTCCAACAATCACCTACTTCCCTCTAGTCCAGCGGGAGTCACATTCCTGCACCACACCAGGTCAGTCCTCATCTATGATGCTGTAACAGCACCTCAGGGCTTCCTAAACTGAAGTCAACCATCTCAGACTGACCTTCCAGGTTCCCAAACTGACCTCACTTTACTGTCTCCGACTCTCTAGGAAAGCTACTTGACCTCAGCTGTGAACCCAAGATCATTTACGCAAGCAACCAGCAGCTGTGTTCATCACTTAAGTGTCGGTGCACAAGATGGACACCTTATTCCTGGCACTTGGATGACCCCTTTCTCCCTTCTTTTTACAGCCCAAACACTACTTTTTTTTTTTGGTCTGCTGCAGATTCACCACCAAATAACCTTCCCTGATAAAAGCATCTCGGTTCAGCATTCCTTTACTTCTTTAAGCTCTCTCTGCTGAAGCATTAAGTCTACTACACTGAGACTGCCGCTGCTGCTGCTGAGTCACGTCAGGCGTGTCCGACTCTGTGCGGCCCCATGGACGGCAGCCCACCCGGCTCCGCCGTCCCTGGGGTTCTCCAGGCGAGAGTACTGGAGTCGGGTGCCATTTTCTTCTCCAATACATGGAAGTGAAGTGAAGTGAAGTCGCTCAGTTGTGTCCGACTCTTCGTGACCCCACGGACTGTAACCTACCAGGCTCCTCTGTCCATGGGATTTTCCAGGCGAGAGTACTGGAGTGGGGTGCCATTGCCACACTGAGACACACTTAAAATTTTCTCTAGCTGATGTGCATATAGTTAGCAATAGTAAGTTCCTTTTTAGCAGAGGAGACACCTTTTAAAACCCCTCTGTTCTGCCTCCCTCCTTGAGTGTGTCTCAGTTTCATAGGATCACCAAAATCTATTCACCTGACCGGTTTATCAGTTGAGTTGCTCAGGCGTGTCCGACTCTTTGCAATCCCATGGACAGTTGCACGCCAGGCTTCCCTGTCCATCACCAACTTCCAGGCGACTGGTTTATACTTGAATCAATTTGTTCACACCCGGTCCAAGATCTTTGAAAGCTTAGTCATACAAACTTATCAATGATCTAATTCAACATCAAGCTGTCACTTTCAAACTTGGATTAAGTATGCTAAAAGTGGTGTGGGTTCACTGCACCCCATTCAGTTACTGATCTATATTTTAAATGGCTTGGCAGAGTAGTTTTTTTTTTTTTTTTTAAATTTCTCATTCACAGAAACACTTTCTCTACATATAGATACATATTACAACTTATCACTACCTATTATAACATTGTTGTTTCTGACCTGTCAAAAGAATGAATGTAAGCTTCAAGAGGACAGGGATTTTGTTTTTGTACAATGTTTTACTTCTGGAGCCTAGATTGATGTCTAGCTGATAAATTGTTGCTGTTGTTTCAGTCACTAAGTCCTACCAAGTCCTAGCCCACCCTTTGGCAACCCCATGGACTGTGTAGCGCCCCAGGCTCCTCAGTCCATGAGATTTCCATAGTGGTATTCAAAGGTGTGTTGAAAGAATGAATGTACACTTTGATAATCACACAAATGCATACAGACCTATAAAGGAAACAGTAACAAAGTTTTAATATTTTTAAACCATTAAATGAACAACCCGACTTCCTACTTTAAAACATTTTGAAAACGGTGATGATCGAACAATAAAACTTTCGCAGCTTTCAAGTTCTGAAGGCAAACTTAGTTAATCTGAAGCCAAAAGCACTAAATCTACACGAAGCATTCAATCTATACGAAGATCTTAAGTTTAAGAATTGCATTTATTTCCAGAAGCTTTATTTTTCATTCTACATCCCAAAGCCTTTTCGTTACTGAAGAAAAACTGGAGTACTAACGCCCCACATCCAGTATCTATCCATCTGCCCAAGATGAGAAGGACCACTCATAAAACAAAATCACTGAAACAGTTAAAGACAAAGAAAAAACAGAAACCCCCCACAATTTTCTGTCTTCCAAAACCAAGGAGGCGGAAGAGGAGGGCACATCACAGTAAACAAAGCCAGCCAGGAGCCTCGGGGAGCAGGCCCCAGACAATAGGAGCGGGTGGCAGCGGCAGGTCTGGGGTTGGGTCAACAGCTGGGTGGAGCCTGTGAAAGTACCGAGGGAAGAAATCTGCGCCAGCCGCCGGCCGGACGCCGGGCCGCAGGGAGCTCGGCTGCGGAGACGGACGTCCCGAAATGTACCTGTGTCTCGGGAGTGGGTGGGCGATCCGGGAAACTGGGCACTCACGGCGTCCCCCCGCCCTGAAGCCCCGGCGGGACCCTCAAGACTCAGGGTGCGCGAAGGCGGGAATCCCCGGCCCAGGCCAGGGCCCGGGGATTCCCCCAGGGACCCGCGGGGACGCGGCCGCGGGCGGGGAAGCAGGCGGGCGGGCAGGAGACCCCGGAGCCCGGGGCGGCGGGCCTGACTTACTTTGAGGAAGCAGCTGTGGAGGGGCGCGGGCACCGACGTGCGGTGGATAACCAGGTCCTGGCCCGGGTTGTGCACGTCGCAGATGAGCTCCAGCACGGCGATGCTGCGGGCCGTGGACACCGACACGCGGTGGTCCTCGGACCACGCCAGCGGCTCCAGGCCGCTCACCGCGTACTGCAGCCGCACCGCCGGCTCGCGCCGAGTCACCAGGAGGCGGAACGCCGTGCTGGGCCCCGGGGCCGCGTCCGCCGCCGGCTCCTTGCCGCCGGTCTCAGAGCCCTCCGCCTCCTCGGGCGGCGCGGGCCGCTCGGCCGCGGGCCCCACCCGGGGCAGGGCCGTATTCATCTCTCCTCGCAGGCAGAGGCCGGGCCCCGGGGCGCGCGCCAACCTCCCCCCGCTCCTCCGCCCCCTCCCCGCCCCGCCCCGCGTCGCCGGCCAGTCGCCGCCTCCCGCACCGCGGCCGCCACCGGGCCCCCGGCTTTCCTCAGCGCTGGATTCCCCCCCTCAGGCCCGGAGCTCCGCCGAACCACGAAGGACCCCGCCGTTGCTAGGCAACCCAGCCCCTGCCGGGTGGCCAAGGCGCTGCCTGTAAAAAAAATAAATTAAAAAAACTCTCACCTCGTGGTGGGGCCGGATCGCGGGTGGGCGAGGGGCAGGGAGTCCCCCCCACCTCCACCCCCGGCGCCTGACACCTAAAGTGCTGAGGAGAGTCAAAGGAGGAGGCGTCGGTGCGATGGGACACGCCTCTCTTTCCTGAGAGGAATTTCAAAAGAACGTCAAGAGCAATAACTCTGGGGTTCGGTGGGACTTGGCATCCCCCGACCCCCGGCACAGGCCGCACCACGAGGGACGGCCCTGGGGCCCGGGGCGCCGCTGATCCGGCCGCTGGTGGCCGGGCCCCTTCGGGAGGGGGGCGGGGGACCCCAGAAAGCGCGCGCGGGCGCGCAGGACTCGGCGGGACAGCTACGGCGGGGTCCTCGCGCGCGTCCCACGTGGGGCCTCGCGGCGCCTCGCTCCGGGTTTCGCGAGATCCGGACGCGCCTCTCTGTCGACATGGCAGCCGCCAGCGGAGTGCTCCCTCAGGTCCCCGAGCCCCGGGCCGCCGTCTTCAGGACCTTCTCCAAACCCCGCCCGGCCCACGCGAGGCGGGTGAGTTCTGATCCGGTTTTCTGGATGCATTCGC
>SJYT01063686.1:794610-872451 GCA_006410635.1 Cephalophus harveyi
GGGGAGGTGGGGCCTCGGCGCGCGGGGAAGCTGCCGTCCAGGCCTTCTCCGTCGGGATTCGAATTAATTCCGCGGAGTTGCGGTGGGGAAAGGTCAGACATCGGGCCGCTCCCGGAGGAGTCGCTGGGCCGCGCGGGTCGTAAGAGCCGACCGCGGCCCGCAGAGACGCGCGCGGGGCGGGAGCGGGGCGGGCGGAGGCGGGCGGAGCTGGCTGGGGGCCGCTTGATAGTTGAAGGCGGGGATGAGAGTCTTGTCACCCGAAGTTGGAAACGGACTGTCGGGGCGTTGGGTCCCTTAGCAGCCCCATCTTCTAATCTTCTCTCAGCCACTCTTATGGGTCAGTTTGTTTCGGGAATGAGGGCTGGAGAGTAGAAATTTCTTTGGAGAGTCTTCGAAACCGAGGTATACATCGACGCGCCATGAAGGGGTGGAGGGGCGGGGAAGAAAAATACAACTCATCAATGTAATATCTTCGTTAGAGAGACAAAGATGCCTGAAATTTAGCCCAAACCAGAGCAGAAAATTGGTTTTTAGGATGGCTGATTTAGTTCCTAGCTAAGAGGAGGACTGTGGGACAGAAAATCTGTTGAAAAATCGTGTTGCCTTAAATGACCAGGAAGGATACAGTTTGCTGCCGACGAAAGTGTGCGTATGTGTGTGTTTTCTCGAAAAAGCATCATTTAATGCCATTGAAAAATTGTCAAAGTTCGGTTCAGTTCCTTTCAACTAGTGTAGTGCCGCTGAAGTTCCTTGAGCTTACATCAGTTCTTAGCAACTGTCTGGGTTATTGTCTAGACTTTTTTCGTCGTAATCAAGTTTAGGATTTAGAGACTTGTGAGTAAAAACTTTTCGGCTGGGCCATGTTATGGCTTCATCTATACTGAAGGGGGAGAGAAGTACAAAAGAGCCAGTTGGGTACAGGGGCTTTGGAATTGAACAGACCTGGGATTAGATGCCAGCGTTGCAACATGCTGGCTCTGTGACCTTGAAGAAATTACTTCACCTCCCTGATCCTCACTTTTCCTACCTATAATATGGGAACAGTCGTAATTTCGACTTCGTATAAGGTTATATTGACTCCATTTTGGGTGATAGAATTGCTCCATCAGGTCACTAAGGTGCTTATACCAAGTACATGCAAGACATAGAAAATACTAAAAGTTCATTGAGTGGGTTGAATAAGTAAATGTAAGATATCTGGTTTTATGATTGCTTGAACCACTATATCAAAAGGATATTGTTAAACAGCTATCTGTCTGTGTTGGCCTTGTCTGCATATTTGTTGTGTCGTGAATGAGAATTCTGTGTATGCTGACCAAATTTGCCTGAACTTGGCATGAGTAGCTAATATACTGTACTTGGAAAGAGCTTGACAGCTTAAATTATGCTCTAACACTACATGGAATGTTTTTCCTTTAAAAAAAAAAAAGAAAAAAATATATACAGATTTATTGTAGGAAATTTGGAAAGTAGATTAAAAAAAAAAAAAAGCCCACAATTGCCGTACTCAGAGAGAACTCTGGGTAACATTGTGATGTATATCCTTCTAGAAAAGAAGCAGAGCAAAATAGGGATCAAGCTGTATGTGATGTTTTCTAACCAAACAGGATACAGTTTCTAAATGATATTGCAGCATTACTGTTAGAAACTAGGCTGTGGAATTAATGCCTGGGCAAAGCCTTGATCCCTCAGTGATGCGGGGACAGGTCACCCCCGATCGCCACCTCAGTGTTGTTACCTTGAGATGGGGTAATACCAGTACTGTATGGCCCAGTGACATCACTCATGTAAGTACTTAGCATACTGGCTGGTACATAGTAACTACTTAATATGCTTATTAATATCAAAGACTGTTAGGGCTGGATGGGCCCTGGAGGTTGTCTGCCGTATCCCTTTATTCGGCAGGTGGGGGAGCAGACGCAAGGACTTGCATATTTTTAAAGAGATCCGGGTGTATCTTTTCTCCTCTGTGCTCAGCTGCCACCCCATGAAGCATTCCTGTGTCTTTGCCTCCCTCCCCCTCGCGTGGGCCGTGGTAGTCTTCTTGTTTTGTGCCCTTAGAACGCTTTGTCCACATCTGTTCTGTAGTAGAAATCCAGGCTTGGTTTGCAGTCTTACACTTTTGTCTTGTCCACTTGTCTCTGACTTCTTCATGGGCTTGTCAGATCTTTGTACCTTTAGAACCAAGCTACTTGACAGTTACTAAGTGGTCAGTTTTTTGTAATGAATATGTTGTGGATGCTGGGGGCAAGGGGACTGACAAGTAGAACACTGTCCAGAGTACAGAAAAGGATCATCCCATGACGTGTTGTTCATTCATCTTGCAAGTATTTATTGAGCACTTACTTTGTGCCAGACACGGTCCTGTGCAGGGGATGCAGTGCTATCCAGCACAGGCTTGTCCATTTATAACGATCTAATGGGAAAGACAGGCATCACACAGCGAATGACACCCTGTGTTCACTGTTCCACTGAGTGCTACAAAGGAGAGCCAAGGAGTTTGATAGGTGGAGGCGGGAAGTCTGGAAAGGCTCCTCTGAGGATGTAGCAGGTGAGCCTGGATCTGAGGAATGAGTACAAGAGGGTGGGCTGGGGACTTGGGTTTGGGAGTAGCACGTGCAAAGGCCCTGAGGAGAGAAGGAGTTCGGGACATACTCAGAATTTAAGGAAGACCAGGATGGCAGAGAGTAGAGCTGAGGCTGGTGAGCTGGACAAGGCAGATTCTTCATAGCTCAGGTCACACATTCTGGATTTTAGCCTGAGCGCAATGGAAAGCCCGCCTGATACTGTGTTTAACTCAAAACACTTAGAAAGACGTTGACATGGGAATAAAGAATGACCAGGATGATAAGGGGTCTCAAGTTTGTGTCGTGTTTGGAATATTTAGTGCAAAGAAGGCAAAAAAACATGGAATTCTGTGGTGAACAGGCGTGTTGTGTACAAGAGTTGGTGCCGAGAACAAACTGCAGACTAGGACTTGGATCTTCCAGGAAACAGATTTTGCCTGAATGTCAGAAAGAACTTCCTGACGCCTGGAATTTGGTTGGGAACGGAATGGACTGCCTCGTGGGGTGGAGAACAGTAAGAGGAGGTGCAGGCAGGCTGCAGGGCTGCCTGGCAGGGCTCCTGCGCCGGGAGGTCCACGCATGCGCAGCGGGAGAGGCCTGCAGGCCTTTTTGTGCTTCGCGAGCCTGTGATTCTATAAACCAAGCAACATCTGCACATTTCATCCCATCTTGCAAATGAGACCTGATTCTTGACTTCTTCTCTTTTTTAGTCTGAAAATTCGGGATTTTGTAAAAATAAATTTGTGACCTTTGTAAAATGAAGCAGATTATCAATACTAAATGTTAATACCAATGCTAAATATTAATAGCAAATATTTGAAGTTATATATATTGAATTACCTAGCTACAGATCCCCTTAGGGTTGCCAGGAACAGAGAACTGTTGTTAATGCCGGGTTAGTCAGAAGCTGACAGTCACAGCTAAAGCACACAGAAGTCCTGATCTCAAGCCAGGAGGAAGATGGCACGTTCCAAGAGAAACTAGAACTCCAGAATAGTGAGCCCCAGCTACTCAGGGGATGTTTGTATATTCATGTGCAATGTAAATTGGACGAGAAGGTCAAGGAAAATAGAGGAATTGGATATTCTTCTCCTAGGGGAGGTTTGGACGTCATGCATTTAACAACATTCATGTTATGGAAATAAGAAGCAACAGGCAAGAAAATATCTCGTGTTGCAGCCCATAATCGGTGATCAGATGGGGAATGGAGAGGCGAGAAGCATTGGAAATAATTGCAATGGAGGTGATGGATGGAGCAGACTTCTCATTTGGAATGGAAGCTGGGAGGAGGAGTCGTCTCCAAACCCCCTGAGCCTGGGGGGGCAGCATGAGGGCAGAGAATGGCAGCCGTCCACGCGCTCGGGCTGGGCGGCAATGGCGGTTTCCGCTTCCTGGGCACGTGCAGTAACCGATGGGCTTTGTTGGCGGAGAGAGGCAAGATTCGTTGCTCCTCTTCCCCGTGCTTGCCGTGTAAATGGATTCCTAGGGATTTGGATCACCTTAGCTGAACATTTTACTAGGTGGGTCCTCCCTTCCCTGCAAACAGACTCCAGTTGTTAACATTCAGCCTGAAAAATGTCTCTCCCTTGATGATCTTGGTGGAAGTAGAGGTTAAGACGATTGGTAAGGTCTGGTAGCTGTATCAGCTGAGATTTGTGGATTTTTTTTTTCCCTTTGGGGGATAAAAGGGCCGAGTTAAAGAATCTGATTGCAGACCCTAAACTTGCTTGACATATGGGGAGTAATGATCTCTGCAGGGAGAGATGCAATTCTGTGGGCAGTCAGGCTTCACTCTGAGGTCTGTCTTCATGGACTGACGCATCTCTTGTCGCTCTTTCCTTTTGGGAACAACGCAGCAAGCAGCAGCCACCAAAAGAAAATGCCAGGCGTCCAGCGAGGCTCCCCCAGCGAAACGGAGGAGCAAAGCCTCTTTTCTCCCGGCCAAGAAAACTGCCGCGAAAGAAACTCGCAGGACCCTGAAGGGGAAGGCACAGAGGACGTTTTCTCCCAAGAAGCCCTCAGCCGGTGCGAGGGACGGAGACCAGGAGCAGAAGCCGGGCGCCAAGACTTCATCGCTGTTCAAAAACAACCCTGAGATCCCGGAACTCCCCAGGTATGGCCAGGGGCAGACGCCTTGCGGGAACGAAAGGGATTAAGCGTCTTCTGCCCTTTTCTTTGTCTCTTGGAACTGATGGCCTGCGTCTTGTTTGTTATTTGCAGACCTGTAGTAAAGCAGGTGCAAGAGAAGGTGTTCACTTCAGATGCTTTTCAAGCCCTGGGCCTCCACCCACATCTCGTAAGTATCCCTCCTTGGTTTCTGGGTGTCTCGACTTTGAGGGTCTGTTTGTTCATTCAGAATGTCTGTGAAGTGACAGTTCTAGGAAGAAAAAAAATCAAAGAAGGGTTATATTTGCTCCAGGTACCCAGCTAAACTCAGATTGATAAGATGCTTTTCCAGGACAGTTCATGTGAGCTTAGGAATCTGTTCACTGTCTTCACCCCTACCCCAGCCCACCCCCCTTTTTTGTTTTTTGCTCACCTAACTCACGTTAGGACTGGGACTCCACTTACCTGACTTGAAGACCCCCTCATAATTACGGAATAAATACGGCGTCAAGACAGTTTTGGGTGGCCAGTGTCGCAGTGACTCTAGGAGGGGGGATGAACTGTTGTCTTGCTATTAAGGGAGTTATGAAGAACTGAAGGAAGAAGGGTCTTTTAGAACACGGATACTTACAGAAACCCAGACAGCCATGAGTGAGTGTTCCAGGCGTGTTTACGAGTAAGGCGAGAAAAGTACATTCACTTCTGGGAAGTCCAGCTTTTCTCGGCTCAGACGGTCATGGCTTCACCTGCTGCTTCTTCTGGGCAGGGTACCTGTGCTCCCGTTCTCAGCGCAGAGTGCAGCGGCTTTCCGTGTCTGGGTACTGTGCTCACTGGGAGATGGGGCCTCTGTGTCTCAGGGGCTGCCCCGCGTGTTGTGGGATATTTGGCAGGTCCTGTGCTCACCCACTGCCAGGAGCATCCCTGCCCCCCAGTTGTAACAACCAGCAGTTTCTCCAGATGTTGCCACATGTCCTGGGCAAGCTGGCAGGGAAGCAGTGTGCAAAACCACCCCTAGTTGAGAACCATTGGCTTGGAGGAACTTGATTGGATTGTGATCATCAGTTTTTACCCCAGTATTTTCCCCTTCTTTGCATCCTTGTTTGCATTAAATGTATTTATACCAAAAAAATTATATAAAGTATTTAATTTATTTTTTGTCTTTTCTCTTAGATTTCCACGATAAATACAGTCTTAAAAATGTCTAGTATGACCAGGTAAGAGTTCTGGGTCACTTGATTTTCTCAGGATTTAAGTGGGTATAAGCAAATAAAATCTGAATTGTCCCTGGAGGACAGCAAACTCATGTCTTGGCTTAGAGAGCAGTGCCAGGTTATTAACCCCTGAGGGCTTGGTAACCACTCAGCTTCCCCATGCAATACATAGGACTGGGTCTCCATCCCTGCCACCCTCAGCTCTAAACTCTTAAGAGGTCTCTTGTCCAGAGGTGGTCTGCATGGGATGCCACTGTGGTCTGTGCTGCCCGAAAATAATTTGTCTAAAATACAGAATTTATCTTGTCATTTCTTAGTAGTAAGAAATAGAGTCAGCTACCAGATAGGAGTAAATACTTGGTTGGATGTAACGGGATGCTGAAAAAAGATTTTAAATGGTAGTGACAACTCCTGGAAAATGGAAATGGAGTAGTGAGAGGGAGAGGTCTGGAGCAGAAATGACCCCTGCCCCCCCCCCCCCGCCGGCCTTGAGTATGTGTGCTCATGCACGTTTTAATGTCACCTGTCACTTGGAACTGTTAGTAAAAGTATCAAAGAAAAAATGAGCCCCTTTGTTACTGATTTGTTCAGTTTTAGCAATCAAATGTGATTTCCATATCCTTTCAGTTTTTTAAAAATTTTATTGCAATAGAATTCGTCTTAATTAATGTCTTAATTTCTGCTGTTACAGCAGAGTGATTCAATTATATATATGTATATTCTTTTTCATGTTCTTTTCCGTTGTAGTTTATCACAGGACATTAGTTCCCTATACTATGCAGTAAGACCTTGTCATTTTAGTTGTTTGTTTTTGAATACACACCTGGACACACATCTTACCGTGTCTGTGGCAGTCATATTTGGTTTTCTAGAGAATGGGCAGCAATTCCTGGCTGTCTGCGGGGCTCACAAGTCCCCCTTTCTCTCTTCTGCTTGGGAATCTTTCCATAACATCTTATTGCTTCGTATTTCCTGGTTCAGAAGATAATGTGGTATGCTTTGTGGTGTCTCCAGCTTGTCATCATGCCGGTTGCATTTTTCTTTTTAATTAGTATAGCATACCAGCCAATCTCTGGGCTGCCTCAACTTTTTCATCCCCAAAAGTTCCAAAAATTTAACTGGACTTTTGCCCTTCTAACCATCAAGGGTTTCTCAGCCCTTCCCATGACTGTTCAGGTGACCTCCAAGGTGACATAGAGCCTGGGGCAGTTGTATTCTGTGGATCTTGTGTCTCTGCCTGTAAACCTGGGCAGGTAGTAAGTACATCATAGGTAAGCATGTGCTCTTTCTTTCGGGTGGCCCAAGCGTTCAGAAGCAGAGCATCCCCGTGTTGCTGGAAGGCAGAGATGCCCTCGTGCGATCCCAGACGGGCTCAGGTCAGTCATCGCTTGATTTCTGCCCTTCCTCCACGGTCATGTGGTGAGCTGTCTGTTGATGGTGGTGGCTGCTTTGTTTGGTGGGGGGAGGGGAGCCCGTGCTCGCTTCTGATCAGAGCCCTGAAAGGAAGGGGATAATCAATGGGACCACGATCAGGAATGATCAGAAAGGAGTCAGGTTCCACAGTCATTTCTCAGCGCCCGTCCCAGGGCTCCACCTGGTCCCACCATCTCTGGCTAGAGCCGTCCATCTTCACTCCAGTGGCAATGAATTTTTTTTTCTGGTGTTAAAGCACTCTTCCCATGAGCACGCACTGATCAGATGCCAGTTGTTGTGCTCAATCACGGAACACTGGTTTTGTTCCAAAACAGTCTGGAAGGGCTTTTCTGACCTTTTGTGCCTGTGAGAGCAGGTCAGCTGTCCTTTCCGCCTCGGCTCAGCCACTGTCCAGGTGGGAGGGAGCCCAAGGGTTTGGCCATCCGTGATTTCTCCTTGGTTTCTGGAGGCCGGCTCTGGGCTTCCAACTGGCTCCTGACCATGAAAGCACCGCAGAGGACACTTCTGCCTTCAGGAGCTCCTTTGAGAGGTTGAGGGTGACCCCGGGGAGGGGAACTTCTCTAGTTCCTAGGGACATTCACTGAGCTGAGCTTCTGTGAGATTTGGGGAGCGTGTCATTGTCTTCTTTGTTAGACGTTAAAGGAGGGAAGCTTCAGGTTTATTAGAAGCACTGCATTCACGGAGCAGAGCTAGGAGCTGTGACAGACAGGTGCCTTCCGTTTTCCCGAATGTGAGTGCACTTTTCCTCTCCCCAGACTTGAGAGCGGTGCCAGTCTCCTTTACTGTCTTTGGTTTTCTGACATCCTCACACTCTGGTTTTAATTCCTCTTGTCCTCTTTTAAAAGGTAAAACTCTTGCCTATTGCATCCCTGTGGTCCAGTCTCTTCAAGCAATGCAATCCAAAATACAGGTGAGTAGGAGGGCTGTCTTTCTGGGAGTTCCCTGGCGGCCCAACGGTTAGGACTTGGCGTTTCACTGCCAGGGGCCTGGGTTCAGTCCCTAGTTGGAGAACAAATATCCTACAAGCTGCTCGACAAGGCCAAAAAACAAAAGAAAGTGCATTTTTTTCTGTTATTGTTCATGGTGCATATGAAACCATCAAACTGAACCAAAGCAGTAAAATCTTTTCACTTAGCTTTGCTTTCCTATCTCTGTTTAATTCATTTACTACATAAGCATGTTGCATCTAAAGATTGTGCCCAGAGTGGGGGATAGAATAAAAAACAGAACAAATAAAAGACAACTGTAACAGTCATTCTAGCAGGTCTGCTAGGGAGCATTTGTAAGATGCTACCTGTGTGTCAGACATGGTGCTGTATGCTTTGCTCAGGTTGTCTTCCTGGCTTGATAACTGCCCTAATTGCACTGAATTGGAAGGAATTACTGTTACCTCAATTTGAAAAAAAAACTAGGAGACTTGAAGTTAAATACCACCCTAAGGCCATGCGGGGAGTGAGCCTGAAGTTGCGTCTCCACCTCCATTCTCTTTGGCTCCAGAGGCCAAGCTCTTCTTACCAGAAAAGGTTAGCACTGTATTAAAAACAGGGATTTGGCATGAAAAGTAAAAGTGAAAATAAGCACCCCATCAGCGAGTGTGACAGTTGGGCCGCCTTATGTTTCGTATTTTCTTGGACCTCTCTTTAGTTGTGAAAGAGGGGCCCACTTAGCACCTGGGCCAGAGGGGCCAGAACTAGGTTCCTTGGCACGGATCCTGAGGAGGCCACGTGAGTGCCGTGTTCCATGGGCATCAGTATCATCTCAGAACCCAACTTGGAATCTCATGAATACACCCTGGTTATTCTGAGTTGAGAGGAAATGGTGAGAATAGAAATAGGAAGTGGAGTAGTTCCCAGGCAGATGAGAAGAGCTGGTTGGTCACTTTTTTCCTTGGTTTGGGCACGCAGAATTGGATGTGTGTCGAGCCTTCCTGTTATTGGAGTGACAAAATAAATAATGATAGTGTTGGGTTCCTGTCCACAGTCTAAAACAAATACCCTGAGTCCAAACTGACACAAATGAATTATTGGCTAAACAGATGGGACGAGGGGAATTCCTTCCTTACAGTAGAATTCCGGTGAATTTGTATAGGACATCATCATGTAGCAAGCAGTGATACTGCTTCAGGCAGGAATCATCAGAGATGCGAGAGTGAGTGGATTAAAGTGTGATTAAAATGGGATATTTACACACTCAAGTTATCTGTCCAGGAAATAGAGGAAACAATGGTAGCCTTATGGTGGGGAGCCTGGCTGTCACCACCTCAGCCACGTGGTCACGGGGGACCTCGCCAGTGCTGGGTTGTGTTGACCTCACAGGTCTCCTGCTAGGGGTATGAAGGATAAAATTGTACTTGCCTGGTTTTCTTTCATATATATTTTTTTCTTTTAATTTTCATATACTTTTGCTATTTATTGTTTGTTTTTGGTTGTGCTGGGTCTTCACTGTTACCCAGGCTCTTCCCTAGCTGCAGCGGGTGGGGGCTGCTCTCTCGGTGCAGCGTGAGGCTTCCGTGGCTGCAGCTCCAGGCTCTAGAGCCCAGGCTCAGTAGTCGTGGTGCGTGGGCTTCGTGGCTCCGTGGCATGTAGGATCTTCAGGGTCAGGGACTGAGCCTGTGTCTCCTGCGTTGGCAGGTGGATTCTTTACCACTGAGCCACAAAGGAAGTCCTTCTCTGGTTTTCTTGCCAAAAATGCACAATTCTAATTTGATCACAAGCATCAAGTAAAGCCAAGTCAAAAGACGCTCTACACAGCAACTGGCAAGTGCTCGTCAAAAGTGTTAAGGTCACAGAAGACAAAGATCACTAAAGCTCTACCCCAGAGTAAAGGAGATGAAAAAAACATGACAGCTGAGTGCTGTGTGTGGCCCTGAATTGGATCTGAGTCTGGAAAAAGGCCTGTTAGAAAATCAGTTAACAAAATTTGAATAAGGTCTATAGATTAACTGATAATATTGAATCAGTGTTAATTTCCAGTGTATCAGGTTGGCCCAAAGGTTTGTTCAGATTTTTCCATAAGATCTTAACATAATGATTTTGAGAATCAATGTCATATAAGGAAGCTGGGAGGAGGGGATAAGGGAGTTCTTTGAACTATTTGTATAGTTTTGTGTAAGCTTGAAATTATCTCAGAATGAACATGTTCAAATTTATTTAAACTTTATTTAGATGATTTTAAGTCAATAAAATAAATTCTACACAATCATTCAAGTGACACAACCTTATGTAGTTATTGGAAGTGATATTCAGTTTGTCTTTGTGAATTTGATAGGCATTCTTGCTGTGTTAATAAAGGGAGGTTACAAAGCAGTGTGTATAATGAGAGTCCAGTTTCATAACCGATGGTGGTGTATATGCACATATATATGTGCATGCACACTCAGAGATGAGAAAGACACTTTTCAAACTAATACTGGTTTTCTCTGAGGTAGATGAGTGAGAATTCTGTTTCCTGTGGATGACTGGTGTTTTCTTCCACTGGGTACTTTGGAGTGCTGGGATTCATACAAGGGGCTTTCACATTGTACCTGGTACAGGTTAGAGAAGAAATATAAATTATTAGGTCAGTGTGGTAAAGTCTCAGCCCTTTAGATACTCCAGGAGAACATCTGTAGACAGTGGAGGGTTTTTTCCTTCTTGGAAAGTTGCAGGGTTTGGGCGTATATCTGAGTTGGCATGGGTCCCACAGTTCCAGCGCAGCTGACTCATTTCCTGGACCCGTGAACTAAGGACAGCAGAGATGCAATTGTGTTCCTAGAGCGGACAGCGTGGTGGGGCTCTGCTCAGAACCTGGGTCTGAGTGGAACGTTGAGCACATCATTCCATCCCTGTATGCCCCAGGGGGAATCACGGGGAGCCTGTGTCCTGGGGTTGCCAGGATTAAGGAAGGTGTTGCACCAGGAGAGTGGAGCCCTGCTTCCCCGATCCTGGCAACAGTACGTGCCCGCTCAGCGTCCTCGTCGTCAGCAACGTGGACTTGTATGAAGGGCAGTGTTCTGAATTGCTTATATTCAGAGCATTAACCAGCTGTGTATGTCATTGCTTTTATTTACTCAAGTATTTTTTTAATATCAATAACAGCTCATTCTATTAAAGATGGAAGTATTCTGTAGAAACGGTTTTCCAAGCCCAAATTTATTTCAAGTAACATTCAGTATAGGCCCTTGCGGTTCAATGTAAACAGATCTGGCCTGTTAAAAACCCGTCTGGAGGGAGCAGCGAATTCAAGGCACCCAGCAGAGTCGTCAATTACTGTAGTGATGGGATGAGAATGGACCAATTTTCTGTGTTTCCACGCTTTCTGCTCCTTGGGCTCTCATTTTTTTTTTTTTTAACATCCCATCCATCCTTCCTCACTCCCTTCTGCCTTGCGAGGAACTGATTGTTCTTTCTTCTTCTCTGTGTAGTAACACCTTTTGAAATGTCAGAATCTCTAACGCTGCGGTGTTGATAGCGTTGTACTAACATGTTTACTGTTCCCCGCCTGGGCTTCAGCACCGTCTTGCAAAGATGTTGAGTACAGACACCCCTGGTTTGAATTCCAAATCTTTTTCTCCTTGTGGGTAAATATTTCCTATGCAAAACATGAAAACCATCCTTGTAATTTAATTTGCCACTAAATCTGTGCTTAGCTTCTACACCAATGTGGGTTTTTTTTTCCCCAAGATTTTTTTTTTTTTTTGATGTGGACCATTTTTTTAAAGCCTTTATTGAATTTATTACAATATTGCTTCTGTTTTCTCTTTTGACTCTTGTGCTGCGAGGCATGTGGGGTCTTAGTTCCCTGGCCAGGGATCGAACCCACACCCCCTGCATTGGAAGGTGAAGTCCTAGCCACTGGACCACCAGGGAAGTTCCCTAACAGAGTTTTGGTACCTCCCCTGTGTCCCGGCACTTTGGAGATGCAGGACACCACTGGACCCTTTTCAGATTACCTTGTTTCCTTCTATCACTGTTACTGTTATTTATGGATATGATGTATATGTTAAAAAAATTGCTTGAAGAATACCAGAGAACATACAGTGATCAGTGAGTCATTCTACTGCCCCTTGGCCCAAGTGGCACAGCTCTTAGGATAGTGTGGTCCTTATCAGCAGCTTCTTGTTTATCTTCCCAGGGATATTCTTTGCGTGTAAAGTAAATCTGAGTATGCATAGTTCCCCCCACTTTGGCTGAAGTTTTTGTTTGTTTGATACAGAAATGGTTGCTTGCTATGCATGATTGTGCCTTACTTTTCCTCACTTAATATGTTTTGGGGATGGTTTCTTATCATTACTGTGTTGACCTGCTTTTTTTTTTTTTTATGGCCTTCTAGTATTCCACTATATGTTTGTACCATAAATTATTGAGTCATTCCCTCATTGATGGAATTCATGTTGTATTCAACATTTTGCTACAAAGCAATTAAACAGCTTCTTTACACACACTTTTGAATCTTTTTGAGAAATTCTTATAAATGGAATTTGTATTTTTATTTGGTAGATAATACCAAAATTGATCTTGAAAGGAGTTATACCAATTTTCATTCCCACCAACAGTGTACAGGAGTTTCTGTGTCCCTATGCCTTTATCAACACTGTCGGCTGTTTTATTTTTGCTCATTGACGGGAAAAATATTGTGTCATAGTTTTAATTTGAATTTCTCTTGGGAGTAAAGTTGAGCATCTTTTCACATGTTTAAAAGTCATATTTTGAGTTATTATTTCCATAAATTAACTGTTATGCCCTTCTCCATTTTTCTGTTTGAGTTGATGGTTTTTTTACTTTTAGTTGAATTACAAACCTTTATAAACTAAGAAATGGTCCTTTCTCTTATGTATGGCATATTTTCCCCCATGTTATTTGATTCAGTTTTGTTTAGGTATTACTTTTTCATTGTGAAATTTAAATTTTTTGTGTAATAAAATTCTTCATGTTTGATAGTTTCTAAGTTTTATGTCATCTGTAAAAAGGCCAACTTAACTCCAACTTTATTTTTCTAGCTTAGTTTTAAAAGGGCATTTAAATTGTCCGTCTTTTCATTGCTGATATAAATTGCCCCTTACTGTATTTCCTGACTTTTTATATGTATTTGATTTAATTCTGGACTGTATTTGCTATTAGAATCTCTTATGTGCTAGCATCAAGTTTTAAAAAACTACTACAGATTTAAGTTGTTTTAACACTTGATGTTCAGAAATATCTTGATTATTCCTGCACATTTGTTTTTCCATGTGAACTTTGAAATCAGCTTATCTGGTTATATATATTATTTTTTATGTGCATGTATATGTATATTTGTGACATTTTATATATGCATAAATATGCATGTTCATGACATTTTTATTAGAATTGTATTACATTTATGGATTGATTTAGGGAGATTAGCTTGTTAATAATATTATGTGTATAAGAGACAGTTACTGTGTTGACCTGCTTTTTTTTTTTTTTATGGCCTTCTAGTATTCCACTATATGTTTGTACCATAAATTATTGAGTCATTCCCTCATTGATGGAATTCATGTTGTATTCAACATTTTGCTACAAAGCAATTAAACAGCTTCTTTACACACACTTTTGAATCTTTTTGAGAAATTCTTATAAATGGAATTTGTATTTTTATTTGGTAGATAATACCAAAATTGATCTTGAAAGGAGTTATACCAATTTTCATTCCCACCAACAGTGTACAGGAGTTTCTGTGTCCCTATGCCTTTATCAACACTGTCGGCTGTTTTATTTTTGCTCATTGACGGGAAAAATATTGTGTCATAGTTTTAATTTGAATTTCTCTTGGGAGTAAAGTTGAGCATCTTTTCACATGTTTAAAAGTCATATTTTGAGTTATTATTTCCATAAATTAACTGTTATGCCCTTCTCCATTTTTCTGTTTGAGTTGATGGTTTTTTTACTTTTAGTTGAATTACAAACCTTTATAAACTAAGAAATGGTCCTTTCTCTTATGTATGGCATATTTTCCCCCATGTTATTTGATTCAGTTTTGTTTAGGTATTACTTTTTCATTGTGAAATTTAAATTTTTTGTGTAATAAAATTCTTCATGTTTGATAGTTTCTAAGTTTTATGTCATCTGTAAAAAGGCCAACTTAACTCCAACTTTATTTTTCTAGCTTAGTTTTAAAAGGGCATTTAAATTGTCCGTCTTTTCATTGCTGATATAAATTGCCCCTTACTGTATTTCCTGACTTTTTATATGTATTTGATTTAATTCTGGACTGTATTTGCTATTAGAATCTCTTATGTGCTAGCATCAAGTTTTAAAAAACTACTACAGATTTAAGTTGTTTTAACACTTGATGTTCAGAAATATCTTGATTATTCCTGCACATTTGTTTTTCCATGTGAACTTTGAAATCAGCTTATCTGGTTATATATATTATTTTTTATGTGCATGTATATGTATATTTGTGACATTTTATATATGCATAAATATGCATGTTCATGACATTTTTATTAGAATTGTATTACATTTATGGATTGATTTAGGGAGATTAGCTTGTTAATAATAAGATGTGTATAAGAGACAGTTACTGTGTTGACCTGCTTTTTTTTTTTTTTAGAAGGCATCAGATGTGTATAAGAGACAGCCTAAACATGGTTCCATCTAACTTTCTGCATTGGAAGGTTATTGATTTTTATATATTAATTTTACATTCAGCTAGTTGACTGAATTGTCTTTCTGTAATAGATTTTCAAGTGATTTCTTAAGTTTTTTTTCTTTAGGATAAAATATCATCTGCTAATAATGACAACTTTACCTCCTACTTTCCAGATTCATGCATATTTCTTTGTCTGATTGCATGGGTCAGAACTTCTAGATCATTGTTCCATGATAATGGGCTTCCCTGGTGGCTCAGACTATATAGAATCCCAGGGAGACCTGGGTTCGACCCCTGGGTTGGGAAGGTCCCCTGGAGAAGGAAATGGCAACCCACTCCAGTACTCTTGCTTGGAGAATCCCATGGACAGAGGAGCCTGGCGGACTACAGCCCACGGGGTCGCCAAGAGTCAGACACGACTGAGGGACTGAGCACCGCACAGTGGACCGTCTTACCACTGTCTTTAAGAAGACTGCTTCTGAGGCTTACACGTGGCTGCCCTTAATGTCTCCAGATTCCTGTGACCTGTGTTCATTCAACTCATGGCGTTTCTTTCCTTCTGTTCAACAGCGTGGTGATGGCCCCTACGCTCTGATACTAGTGCCAACAAGAGAGGTGAGCAGTCCCACTTTCGGGGTGTGTGCTAATAAGCAAGTTCTTTCAGCAGTATCACTGAGTAAGATTCAAGAGTTTTGACTCTTTTACTCCCTACTGCACCAATCACCACACTCTTTTCCTTTGCCAGGGAACCATCCTCTGGTTCCTGACAAGAAGAAAAATTTGAGTAGTTTTAGAAACCAGAAGTTTTTGGTTTTGGAGAAGTGTTTTTCTATTATCTAAAAACTAATGACGTTATAGATTTCTTTTAAAAGGAATTAAAATAATTGCATTTTTGTACATTTTTTTCTTTTACAACTTAATTAAAAATTAAAAGCAGTTGACCCTAAAAATGAACCTTTTTTTTTTTTTTAATTTTTACCTGTTTCTGAAAGTTAAGCTTTTTGATATTTTTCTTCTTTCTTGGTGGAAATCTCTTCTATCCAGTTTATTTTATTTGCCTGTGGAGGCAATTGCAGATCAGGATGTGTGTTCCCTGTATCAAATGCCAATCACTTCCTTGCAGAGAACAGATCTCGGCGATGGAGGTTTCAGCCCAGCCTTTTGTATATCCTGCAGTGCCCTGTCTCAGCTCCATCCAGTGAAGGAGCAGGCATGGAGCTATTTAAATTTTTACAGCAGCAACCTTGCTGCTTCCCTGGGATGCTTCATGAATACTAAACACATGGAAACTGTGTATCTTCCTTGGATAAAGGGATTACGTAGAGGCTTTGTTGATGGCTGTTAATGGCTATAACCTATCTTTATTTTCTCTTTCTCAGATTTCCACTGGGCTTGTTGGTTTCTGTGTTATTTCTGCCCCCCTTAATAACTTGGGAAATGATCATCTCTGTCTTTAGCTGCTGCTCTGCCCCAACATTAGGAAATAGTGATGTCACCTCGACAGCAGTGATCCCAAGGCTAGCCTGTTGCGTCACCATACCCCTTCACGCATACTACGTTCTCTCTTTCCAGAGGGAGCCAGATTCAGGTCACCTCTGATTCATTTTCTTCCATCTTTATGCACCATAGACGGTACCTCTCTGCACGGTACTCTGGGAATTTGAGCCAGCAGAGGGAGCACAGAACACTGTGTTTGCGTCTGTCCAAAAAATAGATTCTCCAGACTGACAGGTTTCAGCATAGGCCAAAGAACAAGATGTGTTTCCCAAGGAGATTCTGTGTATAGGACTTTTTAAATCCTAGCTTGAGGTTCTAGGTTGCATCCTTATCACTTCACACTGTCTAAATTTTTAAAAATAAATGAAAAGGAAGGGCGGGATCTTGCTCATCATTTTTCTCACTTTTTCATGCTTACAGCTGGCTCTGCAAAGCTTTGATACTGTCCAGAAACTGCTTAAGGTAAGGCAAGCCACGAGTTCAGCTTTGTCTTTTTTTCCCGACTTTTTGAGGAAAGAGATCCCACAGTCTTTTTTTTATTTTCAAAGAGCTAGGAATCACTCCAGTGTCCCTCCATTCCCTGGTTGTCTCTGCTCTCCCCAGGTAATGTAGGTTTTTGTTGATCTAAACCTATGAATCACTGATTTCTGGCTTAGCCAGTTTGCTAATATTTCCTGGTACTTCCATTCCTATAATCTGTTCATCGTAGTCACTAGCAAGCTACGTACAGAGCTTCACAGGTGCAACTTTAAGGTGATCCAGTGAAAGCAGCTTAACAGGCTGCAAGCAGGGTTTGTTTCAGAATGAAGAGAGAGCGCTTCCGAGTCAAAGCCTGCCAGCCCACCAAATTATAATGAGAATTGATCTCTCCTTTTCTTTCATCATCGGTGGCAATTGAGGAAGCATTGTATTTGGGTTCGATCTTAAGCAAAAAGGAAAAAATAAAAAATGGCAATAGACTCACTGGAATGTTTTTTCAGTTCAGGCTCTATGGGGAAAGGCAGAGAAGCTCCTTGAATCATTTAAAAAGCTCATATTCCTCTCTCGCAGCATCGGAAGCTAGTTGAATAGTTGTAATTGAAGTTAGTGCTGGTAACCACGGGTCTGGCAATGCCTTGGAACTGTGTCTGCGTAGTATTGCCTCCTGCCCTGAGAAGCTCCCCCTCCCAACTTCCTAAAGGAACAGGAATGTGCAGTTAGGCTGTTTGCTGTAAACGGGGCTTCACATTGATTTGGGCCTGATGTCTTCCTGTAGCCATTTACCTGGATTGTGCCTGGAGTGTTAATGGGAGGAGAGAAGAGAAAATCAGAAAAGGCCAGGTAGGGAGAGTTTTGTTTGTTGTTAATTCCTTTTTCAATCTGCCCTGTCTTCCTCTTCTGTAAGACTTTGGCCCTTCCCAGCTTGGGGAGAGCCTTGTCCCAGATGGTGGTTCCTAGTCCCAGGATGTACAGACAGCTTGAGTCCCCGTGAGGGATCGTTCTAAACAGTGCTGTTTGTTTTAAATATTGATGAGCCTACCAGTGACTCCCTTTTGATGTGATCAGTGACAGCTCCTTACTTTCTTAACTTGCACCCTCAACCCCTCCCATCCCCCAATATCCATGGTCCCCCTTGCTAAGGATACATCCCCTTAGACTCCCTTTTGTGACTTTGGGATTTTGGGAATTTGTTGTTTGATTTTACAAAAACAAGGTTTTTATAAACCTATATGATGCTTTACATCTTGCTTTTTATACCCAAATACATTTATTTGTAATTCTGTGTTAGAATTGGTCATGGGTGTCAGTAGAAGATTGTTGCAAAAAGTACATCCCAAATTGTCTGCATTCTCTTGAAGACGCTTTTATTTTATTGTAGCCTCATGCTTAGTAGTCATGGCCAGCCCTGTGTGTAATGTGTAACCAAGGGGCAGATACTAAACGTGAAACCTTCAAATATTGGCTGGGATGAGATTCCACTCCACTGTGAATAACAGCAGCGGTGCCACAAATGATAGGGAAGGTTTTTTTCTTTTTCTTTCACATTTAAGAAGCTGGCTGGCATGGTGTGTGCACCAGCGTGAGAATCCCTGGCTCATTCTGTGTTTTTGTGCCATTAAGTGAGGCTTTTGTTTTCAATCTTTCCTCATAGTGTTAGATAGTTGTTGGAGCTCCAGCCATTATATCTAGCTTCCTGCCATACCTCCTTCTTCTAAAGGTACTGATAGGATTTGCATGTTTCCTTTTTCCATGTATCTTATTGCTAGAACATAGCCATGTGTCCACTTAATGACAAGGACAACTGGAAAATGTACTCAGCTGAAAGCTGTACACTTTTATGACCATGGGCTGATGGGATAAAGGACGTCTGGGGAGTAAGAAGTTAAATTTGTTCTACCTAGTCTATGGGGCAAGGTGGGGCACATTGCCTGGAAGTTACAACAAGGATTCAACGTAAGAAACCTTCCAGCCATTAGAGCACATTGACATGGGATGACTCATTCATGTAAGGGGATTCCCTGGCACAAGCGAGGTGACAATCTGGAATGTTCTACAAAGCATCTGTGGATCAGATAAAGGGCATTGGGTTATATAGTAAAGATTCGTTTGAGACTTACGGTTTTACGATTTTAATAGAATTTCAGCACTTACAGTTATTTTCTGCAAGAAGGGGAAACTACAGGGAAAAATTAAAACTTAAATATATCTTTGTATCTACTTGTTGTTATGTTTGTCGTGACTCAAACTGTGGCACCTCGGCTCTGGCCATGAATCTGTCTTCCTTAACCCTTTCGCTGTGTCTTCCATTGACGCAGCTCCATCAGATTTACTTTCTGTCGTGATGTATACTTTTAAACAGGCTCCGAAAAGGAATAAATATCCTTATCTCCACTCCTGGGCGCCTTGTGGATCATATAAAATCCACCAAGAACATCCATTTCCGTCAGATCCGTTGGCTGATTCTGGATGAAGCAGACAGGTGAGCCCTTCCAGGAAGCATGAGAGGTGAAGGGAAAGGGCTGTTTCTGGGTCTTCACTGAAACTTGTGGAGCCCTGTAGCATTCCATGTATTCATGGAGGTTAAAACTCCTTCCTTGAAACCACAGAATCTTGGATTTGGGTTTTGAAAAGGACCTCACGGTGATCCTCAACGCTGTGAATGCCGAGTGCCAGGAACGACAGAACGTCTTGCTGTCGGCAACGCTCACGGAAGGTGAGTTGAAAAGAAACGCTCTTTGTTCTCAGCGAAGAGGAGGGGCTAGACGTGAGCTGCCCCTCAGCTGTCTGCCTGGCTTGGTTCTCGGCCTCAAGGCGGGGGCCGGGGAGGCAAGGAGGAAGATGTCCTGAGAGGACTGCTCTCCAAACCACATGTCCTGCGTGCCCGGCCTCCTCTCCCCGCCATCTTGACTCGCTGGTCCCTGGCGTCTGGGGAGAAGGAGAAAGGGCAGGTCCCAGGTCCAGCACCCTCGCGGGGGGGAGAGGCTGCTGGCACTCACGTCAGTGTGGAGGCAGGAGGAGGCTGGTGGTCTCTAGAGGTTGTGATGGCGGGTGCTGCCCGCTCAGGGCAGGGCTCCTGTCCTGAAGGAGGTGACCTCTCTGCCAGCACATTCCTGAGTATCATCATCCTGCCTTTCTCCTAAAGACACTATGGTGGTGTCCAGTTGTCCAGTCGTGTCTGACTCTTGTGACCATCAGGCTCCTCTGTCCTTGGGATTTTCCAGGCAAAAATACTGGAGTGGGTTGCCATTTCCTTCTCCAGGAGATCTTCCCATCCCAGGGACTGAACCCACATCTCCTGCATTGCCAGGCGGTTTCTTTACCGCTGAGCTACCAGGGAAGCCCAGCTGGGACTTTTAAGGCTCTTTTTAAATTAAACCTGAAAAGTACATTCCGTGAACTCATTCCTGTCTTTCCATCCTCGTGAGATGGGGCTTCTTAGCTCTCTGTCGTAGACGGGAGCACTGAGGCTCCACCAGGATCCCCTGCACGCAGAGCAGTACAGGGCGCTTCAGCTCTCGTGTTCCTGTTTCGCCTGGTTTACCAGCCGGTGCACGTGTACCAGCCGCCATCCGCCTGCCCCACCCGCAGTTCTCAGAGTGTGTTCCAGCTAACAGTGACCATAGGAGAGAATCCATGGAAAAGGGATTCTGTGCTCAAAGAGGGGGAGATGGCACACATTCCCACCCCCTCTAGGAGGTTCATGGGCACAGTCACACAAGTAAAGCTCCCAACAAGGCCTGTCAACACGGGAAGCCCTGTGAAGGAATCCCAGGAAAGCTTTTATCAGGATTTCCATAATTTGCTTGACCACCGAAGCCTTTCTGGGGAGTGATGGGCAGACATCTGTTGCAGTGGTCTTCCGCAGGTCAGAGTTTAGGAACATTGGTGGTGTATATGGGTTTTTAGGCCCTGGGAAGAAATTGGTGGATCCCTGGGAGACTGACGCAGATCAGTGTTAGCATTTGGGGGTACCCGTCAGGGATTTCTTAGTAAGTCTGGATGTGTGGTGTCGGGGGTGTGCGGACGTGACGGTTGTGCAGCACACGCCCGTCAGCTGTTCTTTCTCGCTTTCTCTCAAAGGTGTAGCACGGCTAGCTGACATCAGTTTACACGACCCTGTCAGCATCTCTGTCCTGGATGAGAGCCACGACCTGTCGAGCCCAGAGAGCGAGGCCTTTCTCGAAGCTTCTCCTCCACAGGCGACTGACGAGCTGGACAGCTTCGCCATCCCAGCCGGTCTCGAGCAGCATGTGGTGGTGGTCCCCAGCAAGCTGAGACTCGTCTGCCTGGCTGCCTTCATCCTGCAGAAGTGCAAGGTAGGTCTGCGGGCTGGGCCTGCCCTGGTCCTGAAAGGACCACAGTGTTGTTTATGTCAGGAGGGCAGTGAACTGAGATGCACGTGGACGTTTCCCAGCTTCACTGTGGTGGCGAGCGCAGGCCTTAGCAGAGATCTTCTCAGTCAGTGGTTCTAGAATTGCAGTAAGGACCGAGGGGTCAGTATGTGCAACTTGAGATCTGCCTCATAGACCAATCCTAGACTGACACCGGAGACGTCACGTAGTTGAAGCATGCCGGATGGGTCTGTGTGCGTGCTTTTAGAGACTCATCCTATTTGTGAATTTACTGGATTCACATGGTAACTTTCTCTGGTACATGGGAAAATAGTAGGTGGAAGGGCTTGAGGGTGCAGCTTCTAGACTGCCTGCGATCTCAGGGTCCCCACGGGGAGGGCTTTGCGTGGCAAGCCCTGAGTGAGTGAGGGAGGCCGAGCTCACATGCAGCTTAGTTCTGAAGCGTATTTGTTTTTCTCAGATGCAAGGAGGCCTGTTTGAGGTGGCAGCTGTGTCATTTTCCTGTCCTGCATTCTTTGTATTAATAGCATGGTGAACCAGTGTTGTTTTTAAAAATAATTCAAAGCCATCTGTCACCTCTGTTTCCAGTTCGGGGCCAGCCTGCCCACGTGTTTTACAGAGAGACTCATTTTAGCGTCACCTGATCTTAAAAATGCGTGGTGGTGTTTTCCCCGCTTTGTGTCTGTGCAGTTTGACAGCGACCAGAAGGTGATCGTCTTCTTTTCAAGTTGCGAGCTGGTGGAGTTCCACTACACCCTCTTCCTTCAGACCCTGCTGAGTGACTCAGGGGCCCTGGCCCCAGAGCATTTGCCATCCACCTCCACGCCGTTAAAATTCCTGCGGCTGCACAGCGCCCTGGAGCAAGAGGTGAGCTCTGGCCTCCCCGGACCGGGACCCTGCTGGGCCAGGGAAGAGCGTGGCTAAAGTGGGCGACCCACTGGAGGCCACAGCAGGTGACACAGCTGTTCCCCCTGGGGGGCTGGCGAGGAGCCCCTCGTTCCCGTTCCCTTGTGCTCCGGGAGCGGGTCTCTTCCACCTGAGAGAGCGCACGGGCCGGCTTGGCCGGACTCTGCCCCGGCCAGCTGTTAAGGCAACAGAGCACCACTAAGGAGCTGGCACCAGGGAAGGCTTTTGCCTTTTTAGTGCCCAGTGTGTAATTAGGGCTTGATGTCTTCAAATTAAGAGCATTAATGGAGCTAAATTGTGGCTCCCATATGGTACTGCTGAGCGTGACTGCTGTCATTGTCAACAAGATGCAGAGCTTTCACTCGGAGCACTCGGGCTGGGAGGATGCGGGGCACCAGGGGCTGTGGGGGCTCCGCGTGGCGAGTGTTTTCGAGCAGGAAGGAGAGTGAAGCATTCTCTTCGTCTTGGGTGCTTAGGTACAGAGCTGCGTTCACTCGCCTTCCGCTGCTGGCCACCGAGCCAGCCACTGAGGGAGTCGAGCAGGATGGGGGAGGCGGGGAGCTCGCTGGAGCTGTGGCAGGAGTGGCGGGCAGGGCTTGAAGAGGGAGCCAGCTTGTCCTAGAGGAGAGGTTGCTAGCAGCTGAGGAAACGGAGAGCCCGAAAGCAGAGGAGGGTTTGACTAGAACCACTTTAGAAAAGTCAGAGCGTTTTTAGAGCCAGAGAAGGCCGTCAAGTCTAGCCCCTCTTTTTGTTATTGCTTTTTTGTTTTAATAATTAAGGAAATGGAGGCTCAGAAAAATGAAGTTACTCAAGGTCACTCAAGGACACAGCTTCTTAACACAAGACTATGCCAAATGTCCTGAATATGCCAGCCTTAATGAGTTTTGTAAACTCTTGAGTTTTACCTCCAGGTTCCCCGTTTTCATTGAGTTTGTTGATTTCATGATGTAATGCCATTATGGTTTGTTTTTTAACTCAGTTTACTCGTCCTCTAGGTCTCTTTTCTCCAGAGCCATCCTCAGAGGAGGTGTGAGGATAAAGAAGAAGCTGAATGTGGGCTCAGGAGCATCTAGGGACTTGCCCTTAGGGTGTTTCAGACAGTGCCTCTCATAGGGCAGCAGGGCGTTCACAGCTGTGTGCGCTGGGGCAGGCTGCCGTGTCCTGGGCCTGACTGCCATTCACTGGCTGCGTGACCTCAGGGAAGCATCTGGCCTCTCTGCTCGGTGTCCAGGCCTCTCAAGTGGAGAAAACACTGGTACAGACTTCCAGGGTTGTGGCAGTTCACTGAGTTAGCGCAGACCGAGTGCTCAGTACATGTCGGGGGCCACCCTTGTTGTTATTTCTCTTTCAGAAAAAGCAGTTTTTTCGCCATTTAATAATTCCTCGGCTTTTACTCGTGCTGTCCTGATTGTTAGGTGTTTAGCCGTCACACCCTCCCTGTGAGATGGGCAGGAGGTTGAAGGGAGGGTCTCTGTATTTCGTTTTTTAAACACGAGTGAAGTGTCTTGTCCCGAGGACTAAGCTAAAACCAGGCCTGTCACATCTTCCTGGCTAGTTACCCTGCCCACTGTTCCACATGATCTCAGTGTGGTCTCCCTGAGTGGCCAACTCAGTGCTTTACGAGCATCAGAGAGGGACTGCTGTTGAAGGAGTTGTCTCCCGATGGCCATGCTGAATCCTCAGGGGTCTGGTCATTGTAGTCCTTACTCCGTGTCTGCATACAGCGTGTCCTGCCTTTAAGGTGTTTCATGGGTTCTTAGGAACTTTTTTGGTTTTGACTCCACGGAGAAGTCATGAACTCCCAGGGTTCAGAAACCAGTTCAGCCCTTTACTAACAGTGGATGCACGTTAAGAGGCAAGTTCCTTAACCTCTTATGCCTCGGTTTCTCCCCGTGGCCTGGGGGCTGGTAACAGTACCTGTGCAGATCGGGTACGTTCAGACACGTAGAGCGCAGTCCAGCTCTGGTATCTGGGAGCCCTCAGTAGGAGCCCTCAGAGGGAGCCTCATGATGTTGCCAGCTGTGTGGTTTGTTTTGAGAGGTGGGATGATTTCATTTCCTTCCTTTGACTGATATTATTTTCCAGTTAAGACATACGGTTCTTAACAATTTTACAATCATTTTAAAAATAATTTTTATTAAAAAAATGGCTCTATAGGAAAGGTTGGTTGCTCTTCATCCTCCAGACCACCTGTAGAAAAGGTGCTAGAATAAATTCTGAGTTGGGACCCCCAAGGGCAGGCACTTGCCTTCGGCACCCTTGCTCTTGGTGCTGGCCATCTCTGGAGGGTGTGCCCTTCTCCCTGCATGACCTTAATGAAACGTGCTGCTCTCTGTTATTCGCCTCTGCCTGGAAGAAACCTAGTGCTGTGGGAACACGGTCTTGTTGGATGATACGAAGAATCCACTTCTTCCTCTTCCTTGGCAAACCTTTCTGTTCCTAAAAGTGGTTACAGTAGTAGGAAGTCGGGAGACTTGTGAGAATCTCAGCCCACCACCTAGCTGGCATTGAGCTGAGTTATAAAGACGCTATTTTTTCTTGTTTTTGTAGGAAAGAACAGCAGTGTTTCAAGATTTCACGCATTCCAAAACAGGCATTCTTTTTTGCACGGTATGTATCGCTCTGTGCTCCGTGGGAAGGTTGGAAATGGATGGTGGTGGTGGTGGTTGCAGTCTTTTGTCTCTGGACGGTTTGCCTTGCAGTCAGCGGCCCTACAGGGAGCAGGGTTCCCGGGGGCCGCTGGCCGTGCTGGTCTCCTTGCCCTCCTGGTTTGTCACTCCGCTGCCACGGGTGGCGGGCTGCCACTGCCCAGAAGACTTGGCGATTTGCTCACTAATGGTGGCAGCTGTTGGTCTGAAAATGTGTGAATCTTGGTGATTTCTGTCCACCAAGAACTTGTAAATTACAGCTATCGGGAGTAATTAGAGCTGAGAAAGCCTTTTCACAACAAAATCACTCTGCTTGCCTCTGCTCACCTTTTCTTAAAGGAAACTAGACGCACTTGGACAGCTTCTGTGCGCTCTTGTTTAAACCTACCATTTGCCCTACAGTTTTCAGAGCCATTTCACTCGGCCTCAGTCTTGACGATTGTGGTTAGCCGGCCTCTTCAGCACTGCTCTGACCTTTTTCCTGCACATTTCTTATGCTCTTTCAAGCTTGGAAACGCACTTTGAACGTCCCTGCTTCTCCAGGGACTCGCTTCACCAAAGGTGCTGCTCGCTCCCAAGATTAAAATGCCTTCCCCATGTGTGCCATCTCGGAAGATGTAACTTAATCCCCAGCGGTTGTTTAAGAAACCCGTATCTATACAGTAGTGAAATCTCACCATGGCTTTAGTAACCCCTGAACAAGTGCAAGGTAGAAACAAAGACAGTTGGCTGTTTGAAGGCCTCTTTAGGGCTCACTTAATACAATTACTTTTGAAGGAACCCTTGTTTTCTATTTAGTTTTGAAGGTAATAGAGATGGTTTTCTTTCTAAATTGAGAGATTATGGGCGAGTACAACTTTGTTACTTGTGTGTATGTACGTATCATCATTTTCAAGAGCAGAGACATTACTTTGCCGACTAAGGTCCGTCTAGTCAAGGCTATGGTTTTTCCTGTGGTCATGTATGGATGTGAGAGTTGGACTGTGAAGAAGGCTGATCGCCGAAGAATTGATGCTTTTGAAGTGTGGTGTTGGAGAAGACTCTTGAGAGTCCCTTGGACTGCAAGAAGATCCAACCAGTCCATTCTGAAGGAGATCAACCCTGGGATTTCTTTGGAAGGAATGATGCTAAAGCTGAAACTCCAGTACTTTGGCCATCTCATGCGAAGAGTTGACTCATTGGAAAAGACTCTGATGCTGGGAGGGATTGGGGGCAGGAGGAGAAGGGGACGACCGAGGATGAGATGGCTGGATGGCATCACTGACTCGATGGATGTGAGTCTGAGTGAACTCCATTGGAAGAAAAGTTATGTCCAACCTAGATAGCATTTTCAAAAGCAGAGACATTACTTTGCCGACTAAGGTCCGTCTAGTCAAGGCTATGGTTTTTCCTGTGGTCATGTATGGATGTGAGAGTTGGACTGTGAAGAAGGCTGATCGCCGAAGAATTGATGCTTTTGAAGTGTGGTGTTGGAGAAGACTCTTGAGAGTCCCTTGGACTGCAAGAAGATCCAACCAGTCCATTCTGAAGGAGATCAACCCTGGGATTTCTTTGGAAGGAATGATGCTAAAGCTGAAACTCCAGTACTTTGGCCATCTCATGCGAAGAGTTGACTCATTGGAAAAGACTCTGATGCTGGGAGGGATTGGGGGCAGGAGGAGAAGGGGACGACCGAGGATGAGATGGCTGGATGGCATCACTGACTCGATGGATGTGAGTCTGAGTGTACTCCGAGAGATGGTGATGAACAGGGAGGCCTGGCGTGCTGCGATTCATGGGGTCGCAAAGAGTCGGACACGACTGAGCGACTGAACTGAACTGAACTGAACGTATCATCATCTACAAGACAGGCCTGCCTGGTCACCTGCTCACGATTCTCAAGTGCACACGTGCGTGTGTGTGTGTGTGTGCATGCATGTATGTGTGTGCGCCCAGCAGTGGTTCCGCTGGCCCTGGTGATTCAGATCTCAGAGCAGTGGCTGCTGGAACACTTGCCTCCAAAGGAGATCTGAGTCTGGCCACGTCGCCCTGGTCTTTATGACCCCCGTCAGTCAGGTGCTTGTGTTTATCCTAAACCATCTTTACATGTCCAGTGTAAAGAGAAGATAGGTCCAGACAATCTACTTGACACAGAAATTTGTTAAGAATCCTACGTCCGTTGACACTTCTGGTGCCTGACCCCTTCCTGTCCCCTCTTTCCCCTTACTCCGCATCCTTCAGCCAAACAGGCCCCTCTCTTGGCTCCTTCTGGCCTCAGGGCTCTAGTACATGAATTCTCTCCTCCTGGGACACCCCACCCTGGCTTAGACTCACCCCTTCATAGGTCTCAGCTTCATTGTCATTTTTTCTGGAAACAAGCCCCCGTGCTTCCCCATGAGACACTGCCAGGGCAGCCTGCGTTTCTCAGTGATGCTCCTCCCGCTGGCCTCGGTGTCTTCCCACCGAGCCCCAGGCTTGGGAAGACGGGGGCTGTGTGCTGTTTGCAGTCCTGTCCCAGCGCCTGGCACGGAGCAGTGTGCGGTAGGCACCGGTATTTGTGGGTTAAATGGGTGGATACTTGGGGATCAGTGTTGAGAACCACTGATATATATCTTTATCTAAAGACTGAGGCCGACGTTAATATACTTGTTCACTAGGGAATACTACTCAGCCATAACAGAATCATAACCATGCATAACATGGAATCATGCATTTGCAGCAACATGGGTGGGCCCAGAGACGACCATTCTAAGTGAGATAGGCAGACTGAGAAGACAGATATCAAATGGCATCACTTATATGTGGGATCTAAAATACCGTACAAATGAACTCATTTACAAAACAGAGACGGACTCACAGAAATAGAAAACAAACTTACGATTATCAAAAGGGAATGGGGGAGGGATAAAATAGGAGTTTGGGATTAGCAGATACAAACTGTATATGTAAAATAGATGAATAACAGGGTCTTACTATATAGCATAGAGAACTATATTCAGTTTCCTGTAATAAACCACAATGGAAAATAATACAAAAAAGAATATGTGTGCGTATATACAAACACACACACACACATATAAACTGAATTACTTTGCTCTACACCAGAAACTAATACAACATTGTAAGTCAACTGTACCTCAATAAAAAAAATAATAAAATAAAAATTCAGTTTTACCCATGGGATTCTCATAAACATTCCTATAAAGGATTGTTTGTGACATTTTTTTTTTAAAGTGCTCATTGGGAATAAGTTTACTTTTTCATATCCATGGTGTTATCTGAAGAGTGAACGTTGGAGATCACCTATGTTAAAACAGAAGGCAGCAAGAACCCATGTGTTGGAGTTTGGGTTAGGAACGGAACAGAGTGCTTTCTTTGACCCTTACGATGCTGGAAATGTCCCTGGTGGGAAATTGTCAAGTCTCCCAAGGTAAGCAAATGCGACTATATTTCACAGATGTGGGTGAGCTCCAGGTCTCAAAGAAAACTCCAGGTATTTGAAGTTCAGTTTTTGGTTTTTGTCTTTTTCCAGTAGCTCTATGGAAGTAAAGATCATTTTCTGAAATGCAGCTCTCAGTGGGGTCAAAAGCACTTGATGGCTTTCCTGGTTCAGCCTGGCTGCTGCCTGCAAGCAGGTGATGTCAGCTAGATGATGAGCACTCTTGACTTGGCAACATGCGGCACCCTCCACCTCTGCCCCCTACCAGGCCCCGATGCCATGTGAAAAGCACCCTCTTGCCATCATCTGATTCCTCTAAGCCCCTGAGTGTTCATTTGCTGGTCCAGGTCACGTCCAGTATGCTGAGCCTCTGCCAGTCTCTTCTTTATTCTGCTTGAAGAAATGACTGGAAGAGAGCTGAGTGGGGGCTCGTTTCCCTCCATTTCTAAGCCAGGATGCCAGCCCAGGTCCCCGATGATACGAAGTTCTTCATTTCTGCTCGGTCTTCCTCCTCCTCCTGCCGCGTGTGGTCGCTGTGGCCCGAAACTTGGGGCGTCTGAGACTCGCGGGCTGCGATAGGCGGTGCCTGGGTTGGGGAAGCGTTGTCACTGCCTCTTTGGCAGCAGTCTGTTGCTCGCCAGGCTCTGACTGCTCTCCGGGAGCCTCCTGGGTGCTAATGAGCATTGGGGCCACAGGACGAGGCAGATGGAGACTCAGGTCTTCGCGTAAAGGGGACCCATGTTGTTAACTGTTGCGTGGAGACTTTCTGCCTTTGTACCGTCTCTTTTGCCGTTTTGATTTTTCCCAAGATTCTTTTAACAAGGCCAGAAGGCTGAACGTCTTGTGTGGGAAGTTGGGAATTGTGGTGTAAGCACACAAAAGTTCACAATTCTGCTATTTCCTTTTCTTCTAGAAAGTACCTTCCTGCTCCCCATTCCCCTCCATTGTATTTTTTCTGTGGTGAAGGAAGTTAAGGGTGTGCATGTCTGTGTATTTAATTATAAACATCTTAAAAGCAAGGACTATCTTAATTTCATGAAGTCTTTTGGGACATGATACATGACTATATAACATGAGTTCTCGGTACATGTGTGACCGCAGTGGCGTGGAGTCTGGGCAGAGGTGAAAGGATTCTTGGGCAGGAGAGACCAATCTGGGAAAGAAGAGTTCTTACATACTTGGAATGTAATTCTGTGTAATTTTCTAGCTTTTTCTAGAAAACTGGATCTAAAGAAACCAAGGTTAAGGAGGGAGCAGAGTACTAGCAGGAAGGAGTCATTTGAGAGTTCAGAGCCCACTTTCCTCAATGAAATTAAGAAATCAGAAGAACCAGACAGAGGAGATGGGCTTATCTTCATGCTAATTCCTTTGGCTCATAGTGAAGCACTCACGCAAAGCCAGAGGTTTTGAACATCACTGTTAAATTGAGCGGTTGGGAAAGAGAAACCCCAGTAAGTGGCTTCAGTGTGGAGTCTCCAGCTCCTTCTGGCCTCAGGGCTGGCGGGCGGCCCTCCCTGGTTGTCCCTGGTGGTGCCCGGTGCTTTGACCCCCCGGCAAGGACGGGCCCTTCGGCTCCACCCGCGTCCACTGGCTGAGCCTCGTGGAATGTGTGTGGTTGCCCGCACAGGCCTTATGTTTCAGAAGAGACCTGAAGCGCCTGTGCTGCTCTCCTTCACCTGCTCGCGCTTTTTTTGCTTGAATCACACCATTAGGTCTCTGCACTTCTTAATTTCCTTTCCTCCTGGGGAATTTCCGCAGTGCCAGGTGGCCAGGAGACAAAGGATGCTTCTACACGTCCCAAGAATGTCCCTTCGCTGCCCCCAAGAAATGGAGACTTTCTGGGTTTTCTCTGGCCTTTGCCTTTTAGGTGAAGTTTATCTTTTCCGCTCGTATTTCATCCCTGTTCATGGCGAGATCATTTGGAGACGGTCGGCTGTTGACTCAGTTACGCTAACTCATGTTGCCAGATTTCTGGCGGCTCCAGCCAAGCTCTCGCGCCTCTGACAGCTTCTGCGCGCTCTCCTTCCCCCTCTGATTACGCAGCCCAATCTGTCACCTGGACGACGGGGGCCCGGACCCCGCTGATGGCTTTCCACACACGGCAGTAATGACTTCTGGCAGGCCGGGAAGGCGGCAGAGGCAAATTTGCTGCGTCCCTTGCTCAGAGAGCCACAGGCCCCCTCTCTCTGTTAGTAAAAGCACTTTGTGAGGTTCTTGGGTAAATAAATGAGTCATTTTAATCCAACTGACAGGCTGGCACCTGAGCAAGCTGCCTTCCATCTGTACCCCTCGGTCTCGTGGAGGCAGCCAATTGTCAGCCCACGGCCTTCAAGGCCTCGCCCGCGAGTGTCTTTCAGAACTGACTTTAGTGAATTCTTTCGTCTAAATTAGGTTAAAGGAATACAGGCGGGTTGGATCTTAAGTTCTGAGGGTGGGCACAGAACTGAGTCTCGGCCGCGTCTTGTGCAGGTCAGAGTCCTCTGGTCTGGTCCTGCTACAGCGTCTGGGAGGATGGCGCCATCTCCCCATCCTCTGCGGTCCTCTGCCCACGTGGGGTGACGGGCTGTGAGTGGGTAAGAGAACCCAGAAGCTTTGACAGCCCCACCTCATTGCCTGCATGCCCATTTCTACTTCTTCACCAGCCAGAACACTCAGATCAGTGATTCCCAAGACACTTTTCACGTCCACTGTCTCATTGGATCTTCACAGCAACCTGGGGAGATAAATCAATTGCAGCCATTTTATAGGTGGGTAAACTGAGGCTCGGAGAACAGAGTTGACTTGCCCAGATTGAATGGCTGTCTCAGTGGTCCTGGAGTCCAGTTCCTCCCTCCCACCCTCAGTGTAGCCCTGGCTGAGACTGCCAAGAATTGCTGAAGGAAACAGCAGAGTTGAGTCCAAGCAGTGGCTGGCTGTGTGTGAGGTGACCCCTCCCCAACACCAGGAGTCGTGGGAAGCGGGAAACTCTCAGCCTGGTGTCTTGGGCTGGCTCGCCCAGCCTGAGTGGGAAAACCATGAATGGTCTGATGGCGGTGGCTGCCGAGCCCCCCGACTCACTGAATCAGTGTGTTTGTGCTTGAAGTGATTTTCCTGAACATCACATGCTGTGTGAGAGTTCCATCTGTGTTTCTTAGTTGGATTTACTAAACTGACGAGTACTGAATTTTTTACAAAGCCTGTCTTTAAATCTCAGACAGCCGTTGTCGCCATGCCTCTCCCACTGCAGAGCGCCTAAATGAAATAAATCACTTCTTCACGAGAGCTTTGCAGATTTAAGAGCCTGCAATTTCTCTAAAGACAGTGACTGGTTTGTGTCGAGAACACTCTGAGTTGTGTTCTCAGAGGGATCGGCCCCGGAACATCCGCCTTCAGCTTTCAGGGCACCTGGGAGCTGTCAGGAAACACTTCCTGGGTGGTTGACATACTTCTACTACATGAAACGTCTACGTAACACCCACAAATGCAGCCTCTTGCTACCGTTCAGAGGGGAGCTGCAATCCAGGAGGGATTTAATCAGCGAGAAGGCAGCCCACCCTGACCTGCCCACCAGTAGTTGTTCTGGCTTGCTCTGGTAACAGGGGGAGTGTCTTCCTCGGATCCTGCTCTGACCCTGCAAGATCAGGGAATGGTGTTTTAATGTGGTTCTTGCAGAACTTTGCCTTGAGGTTTTTTTTTTTTAAGAAACTTTATAGGGCTGTCCTTGGTGATCCAGTGGCTAAGACTGCCCATCCAGTGCAGGAGGTGCAGGTCCAGTCCCTGTCAGGGAACTAAGATCCCATATGCCATATGGTGTGGCCAAGCAACAGTGAAAGCTGCTTTATATGCAAGTAAATCCTTAGTGATACTGAAAAGTGAGGGGAGAGGCAGAAGAGCTGTCCTTTACAGAAGGGTGCCAGTCAGGAAATGGAAGCGGTCCTAGGCTTAGAAAGCCCTCGTCTGGTAGCCATCAGGGTATCAACTGATAGAGGCAAGCAGCCTCGACAGATGCCAATCCCAGTGGGCAGAAGGTTCTGGGAATCAGTCTCAGAGTTTCCCTCACTCATCACAAGGAGAAAGAGCCCTCCTTGAGGGAGGGCGAGGGTGGCCGCCACCTGCTCTGGCGACTGAGCCCAGCTCCCCCGCACAGGGGAATAAACAAACTTATTTCTCATTGGCAAAAATGTGTTGATTGCAGTGGTTCCTATTTTGATTAATAAAGATATGTTTGAGCCTAGTTACAATGACTTAAAATCACAATTACTTTTTACCTACTATAAAAATCATCTTAGATTCAGTTGGTGAAACATGAAGTGGACTGATTCTTAGAAAATAAAGTTATTTTAAGTTTCTTAGGTGTGCCCAGAGTGTTGTGACTGGTAGGAAAAGGTCCTTTTACTGAGGCGAGCTGTGCTGAAGTTTGAGGGGCGAGGTGTCGTCATATTTGCGACTTCCTTTCGGGAGAGTCTGAAAAATGTGACTGTACAGAGAGGAAAAAAACAGATGTGACAGTTTAGCAGTTGGAGAATCGGGAGGAAGGGCTGACAAGTGTTCATGGTACTATTCTTTCGGTTTTTTTGTAGGTTTAAATCTTTCTATAATAAAAATGGGGGGTTAATATACATTCATTGTCAAAAGAAAAACGAAGCAAACAACACAGGAAACTGCAAAAAGTGAAAGTGAAAGTCGCTCCGTTGTGTCCAACTCTTTGCAACCCGTGCTCTGTATAGTCCATGGAATTCTCCAGGTCAGAATACTGGAGCGGGTAACTGTTCCCTTCTCCAGGGGATCTTCTCAACTCAGGGGTCAAACCTAGGTCTCCTGCATTGCAGGTGGATTCTTTACCAGCTGAGCCACCAGGAAAGCCCACGTATACTGGAGTGGGTAGCCTATAATGCCCCCAAGCCTCTGGACCTGGGGATAACCACAGCTGACAGTTTGGTGAACCTCCTTCCAGGTGTTGGTCCTTGGAATGTCAGTCCGTCTATCCATTTATCCATCTGCCTAATGTCTTCTGTGTATTTCTTTGGGTGCGTCAGCCCCGTCTTAGTTGCAGCGCATGGAATCTTTGCAGGACACAGACTCTCTAGTTGTGGCCTGCTGGCTAGTTGCCCCATGGGATGGGGGATCTTAGTTCCTGGACCAGGGATTGAACCCGCATCCCCTGCATTGTAAGGCAGATTCTTAACCACCAACCACCAGGGAAGTCTTCCCCCTGAAGTCTTCTATTTTTATTACCCTCCTTTTTTTTCCCTGGATTTTTTAGCTGAAGAAAGACTGTTGTTCTTTAGAATAAATACCCCGCATCCTGGATTTGGCTAGTTGTGTCCTTAAGGTGCTGTTTACCTTGTTCTTCCTCCCTGCAGTAGGTGTGGACATTCGTTTAGATTCCAGTCTTAGGATTTTGTTTGTGTTTTGGCAAGAATATGTCATGGGTGACACTCTGTCCTTCCTGTTGTGTGACAGCAGGTTGTCTTCCTTTTTAATTGCACTAAAACATGGTCTCAGGGTTAGAATTATAAAGGCCTTAAAGGCGTACAGGACCCATCCTGGTCCCCTCCCCCCGTTCTCTTCTTTTCCCTTTAGCTCACTATTTTTATAAGCTTTGGGGTTTTTCCCTCCAGTATTTCCTTTTGAAATATGAGCCCAGTATGTTTGTATTTTCTCCACTCCTTATGCAAAAACATACTATTTGCCCTCAAAATATGGCCTCAACGATCTCCATGTCGGTGCAGAGGTGCCTCCCTCTTTTTGAAGCTGTGTTCCGTAGCTCTGTTCTGTGTGATGGTTATTGCCATGTTTTATTCAGCCTGTCTCCTGCTGGACACTGGGGTGTTCACCAGACCTGCAGTCATAAGCAGTGCTGAAATGAAGAGCCTTGTGCATTAGTCATGTACATTTTCACCAGTGTACCTTCGGGATGGGTTTCTAGAGGGAAGATCACTCTGGGTCAGAGAGCAAGTGCATGTGTAATTTTTCTGGCTGTCCCCAGATTCCTCGCCATAGTATTTTGCATTCCCACCGCGTACAAGGGACACAGCATCGTCTTTGATGGCGGATCCGTGCAGTGTAATTTGGTCTTAGAAAAGAGCAGACCTGGGTGGGCGGGCTACCCTCTGCTTGTTAGCTGTGTGTCCCTGGACAAGTTCCTTAACCTCTCTGAATCTTGGTTCCCCTCTGTTTTGAGGCGTTATTTTGACGATGAGTCAAGATAATGGGGTACAGTGTTCTCAGGTACCGCGAGTGCTCAAAGCCTGCTGCCTTGGGCTGCTCTTAGTGTGGCTTGCCCTTGGAGGTGGATGCTGGCCGTGTGTTTACTACCAAAGACGGAAAGATTCCCATTTTCCAGTCTCCCTGCTAGAGTGGCCATACATACCAGCGAGCAAAGTCTTTGCTCTTGAGACGGCGGCCAGCTCAAAGGAAAAAAGCAGCCTCCATTGCTTTTATACTTTGTATCCGTCTGGTTAAATCTCTGGCCAGTGTTCTGATTGTAACCACCTATCAGAAGAGGGAGCGTCGTTCGGTCCTTCTCACTCTCCAAGGCCCATGAGCAGCGACCTTGGTCAGTGACTCTGGGGCTCACCCCCATGAGGACGTATCTCTGGGTGACCTTCCAGAATTATGCCTCAAAGCACATTATCGTTCAACATTGCTGATAAGACCGGGCATGGGCAATAACCCATGACTGTGTTCACCATAAAGGGGTGTTTCAGATAAAAGGTAAAACATGCCAGCAGTTCTCTGAATTCTTTACACGACACAACAGCCCATGACTCATTCCAGTTCCCCGGTCTGCGTGCAGGTGATGTTTTGCAGTGAAGTTGGTTGCGGCTGCCTCACCGCAGGTTCAGTAGAACTCATCCCTAAATCAGAATTTTACCCGCAGGTGGACAATAGCGGGTTCCTGAAGTTGTGTGCACACCTGTGCACATTCCCAGAGATGAGCCCTCAGTGTTTGCACTAGATCATCAAATGGGCCCAGGACCCCAAAAAGGTTGAGAAACTCCATCCTAAGCCATGTTCTTTTGTTCTTTTCTGTTTTGAAGGATATTGCGGCTCGGGGCTTGGATCTCCCTCAAGTCACATGGATTGTCCAGGTAACATCTCTCGTCGTTATGGTGCAGGCTTGAGGCCGGAATGTACGATCATGAGCAGATGCATTGGCTCGAAGTAGAGTAATTATTAAGATTCTCCTGGGTGTTGCCCTGGTCCTTAGGCAGCCACCAGCCTGATCCGCACCGTTCTCCTGCCATCTCTCCTTACCCCAGCCCCCCTGACCACCACAGCTCAGCCTCCAGGCTGTCCAGCTGCGGGAAGGAGGGGTGGGCTCCCCAGCCCCCAGACAAACGCGTGTCACACCCCGAGTTTCAGCACTCTGAAAATAACGGGAGCCACTGGGCCCCTGGGAGGCCTCACCGTGTCGGGAAGACAGTGGCTCGGCTGTCCTGAGAGCTGCCGGTGCACACTGGCCTGCGGGGGCAGTTAAGGCCCCGACAGCGTCTCAGCGCCACCTCCGGCCTTCGCCGCCTCGCCAGAGGGTAGTACGGGTGTCAGCCCTGGAGCCTGGTGGTTTCAGTTTTGTTTTCTCTTTTCGTTAGTCTGCAGAGTGGTATTTTTAAGCCCTTCTGTGAGAGGACTAGGGGACACATGCCCTGTTGACGTAAGTCATAGTTTATTCACGTTTTAGTGAAATTGCAGGATTGGCACCAGCTAGAGATCTGCTCTGTTCACCGCACATGATGACTTTGCTACCAGAGGCATTGTGTCTTCTCTCCTGCCGGCCACAGGGCAGATGTGAAATAGGAAGGATGATTTTAATGTGTGGGAGATGAGCCACGTAGAATTGATCATTGAGCACCTCCCTGTAATTGTGGGTATTGATTAGTTTAATATGCCTGGCCTGCCACCGTGGTCACCTTGGCCCGTGGTCTTTGAGTCAGGTAGCAGCAAAGAACAAAAGGGCAGAATGAGTGCAGGGTCAGTTAGCGTTAATGATGACCAGTTACTGCCAGGGAGCATGCCTGTTCTGCTGAGTTCAAGCATTTGCCTGTCTCCCGGGCCAGGAACGCTATCCGCGCGAGCAGAGTGTGTCCCTTAGGAAGGGAACCTGCCTCTGAATCCGCCCGCAGCCCCGCCTCATGGGGCTGGGGGCCTGCAGCGAGGCTTGGGGCCTGACCCCTCTCTACCCTGTGCCCCATCTCCGTGCCCGCAGCCCCACTGCTGTCTCTCGAGGAAGTAGGCCAAGGTCGTGCGGCCATCCTGCCTGCATTCTCACCTTGCCCAGGCACCTCAGTGAAAAGATGCAAATAGGAAAGCGAGGAGACCTGTGGAGAAGTGAAATTAAAGAGGAGATACTGGGACGGGAAGATGTCTCGTTTATCTGAAACTTGGCCACCGTTCCCGTTGGCATGTCGGAGCCTTGTTATTTCCAATGAAGCCGGGAGTTTCAGGGTTGAGTGACTTCTCCTCGTGATGGTGGTGGGGTAACCATAGCACCAGGGTTTAAGTCTTGGGATACCTGGAGGCAGGTGAGGGGTATTGTGCTTCCAATTAATGGCAGTCCCTTGATCTGTGAATGCCTTCATTTTCGTGCCCCCCTTTTAGTACAATGCTCCGTCTTCACCTGCCGAATACATCCACCGGATTGGGAGAACGGCCCGGATTGGCTGCCATGGGAGCAGCCTGCTCGTCTTGGCTCCTTCGGAGGCAGAATATGTCAACTCGTTGGCTTCTCACAAAATCAAGTGAGTCAGAAACCTGAACGGGGTTTCCGCTGATCTCTCCTAATTAACTTTCTGTCGCTTCTTACAGTGGCTGGGCCTTGTAAGCCGACGAAGAGCCATTAACCCTTGTGATCCCTCAATGAGTCCCAGAATAGCCAGTGGCAAAGACTAAAACCCTTCACGCCGCCAGCACATGACAGCTGCGAGTCAGGGAGTGAGCGGTTGCACTCCGTCTCTCTTTCGGGGACAGGTCTGCACTCCCTCGCTCTTGCCGTGGAGTGAGTGTGCACCACCCTCCCAGCCAGCTCCACCGCGGTCTCTTATAGTCATCGAGTTTTGTCTCTTGCAGTTCATTAACGTTTTGGACCGTTAGAGGTGATTTATCTGTGAAAAAAATGATGCTTTGGATTCATCACTTTCCCTCCTCCTGGAAAGTACGCCAAGGGAGGAAACCATTCCGAGCGGGTGAATTATTGTGCACCCCACGTTTGTGGGCAAGGGCGCCCAGTCAGATGGCAGTGTCTCACATCCACCAGTGTGAAGCCCCAGTCCCCACTCCCTCCACCTGGGCTGGGGACCCCACAGGGCTTGGCAGCTTAGAACCTGGGCCGGGGGCTTCCATCCAACCCCGATCTCCCCGAACAAGGACAAAGGTGGAGGGCAGCAGCTCAAGCTGGCCAGGCAGTTCTGATGATAGCAGGAAGTGTTGACCTGGGCCCCAGAGATGAGGTGGTTTTGTCATGTTTTCCATAAAATCTCCAGCACCTGGAGTAATAGGCCTTCAAAATGGGCTTCCAAAGGCATGTGTGAAAAACTCACACTCATCTACATAGGTTCATGCATTTCCTCTGCTCAAAGCACAGCGATGCCAAGAGCATGTTCGGAGCATAGGCTGGCAGCCCAGTGCACGCTGGGCATGAGAGTGGCCGGCTGCCATGACATCACACGGTGACGTGGTGCACAGCGTACCTAACCGGGGGGTCGCATTTCTGGGTGGCTTCCTCACCCAGCCTGTGTTTTACATAACAAGGCTTTTCCCCTTGAAGAGCAGAGCTGGGAACGCCATCGCCTCGCCATCTGCACTGACGTGCCCCGGCCGCCCGCTCGGACGGGACAACTGTGCGTGGCTGTCCCCGCGGGGAGCACCCCACTCCCCACCCTGCGCCTCAGCCGACTGCAGCACTCTCAGCCCTCTCGCAGTTGCCGGTGTGATGGTTCATGGGGCACAGCTTCCTCGGAAAACACTCTCCCCACCCTTCAGGGTTGGGGAGGGCGGGGCCTGCCCCGATGGGTCCGGGGGGTCATGTCAGGAGGGTTCGAGTGAAAGTTTGAGCTTTCCTCTCGGTTCTCTCATCTCATCTCTTACTCTGTCAGGTCAAAGAGTGTTTTTTGTTTGTACAGTAAGGCGTGCGTCTTTTCTCTTGTGAGAAAAAGACTGCTACTTTGGCTACCCCTGGCTACTTTGTGGGTGAGCTCTAGTCGCCGAGTGTGCTCAGGTCTGCTGCTGCGGCACTGCCCCGCATTGTTACACGTGCCGGTTTCCATTCAAGGCAGGGCTGTCTGCGGGGGAAGGGGATGCAGATTGTTTCTTTGATTTCATACAATAAAATTAAATCTAATAAGTCATTCCAAAGTGTGCTGTGGGAAAAGGCAGACTTGAAGATTTTTGAAATCCAAAAGGTACACCTCTAAACATCCAAAAATAAAAGGAAGAGGAAGGAATGTGTGCCTATGTGGTACCTAAGGACCTGAGAGCCAGGCGGTGGGATGCTGGGGTGGCTGATGAATTACAGGGAAGATTCAGGAAGCCAGGCGGCAGCAAGGGCCATCACAGCAAATTGCCACCCACCTCCATGCGCCCAGTGCCGTGGAACCGGCCCTGACGATGTACTTCAGCAGAGGGAGCGAGAGACCCGGGCCATGCCGCCTCTGAGTGGATACTCAGAACTTCGTCTCTGCGTCCTTGTGACTTCTTGGTATTTGCCAACTTCTTCACTTTTCCCCACTTCTCCTTAAAATGTTTTTCTAATGAAAGTCACCGTAGGTTTATTCAAATGGGAAAGCTTCCTCAAAATGCGTGTCTCTTAGATCAGGCTTAAGACAGACAGTTCCTTGAATCTATTCCCACGCTCTCTCTCCATAGAGAGGTGGGGGAGACTCAGGTCTGTTGATAGAACCATACATGGGCAGAATCAATGTGGTTTGTTCCTCAGAAGTAGTGGCGTCTTAGACAAGGAGGAGGCCCTTTTAAACTGTAAATCTCTGCGAGCCAGCCCCGGCTCCTGCTCACCTCGGGGAAACAGTGCCCCACCGCAGCCCGCGTGTGGCACGCGGCTGCACGACAGCACTCCCACGCACCTGAGGAGACTGCGCCTTCCCCTGGCATCGTCCTTCTCTGTATCCCTGGCAGTGAGCGGCACTGTACCTGCCTTCTTTCTCCTCACTTCAGGATCTGACCCCAGGTTTTTACATTGCTTTTCCTTTTGTTTTCTTCCTCTTTTTTTTTTTTTAATAGAGGCAAGGCAGCTGGACAAAGGGAAAGACAGGACTGGGCTCTACTTTTCACTTTGTTCCAGCTTTCTAGGCATAAATAAGAGACAAATTCAATAGCCATAACATTTTTCTCCTACATGAAAAAATAGATTTTCCAGGAAACTATGAACAGTTTCCCCAGCTCCTACCCTCTCCGCATGTACCTCACCTTCTTGCGTTGAGTCTTAACTGCCGTGAAAAGATTTCCCGAATCTGGCAGCCGAGAAGGAGCAGTGCGGGCTGGGGACCAAGGGCGTTTCGGGGAAGCGGTGACACAGCGCGGGTACGTCGCTGTCAGAGACGTGACGTGTTCATTCATAGCTTTGTCAGAGTCACCTTTGGGGGAGGGAGTGGGGGTGGTCTTCTCACTCAGAAGAGGTTGCCAGTCACATTCTAATTTGCTGTTACATTTTGAAAAAAACAAAACATACAAGAAAAGCATTTTTCCTTTTTTTTTGGCTGCGCTGAGTCATTGTGGCATGCAGGCTTTTCTCTGCACCTCACAGGGGCTTCTTCAGTTGTGGCCCCAGGGCCGAATTGCCCTGTGGCATGTGGGATCTTAGTTCCTTGACCAGGGATCGAACCCGTGCCCCCTGCATGGGAGGGAAGCAGGTTCTTAACCACTGGACCACCAGGGAAGTCCCGAAAGCCACGTACCTTTTTAGAATCTGTTTTACTGCCCTAGAACTCCTCTTTCCCTCTCCCTTCCTCCCTGGAAAATCTATTCTTCTTGTCTCTGCCTCAGGACTCTGCTGTGTGCCCTTCCCCAGGGCAAAGGCTAGGGCCTTCCAGAGCCAGTGTGCTGTCCAGACTCCCCCAAGAGGCTGCTTGGAGATCTCATCCTGGCTCCTCGTGGCTCCCATTCACAGGGGAAGCCTGAGTTCTGGTTTCAGCTGTTAGCCCGTGGCTCTCTACATTTACCAGAGGTCGTTTGGTCCTCACCCTTGAGTAGTTCAGAGATGACGGTCAGGAAGGTCCCCCGGGGTAGATTGGGACAGAGTTCTGCTGCTGTCAGCGGGAGACATTGGTCACCTTTTACTTTCACTCAGGTGTTTGTTTACCCCACTGTGAAGGGTCTTCAGCCACCTTAATGTTTTTTTGGCTTGTTGCCTTCTGCTCAAGTCCAGGTAATATGTCAATAAGCAGGCCTGTGTAGTTTTCCAGATTTATTAAGAAATAATGTGGTCCCCATAAAGGAGATTGTAAACGTAGCCTCTGTACATGTATCTGGGAGGATGAGAATTGGTGGCGACGTCACCCCTTCTGTCCCTCTAATACCATAGAGTCCCCTTCCTTCCGAATTCCTGAAAGGTTAGGAAAACATTCCCTTTCCCATGACCAAGCATCACTTCTCCTTTATTTCTGGTTAGCCGGAAGAGAGGCCAGTGTTAGGCATCACAGTTGATAGAATAATGTTTTTAGAAGAATACAAAGCTTACCTCTATGTGTCCTTCTTTTTACAGCGTTTCTGAGATGAAGATGGAAGACATTTTGTCTGTTCTGACAAAGGATGATTGTTTTAAAGGGAGACGAGGGGGAGGCCAGGTGAGTTTCATTGTTGACTGTGCTTGCTGCTCACAGACAGGACTCATCTCCTGGTGTGGGGAGGCAGCAGCTCTGAGAACTGGGCAGTTCTACCACTGGCGAGTAAAGTGTGTGTTTTCGGGACCATGAACATTAGACGAGGCCACATCTTGCTGGCGTTTCTCTCTCTTTGCTTCTGGACGCATTTGCTGGCCCGTCCAGTTAATGGGCCCCCGTCCATCCTGGGTGTCTGCCAGGTGGCAGCAGGCTCCCCAGAAGGAGGGCTCGTCCCCGGCCAGAAAGAGTCTGGAGGCAGCAGCGCTCCCCGCTCAGCCCTGGTGGCCCCCCCAGCTTACCCACACCGACACCTGGCCTGACCTGTCCACCCAGGGCCGCGTGGAAAAAATAAATGTCTCAGAACCTCCTTTCAGACACACATAATTCATCCAGTTTTTAACGTGTGCTATACACAGAGGAAGAGTAAAGTTGAGGTCGTTAGGAAGAAGAATTTTTATCATCTGAGCACTTCCATATAGAGATCCTGAGCAGCGCAGGCATCCCCGGACAGCCTTTCCTGCTTCTTTCCAAGGCCTCCCCCTGCTCAGAAGCACTTCCACCCCGACTCTACTGCATTCCAGGTGTACCATGTAGACTTGTGTGTGTGTATGTGTGTGTGTGTAGTGTTGCTCTATATAATTTTGTCCATGAAATTTTAATATTTGGATATTTATGCATCTCTATTCTGATGCCTGTGGATAGACTGGAAAATCGGAGCCAGATAGGTGAAGTTTAAGAGTCTCTTTTGAGCGTCAGTACATGTCTTTGTTTGGATCAGTATTCTCCCTGAGGCAAGGAGTCCATTTGCCTGACCCCGATTTAAGTTCTCCCGTTGGAGAGAACCTGCAGAAATGCACTAAAGAAAGGAGAGGAGCAGATGCCTGTTGCTCAGCGTGTGTCCTGGGCCTGGCCCTGTGCTGATGAGCTCTTCCCATGCTTGGTCCCGTCTTAGCCTCTCAGCAGCCCACAAGGTGGGTGTTACTCTCCCACTTCATAGATGAGAAAACTGAGGCTTAGAGAGCTGAAGGAACATCTGTGAGGGTGCGCTGATAATCGTGGGTCCTTTTGGTGTGAAATCAGGCCACCTGTCCTTCACAGTATACCAGCAAGCCTCCATTAGTACTAATTAGACCAAGTAAATGAAACTAAAATGCTTTCTAAATTGGGTAACGTTAGCTGTTTTCATGGCTTCTCTGGTGGTTCAGTGGGTAAAGAACCCGCCTGCGAATGCAGGAGACCCAGATTCAATCCCTGGGTTGGGAAGATCCCCTGAGAAGGCAGTGGCAACCCATTCCAGTATTCTTGCCTGGAGAATTCCATAGACAGAGGAGCCTGGTGGGCTACTGTCCATGGGGTCACAAAGAGTTGGACATGACTGAGCAACTTTCACTTTGACCGTTCTCCAGAATTAAGAGCAAGCAGCAAAATTACACAAGGAGATGATGAAGGTTTCCAATAACCTTGTCTTCACTTACACTGTTGCCAGGACCACCTTTGGTGTCAGTATTTTTCCCCGAGCACAGCCCAGTTCTGTCCCGGGTGCCGGTGGTCATGTGTCTCCGAGTATCTCTGGGGAGGCTGTGGATGGGCACAGGGCGCCTCCTGCAGGACGCTTCCCCAGAGCAAGAGAGCCTTCCTCTGCTCTCTTGGAAACGAGCCACAGCCATTCTGTAAACATCTGCCCTGTGGCTGGTGGCCCTAGTTCCTCTCCCTAAGCCTTTTCTGTGGCTCGAGACCAGCCTGGAAGGCTGGCTGGGGTTTGAGGAGCCCTCCTGAGCTGGTGGGTGAGAGGCGGGGCCCAGAGTCCGACAGGCTTGGATCTTGAGTCCTGGCTTCACAGTCAGTCATTCTGCAACCTGGGGCAGATTTTTCCCAGCCTGGGTTTTCCCTGCTGGAGAAGGAGGACGTCTCGAGTGCCTGTCCTGCCAGGCCGCTATGAGGTTTAAATAAAACAAGACGTGGAGCACTGTGTGCACTCTGGGTCATGTGAGTTCACCTCCGCCCTGAACTGCTGCCTTGATGGACATGATGTTTTGATATTTTTACGGTCTGGTGATCTTTGAAAGAGAAAAAGTGCTAAGTAAGGCCAGGCTTTCACCACGCCAAAATAATTAACTGGTTAACTTAGAAAACTCAGCTAGTCATGCCAGGTTCTAGATGTCACATCCATCAGCACCATCTGTTTGACCAAATTTACCTTTCATTCACAGGACAAAGCAAAACAAAAGCTAAGTTGACTGCATTACTGATTATCATGTAGATTACTGTCTTCAAGTGTGCGTGAATCCTATGAATGGTAAAGAGAATAAAGTGAATGGTGGACACAACTTTTGATTCTATTTCTCCTGAAAGATGCAGTGCCCTAATTGGCATCTTTGATGTGGGCAGTTCTTGCTGGCGTACCAGCCAGTGCCTGCCACACAAAGGTGGGCGCGGTGGCTGGGCCTTCATGCCGAGCCAGATGCCTCATCATGAAGCCCATCCTCACCCAACTTGGTTGAAGGCCATTGTAAATGTCCCTCTGGCACATACATTTTAGGGCTTCCATGAACAGAAAGCAAGCGAGTGAAGCATCTGTAAAATGTATATTTCATATTTAGGTATATAAAATATATATAGCTGCGTCTGGGCGCGTGAATGTTCACCCACCTACAAAGAGAATAAATTTGATCTTTCAACTTGACTGGGAAGTGCTCAGAAGGTTCTAGGGACTGTGGAGGTAAAACTCAGCTTGGCAGTAAAGTGATTAAAACAAAATCCTTCCATTTAGTTTAAAAATACCTTAGAAGTTGTCAATGTCAAGACACAGGCTTCAGATAAAAAAAGTCTCCCACCCCAACTGCTGCCACCTAAAACTTTTTACAACAAAAATAACCCAGCCCAGCTGTCTCGGACTCATCTGGTGACTCCTGATAGGCGTGAATGTCCATCTCCACAGTATAAACATACGCCCAAACATATTCTTCCTAAAAGTTTTTTTTGTCCAATGAGATACACCTGTAAGCTCATCCTAACAGAAAGCTCCCTGGCGTCTTGAGAGATTAAAATAAGATCACTAGCCATCGCCTGGTTTTTGTGGACTGTTTCTTCTTGCCAAGACCAGTAGAGGCTCTACAGACACAGAGTACTGAGTGTGTCTCAACCTTTGGAAATGTTATTTTTTCTAAACCACCCACCGTCTGCTAGTTGCAAGCTGCTTCATTAAGCAGGACGAAGTCTGCGTCTTTGAGGGTTGGGGGGCCGGTCCTCAGAGATGCGCCCTCTGGGGTCTCACCCCCTCATTATGGGAGCTTCTTCCCTGTCTGGGGCTGAGCCAGTGCTGCCTGACTCTGCCCCCTCTGTCTTCAGTTTAAATTTAGACTGTCCTCCCCAGAAGACAACGGAAAAATACCTCGTTCAATCTCAAGAGGGGCAATTTTAAAATAAAGTATTTCTGGAAGTGGCAAGGGGCGGGGGGGCTGAGACCTGCTTTCTCTTCAGTGTATGATGTTTCCTGCCATTAACTTTTTCTTATATTCTACTAAAACTGACCTCCTCATTTCAAATGTGCGAACCTAGTTTTATCGCCTTTTTTCTACATATTTTACTGGTATACACACGTATATATGTGTATATGTAATTTTTTTTTTTTTTGGTTGGGAAGAAAAGATGCCTCATTTTGAAACCTAAAGGGGGGAATAAGAAAAGCCCTTTGTAATATATTGCCATATTATCACTAAATCCCCTGACAGTTGTGACACAGAAGCAAGTCACCTGTCACTTAAGCTTGAGGTCTCTTTAATTTTCTCCTGGAATTCGCACCAGGCTGTCTTTAATTTGAGGCCTTTATTGGAATTCTGAAACCTCTCTGCCTTCCTGGCTCTCAGATCTATTCTGAGAGCTGTTACAGAATGTATACAATAACCAACAGAGGGATTGCAGAGGGCTGGAGCTCTGTTTATTTAACACTCTGGAGGGATTTTTGTGCTTATTCGGTCCTGGCTGCCCGGCTTTCAATATCGCTTTGACAACCATTCTGCCCTTCTCATTAATTTTAAACAGTTAAAACACAGGAAAAAGAGGGAAAAGTTTTCATTATTAAAGTGCTTTACTTTTTAATAACAGAGGATTCTGTCCGCCAGGGGAAAGGGCATCCTTGCTAATTTCACATTCATATTAAAAAAAAAAAAGCACGAGGAAGGTGACAGTTTCGTTGCTGAGGTGGCTTAACGAAAGGAGGACGGCAAAAAAAAAAGTTTGCATTTCACATCAGTTAAGAGGGTAAAAAAAAAATCCTTGTTAATGACAACAGCAAATGTCCACTTTCGTAACACAGCTCCTGAGTGACTTTTCTCTTGACATTTGAGTGGATAAAACCCTTAGGGGGACCATGTACCGTGAAATCAGCTAGACTGTCATCAACCAAACAGGTAGCAGGAATGATTTGACTAAACTAAAAACATTTTCAGGTTGTTAAGTCTCTGTTAATACAGAGACGAACGCTGCTCCCAGGAAGGAGGCTTTTTCTCCTCCCGCGCTGCCCTTTATTCTTCCTCCAGCAGCTTTCACCGTAAAAGATGCCAGGGTGCCTGCGAGAGGCACGGCCAGCAGACCCTGGAGCACGCCCCCTGTCCTCTACAGGAGTTAAAAAGGATCATGAACTGGGTCTCACGCTGGTTTTCTCCTGGTGACCCACGTGGGGCGTGGCGGGTGAGGAGGGCTGGAGCTTCATTAGCACCATCCAAAGCATCAACACCTCTGGGAAGGTGGATTAGCCAAGTTTGGGGTCTGTTGATTCTCAGTTTCACATTCAGGAGACAGCGTTCGTGTCAAGATACAGGATACATAAGCCATGTGTTTTCAGGGAGATGTAAAGAAAGGCAATCTTTTCCCTGGGGTTGCTAAAAGCTGAAAAGAAATGAAATTTTGGTTTTATTCACATTTTCCACCTGTAGGGTCTTTTGTGCATACAAATATGACTTCTTACAGAGGGACCGTTGGCTGCAGAGATGCATGGCAGCGGCCTTGCATGGTTGGCTGGAGCAGCCCAGTCCTCCATGGGTTTCTGGGCACAGGGGTCTGGGCTGCAAGAATGTTTCTGGAACACTGAGAGTCGACCTCTCAGGAGTGAGGACACGTGCTCTGTGATTCAGGGACAGACCACCTTGTGGGCAGGTGGCTGTGGGTTGCTCTTAGACAGAAATGGCCTGGGCTCCAATGAATACCAGGCAGGGGGCAGATTGAAAGCCTAAGTGGGACATAGAAGGTTCCTCTGAGAACCGCTTCTGTCCCGTCATGTTTTAAATGCCTGAATTGGACTTGGAAAATTCCGAAGTGTCTCCCATAGACTTTCACTTTGAACATGTGTGATAAGAGGCCAGGAAGAAAAGTAAACAAGTAAATAAGAGACCCGACCTACTCCCTCACAAAGCCATCCTCATCTTTGCTTGACTTGAACATCTTTATCGCTCCCTTTTCTTCCCTAGTAATATTGAAAGGATTACCCTTGTTGGCCCCTTGGTGGTTACTGTGTGATTTTACTGTTATTAAATCTATTATAAACCGCTTCATTATTCCTGACTGACTGTCTGTCCTCTAATCCTTCCGTCACCTTCCCAGAAATCCCGCGCCGCTGGCCCCCAGGAAATCCGAGAACGAGCCACGGTCTTGCAGACAGTGTTTGAAGATTATGTGCACTCCAGTGAGGAGACAGTCTCCGGGGCCAAGAAAGGTTGGTCAATTTCTTGAGTGGTTGTAGATGGATAACCTGACCGGGCATTGTCCCACATCCACCCATGTGCCCCCAAACAGGTTGGGAGGCCAACCAGGCAGCTCTGCTCACCAGCAAAAGCCTTCAATCTCCCTAATTCTGCAGGGATTGGAAGCAGGCACGGAAGGCTTTAAAGTGATATTAAATGTTAATTTCATCCATCCTTGCGTTTTGCACAAATGAGGCCTTATCTTGGCTTACGTCAGGTCTAGAGCTGTGACCCAGCAACTTGGGTCTCTGGGACCCATTTTCCTCTTTCTTTGAAAACTGGATAGACGAGATACGGCACGTCAGTAGGAGTTGTAGAGATGGAAATCAGAGATGAGGGCAAGGTCTGGAAATGTGAGACCAAAGCAGTTCCTACTTGAAAATACAAAGAAAAACTAGAAAAAGCAGTGCTGAGGAAGGGCCGCAGACCATGAACCCAGCTCCTGGGAAATTTATGAAAGGGTTAGGTATTAATTCAGTATTCGGCACCTTTGTAGTGTAAATTGGCCCCTGGGATCACCAGACATTAGGTGTGGACTCAGTAGTTGCACTCTGAGCACCGAAAAGAGCACAGGGGAGGGGAGCTCAGAACAGCCCAATGTCTTCCATGCTGGAACGTGTGTGTCTTGGCTACTGACTGTCCCATGTCTGCTGATGAGACTTACCCCCACTATGGGGAGATCCACAGTGACCCATGATTTGGAGGCTTACCAAGAGAGAAACGCTACAGCCTGTTGTTTTCTTCTTTTTATGAACTGAAACTTTTTTTAAAATTCCTTTAATATTTATTGAATTGGGCACCATTCCTGGTGCTTGGGACACACCAGGGATCAGAAGAGACAAAAATCGTCACCTTTGTACCATTCTAGTGGGGAAGCAGACAGTGAAAGGAAGAAGCATAATGAATGAATCTGCGTAAATCAGATAGTCTCGGGACTTCCCTGGTGGTCCAGGGGCTAAGACTCCGAGCTCCCAATGCAGGGGACCTGGGTTCGAGCTCTGGGCAGGGAGTTAAATCCCACGGGCTGCAGCTAAGAGTTCTCGTGCCACAGCTGTAGATTCTGTGTGCCACAACTAAGACTTGGCAAAGCCAGATCATTAATTAGTTTAATTCAGTAGTCCAGTGAAAGGTGATGAGAGCGGCGGAGGGAACAGAGCAGATGAGGGAGGTGGAGGGCTAAGTGCAGAGTGAGCCGTGTTGGGACGGTTGCCATGCGAGCAGTTGCCATGCCCTGAAGAGGAGCTGCCCTGGGGCTCTGACTGGGCATCTGGGCAGGCGCCCTGTGCCCTGTGCCCGGAAGAGGGGAGGGGCGGCAGAGGCAGGGCATGCGGGCGTCCAGGGCACCCAGCCACCCCGAGGGAGGGGGGCGCCAGCAGAGGCCTTGGGGCAGGGAGGCGGTCTGGCGGTTCTGAGGAGGTCACATGCAGCTGGGTGAGAGCAGACCCGGATAAAGACAAAGGCCAGGAGACCAGCTCCCAGGCAGTTACGGTAATCAGGAAACCAGTGAAGTCTGGTTTATAATAATATCCCGTTCACGTGTCTCCCTGCAGTGAAGTCAGCAACTCCTAAGGCTCTTCCTGAGAACCTGCCTTTGGAGATATACTAGAACATTCTCTCATGGAGAACAGAATGTCTCAGGGAGGGTTTGGGCACATGTTGAAAGTTTGACGAACTCAACTTGCTGTGGGATACCTGACCAAGTGTTGGCCACAGGGTTGATAACAGAGTTGGAGTGAAGAGGAGAAAGCAAAGCCACACCAGCGCTGTATTGCTGGCATCAGAGGTGCTTTGGATATCCTAGCGAGCCCACTATTTCAGCGTGTCTGGGTCATCAGGGTAAAAGTGACAGTAAGTAGTCCTTAGAGAATATGGTTTTGGGTTGTCTCTTCATCATCACCATTGAACTTACTAACACCAAGAGGCTGGCAGGGTTACTTGTCTTCTTTTCAAAGGATGTTGGGGTGGGGCCACTCCCAATGTTATGGGCCAAGAAGGAAATAAATACAGTATCTTTTAAGGGAACTGCCTGAAGAACATCTTGGTCACCCACAGCAGGCATTAGGTTCTCTGCTCTTCTCTCCTTTTAGGACTGAATTCTGGAGGTTCGAGGAGAGGAGGCCTGTAATTGCCATACCCCAGGAGTTGATGCTGCCTTTTGCATTTCTCTGTCTCCATACGCAGATTCTCTACCCCCGACTCTCCTCCCTTTTAGCCATTTCAGAACCCACCTCATGAATAACTAACAAAAGCAGCTGGGTTTTGCCTTCATGGCAGAAAACTAGTTGCAAACGGGGCCAGGTGTGCACTTGTTTTCCTTTTGTCCTTTCTGACCCAGCTATTGCTAATACCCAGCATTTCATCATGGTCAATTTCCAGAAGCAGTTAGCCCTCTCCCCCCTCACATCTTGCATCTTGTGAGCAGAGCTTCAAGTGGTAAAAATTGTGGTAATGTAAGTTTGAACTCCAGACTCCTGAACAGAAATCTCAGAAAGCGGAGCCCTTCAGCTGCGCGGCACCGCTTCCACTTCCTCTTGGGGGTCCTCCCCGAAGAGCTGGGTTTTTGTGTTCGGGCTGTGCCTGGCTCGGAAGGGGTCATCCCTCCCTGTGATTAGAGGGAGGCTGGCTCCTTTAAGAGAATTGGTGCAAGCCGCCTCTCCCACTATCTTTGGGTGGTTGTCACTGTTAATGTGCCAGACGTGTGCTCCTTTGGGGCAGGACTGGGGTTGGGAGGAGCAAGGATGGGCAGCACCTTCCAGGCTGGAGTTCTGCTCCTTTCTGCCTCCTTGACCCTAAGCATCATCCACAAGATGTTGCTCTTCCTGATCAGATGGCCAAGAATAGATTTGGTTTTATTGCTCAAAAGGACAAAATGTCCTATGTCCTTGGAAGGTATTTTGAAATAGATTTCCCTAAATCCTGTCATCCTTACGGCTCCGAAATGGGATTCAGTGAGAGCACCAGCTCTGAGTGGCTGGAGCGTCATCCGACTTGCATCTCACAAGTCTCCTATCATGAAAGGTCTCCTTCCATGACCTCTCCTCTTCCGCCCCATCTCTGCTTCACAGCCCCTCCTTCCTTCCACTCATTCCTGGCACGGCCAGCATGAGCCACTTCCTGCCCCCTGGAAGTACAACCTGCCTGTTGAGGGAGAGAACTCTTCTTCCATTTCCTGGCAGACCCCTTGCCCCGTAGCTATTCGGTCAGTCAGTTCAGTCCCTCAGTCGTGTCCAGCTGTTTGCGACCCCACGGACTACAGCACACCAGGCCTCCCTGTCCATCACCAACTCCCGGAGTTTACTCAGACTCATGTCCATTGAGTCGGTGATGCCATCCAACTATCTCATCCTCTGTCGTCCCCTTCTCCTCCTGCCTTCAGTCTTTCCCAGCATCAGGGTCTTTTCCAATGAGTCAGTACTTCACATCAGGTGGCCAAAGTATTGGAATTTCAGCTTCAGCATCAGTCCTTCCAATGAATATTCAGGACAGATTTCCTTTAGGATGGACTGGTTGGATCTCCTTGCAGTCCAAGGGACTCTTAAGAGTCTTCTCCAGCACCACAGTTCAGAAGCATCAGTTCTTCAGTGCTCAGCTTTCTTTATAGTCCACCTCTCACATCCATCCACGGATGGATTAGCTTTTAGTGGAGCACCTGTGCCTCCCAGGACTAGGCTCTGCAGCCTCAGCTCTCAGGATTGGTGTGGAGAAGAGCAGTCGTTCTAATCTGCTCCAGCACAAGGGCAGTGTGAGTGAGGAGGCCTGGGCCAGCATTGGGGTAAATGAGGTTTTAAAGGTGCAGACTCTTGGGTGTGTCCTGGTCCCAGCCTGCTCTTCCTGTCTAGAGTAGATGTTGGGGGTTGGGAAGAGGCAGTGTCTCCTGGGTCGTGGTGGTTGTAGCATTTTCCCCTCTGAGGACTTGAGTTCGTGTCAGAACCCTCCCAACTGCAGAGACCATTTGAAGCATTAAAGATCTTCCTTGAAAAACCTCGTCCCCAGTTATTAAAAAGGGAAGTGAGCACAGATGACAAGAGGGGTGCAGAGGAGTCGCCTTGGTTATTATTTCTCATCGATTGGGAAAAGGAGTTCACTTTGCTCTGTAAATAGAGCTTTGATGGGTTCCCAGGATCCTTCCAGGAGCTGATCTGCTAAAATGACACTTTTTATTACTGTTCATAAACGCCGATCTCCAGGTGCTGCCTGGATATTACGTTTAAGCTGTGGGCAAACTTGCCAGTCCAGTGGCTCAAACAGTGAGGGCGAGGGAGACTGGTGCCTGCTTCCAGCAACTGGGTGGAGAGGGGCGGGGCTCCGGGAGGAGGGGGGCGGGGCTACAACTGGGCCAGGAAGGCAGGGACGCACAGTCCGCGGATAAGTAAGAGCACCCGCGACCAAAGGGCAGGACACTTGACTGTCGCTGTTGTCCAGAGACATTCTGGGGAAACCAGGGGTGGCAGAAGCACCACAGTTCAGAAGCATCAGTTCTTCAGTGCTCAGCTTTCTTTATAGTCCACCTCTCACATCCATCCACGGATGGATTAGCTTTTAGTGGAGCACCTGTGCCTCCCAGGACTAGGCTCTGCAGCCTCAGCTCTCAGGATTGGTGTGGAGAAGAGCAGTCGTTCTAATCTGCTCCAGCACAAGGGCAGTGTGAGTGAGGAGGCCTGGGCCAGCATTGGGGTAAATGAGGTTTTAAAGGTGCAGACTCTTGGGTGTGTCCTGGTCCCAGCCTGCTCTTCCTGTCTAGAGTAGATGTTGGGGGTTGGGAAGAGGCAGTGTCTCCTGGGTCGTGGTGGTTGTAGCATTTTCCCCTCTGAGGACTTGAGTTCGTGTCAGAACCCTCCCAACTGCAGAGACCATTTGAAGCATTAAAGATCTTCCTTGAAAAACCTCGTCCCCAGTTATTAAAAAGGGAAGTGAGCACAGATGACAAGAGGGGTGCAGAGGAGTCGCCTTGGTTATTATTTCTCATCGATTGGGAAAAGGAGTTCACTTTGCTCTGTAAATAGAGCTTTGATGGGTTCCCAGGATCCTTCCAGGAGCTGATCTGCTAAAATGACACTTTTTATTACTGTTCATAAACGCCGATCTCCAGGTGCTGCCTGGATATTACGTTTAAGCTGTGGGCAAACTTGCCAGTCCAGTGGCTCAAACAGTGAGGGCGAGGGAGACTGGTGCCTGCTTCCAGCAACTGGGTGGAGAGGGGCGGGGCTCCGGGAGGAGGGGGGCGGGGCTACAACTGGGCCAGGAAGGCAGGGACGCACAGTCCGCGGATAAGTAAGAGCACCCGCGACCAAAGGGCAGGACACTTGACTGTCGCTGTTGTCCAGAGACATTCTGGGGAAACCAGGGGTGGCAGAACGGTTCCTACAAGGAGCATCCAGCGAAGGTGGGTCCAGAGTGCTGCCTGCCTGGGAGCCGCCTCTGGCTTCTCTCTGGCAAGTGAGGGGTCCAGAACAGGGGCCTCTCTCTAACTTTAAAACAGGACCCAGACGTTCCTGGTTAGACTGTCTGGTGAGCAGCTCTAAACCCATGGCAATCGATAACTGTTTTGAGAGCTCTTTTAGAAACTACATCCTTTTTTTTGTCCTCTTTAAAATTCTTTTTTCATTTTGTACACATTCTTCGAATGGGTAAGAAACACTGCATTGGTCAATCCTGCGTGCTTTCGCGTGAATTTGGTTTTAAAATTTCATGAGTCTATGGCGAACTGGTGTCAGTGATTCCTGTGGCTGGGTAACTGGAGGTGTGGCTCCGGGTGGAGGCAGGGTTTATAATAATAATAATAACAACGTGTAGGAATAATTAGCATGACCCACAATCATAATAAAGCCTTGTGGACCTTTCGGATTTTATAACATTTGTTTGTGTTAACTATTCAAAAAACTAAAATGTAATAGAAAATGTGTTCCCAATGTAAAGATCTAATGACTTCATTTTTCATAAGAAAATGGTATGCATTGATCCTGTCTTAGTTTCTTCATTCCTTCTCTTGCTCATTCACTTGCACAACAAAAACCTACTCTGGGACTTCCCTAGAGTCCCACAGTAGGGGGACTCTACTCCCACTTTCCCTAGAAGTCCAGTGGTTAAGACTCCATGCTTCCAGTGCAAGGGGCGTGGGTTCGATTCTTGGTGGGGGCACTGAGATTCCACATGTCACGTGGTGCAGCCAAAAAAAAAACATGCTGTCTGCCAGATACTGTGCTCGCCCCAAGTCTATAATGAGGAAGAAAACAGGACCCTGCCTTCTAGGCTCATTATAAGCTACACAGTAAAATCTGAGATGATACCGGGTTTATTAAAGTGAAGTTCTGTTGGGTTTATTCACTCTGTCCAGTAAGTGTTAGTCACTCAGTCATACCTGGCTCTTTGCGACCCCATGGACTGCAGCCCACCAGGCTCCTCTGTCCACGAGATTTTCCAGACAAGGATACTGGAGTAGTTTGCCATTTCCTTCTCCAGAGGTTCTTCCCAACCCAGGGATCGAACCCAGGTGTCCTGCACTGCAGGCAGACTCTTTACCGACTGAGCTACAGGGGAAGCCCGTAGACTTCCCCTGTGGCCAGTAGACTTATTTATTTATTTTTGGGAATTAAACAAATATGTGAGTATAGATTTAGGTTATTCATTTCTGTCACGCCGTCCTGGTCATGTGTCCGTCGTTGCCTGGCAGGGTGAACTGCACAGGACGGGCCTTAGGCTGGGGCAGCAGAGTCCTGTCCTGACCCCGCCCCCCACCCCACTGTCTTCCAGCCCTGCAGTCCTTCATCCGGGCCTACGCTACCTACCCCCGGGAGCTGAAGCATATCTTCCACATCCGACTGCTCCACCTCGGGCACATGGCTAAGAGCTTTGGGCTGAGAGATGCCCCTAAAAATCTTTGCGCCTCAGCCATGAAGAAGAAGAAAGCAAACCTGAAAAGGTAAGGTGGACAAGAGGCTGAGGGTCAGGTGGGTGTCGAGGGCCCTGTTCAGGTTGGCAGTGGTGTGGTGAGCTGCTGTGTGCTCAGGGTAGACTCTGCCAGCTCAGGTTTTTGCAATTCTCTCAGCATGCTGAGTGCTTGGATCAACCGGGAAAATGCCTAATCTGAATGCTTTTAAGGCATCTGCAGGAAGTCGGTGATGTCTCCTGTTGGGTCCTGAGTGGTGGGGATTATTGGACCTACAAGACAAATTCGTTGGACCGTCTTCACTGCCCACAAGTAGAGTAACTCGGGGCTTGCCAGGGTCGGAGCTCCGGACGTGCTGTGGGCTGCGATCCACCCTGGAAGACTGTGGGATGGAGTGTCCATGAAACTCTGTTGAGGCCTCTGGGGGCCCCCAGCACCAAGTGCTGCTCTCCGTGGTGCTGACGCGCAACCTCCCATGGAGAGGTTGCACTGGCATCATCTCCCTCCTCCCCTCCCACCCCCATCCCCCTTAAGAACACCTTAGCAACTGCCCAGGGGCCCTACTGAGAGGAGAGCCTATGTGAGGAGGGTTGCCCAGAGGTTGGACGCTGGGCTCTGGGGCCATCTTCACAATTTCAGGAAGCCCTGAGATGATTCCCCTCAGCCAAATGCAGTTGTGAGGGCTCTTCTTTCTCTCCTCAGAGATGGGGTGTTCTCTCCGTACCAGCTCCAGGCTGTGTGGAAGCTAGAGTATCTTAGATGCCAAGAGCTGCTTTTACGGGGCGTTTGGGTGGATCGTGGTTACTACTTGTGTAATGTGTGGGTGGGAAGGGCTCAGAGAACCCCCGAGTGCTCTGGACAGTTAGCTTCCAGCGTGTGTCCTTTCTGCACGCTAGTTACAAATGCCGGTGCATCCTTGCCTGCCGCCGAGCGCCTGTGGGCAGCACCGCGCTGTCGCCGGTTCCCGCGCCGTGTCTGTCTTGCACATTCACCCAGAAGTGCTGATCACGTGACCAGCCTCTCTGGGGCCTGGTTTCTCTGCTGTGAAATGACAGAGGGGCGAGGCCATTAGTCTTGGAGTCACAGGATTTGGCCTTCAGCTCCAGCTCCAGTTCTGATGTGAGCCTGTGAGCCTCAGACCGTATCTTTGCTTAATGTCTCAGAGCCTTGTTTTCCTCAACCATAAGAGGGAAGAGGAAATCTGTGCTTTTAGCCACTTCACAAGAATCAGAGGTCTGTGATGTGTGTCACTGTGCCTTTTGAAGCATGAAGGGCCATCGAGATGAAACACCGTAGGGCAGGGAGCTGGAGTCCAGGTGAGCTAGGGTTTCAGAACACCCAGCGGGCACTGTCCAGGGGCTTGGCCCTCACGAAGCCCTTCATGATGGATAAAAGGTTACCTGATTTTAGTTCCCACTTTGGAATTTTTAAGATGCTCGGTCTTTTCTCTTATACCGACCCCTGTCATATAGGACCACACTCCAGTACTTCTGCGAGGCAGGTGTTTCTCCACACACCCTTCTCTGATGCCTGGAGGAGACGGAGACACGTCCAGCTCTGGTTTCTTCCAGGTACCGAGTTGCAGACCATTGCCTGCTGCCACACACGCCCTGTCGTGGGCGGGGCTGCGGCTAGAGACCCCTCTGCTGGAGCCGGGTCCTCCCAGAGGGAAAGGGTGCCGCAGCTCCACCCAGATTTGGGGCGCCGTGCACTAGAGTTAGCTTCCTGCCCTTGGGTTTGGGGTAGCTGACATCTGTCCGTGGTAACTGATTTTTAAGAATGTAACACAACCCTGAGGCTCACAGTCAGATCTGAGTGACTGCCTAGTGGTCTGGAAGCTTGACCGTCGTGTCACCATCTCTAAAATGCTGACACTTACAGAGGTAAGACTCGAGCTGCCAGGTGGAGACTGGTAAGAGACTCGTATTGTGTATCCCCTTCCTTCAGATCAGTGCGACCCCAGCAGCTCACAGTCGGCGGCTGAGGTGCCTCCGCAAGCGTCGGCAGCAGCCGCTCTGCCGGGGTGTGCCGGCCCTCGCCCCGGGAGCACAGGGCGGGAGGCGGGGGCTCGGCGCCGGCATTGTCCTCACCTTGCAAAGCCACCAGGGAGCGCGCCGGCCGCCACCTCCCGCCCCCGCTGACCTGCGCTGGCAGATGGGCACCAGGACGAGTGTCCCCCTGCGAGCAGGGGATTTAACGGGGCTTTATTTAGGGAAGAATGGGCTGATTAGCCAATAAAGAGCATGTAAGATGGTATGGGGCAGCCTTTGATGTCTGGCTGGCGCGGCAGGGAGCCAGGCGCTGAGTGACAGCAGTGTGTCACAGGATTACTCCGCCCGGGACAATGCCGCGCGCTCTTCCTGCCATGTCACCGCCCTGTTACAGCCACTTTCCCGTTGTTACGCCCGTCTTTTGAAGGCATTTCTTCCCTCACCCCTTGCACCCTCCCGCCCCACCCCTGCCTCGCCAAGGCAGACGGGCCCTCAAGGATACAGTAAGGTACTTTTTCTTAGTGGAGGAGGAGGAATCTTGTTGCTCCTGGAAGAAGAATGGCCGCGCAGCTAATCTGCTCATGGACCGTGTCATCGTGGCCAGGGAGGCGGCAGAGAGACTTGACAAATTCTCCACACCTCAGGCAGCGCTCGAGCCAGTGCCAGTTGCTGCTCTTTGAGGACAGGAAAGAAAAGTCCATTAAACCCTGCACGAGTGTGGAGAGTTATGCCACAGCCACAATAATCGTTCCGAGCTGAGGCGTCTCCTCTGAAATCCATCTGTTGAGAAAGAGAACAGCTTCCCTGGGTTTTGTATGGGTGGATAAAATAATAGCGCTAAATTCTCCAAACTATTCTGCAGTCCATTTTATAGTGTTTACATCCTCGAAGAATTATGTCAGGTGTAAACCTCTGATAATCTGCAAACCAAATTTATGAGACCATAAGCATAATCCCTACTCACCTGCCATCACCACCCAGAGTTCACCCAGGTTTTAGCAGGTGAGGCCAGGGCAGGGCAGGCGAGATGATGACCAGGCATTTCTGTGCAGTGACAACGGAACTTCTGTCTCCTCTACATGCCTTTATTTCAGAGAAAGGAAAGACCGAGCTGCTGTCTCCAAATGAGACCTTGCTCAGCAGGCGTGTCTCTGTCTCCCCCTTCAGTCCTCCATTCTGGAAGGGGACAGTAAGCGCCTTCCCCCTGCGCACAGAACTCTTCTGACGCCGACACCCAGACCTGTCAGACAGCCCCCACCCCGGACACTGGCACATCACGCACACAGGGAGTCGGTACTGCTGGCAAAATACTGAGTGGCCCCCTAGCAACATCCAGCACGAACACAGCATCTTCTTCTCGTGAAACGTGGTTCTTATTTTAAAGCCAGGTATATTCAGCAGTTCTTGAAAGGAAACATACCTTCCAAAATCTCCATCTTCCCCAAAGACAGCACTGTCCGCCCTGGGAGGACAGAGCTGTGTTGCTCACCAGGGTGTTTGTCTGCCTCTCTAGGAGGTCACCCGTGTGAGTAGAACCTGTCCAGCACCAGTGAGCAGACAGTTCCCTCATCTGTTTGACACTCCGTGAGCAGTGGTTCAGGGGTGTGGAAACTCTGAGCCTCAAGGAAGGGCTTACTGTTACAGTGGCAATGTGGAAGGGTGCGTTTACTGGTCTTAAACCATTTGGATTATATGCTATAATTGTAAATTTATCAAGACTTTTTCCCAGTCTAGTTTGTAGCTACCTGAAACTGGCTCCACCCCTGGCTTCTACCATCTGGGGCTTTCTGATGTTGCTGTTAATGCATAGATACATCTTTCAATAAATTTTCTCACACCAGCCGAGCTAAGTGTTACCTGCTGGTACTGATTTGATCAAACAGGTGAACAGTCTAAACGTAGGGCTCTCTGGTACCTTGGTGCTCACTGGGTGTGCTCGCAGGGCCCGGCAGGCTGGGATCCGCAGTGGAAGGGGGCGTGGGGTGGTCCCCTTTGTCCTGACCTCACCTCCCAGTCACCGTCCCCAGCACCACAGAGCATGTCCTTCACCTCTGCTACTTCCAAAGTTCTACATTTAGTGTGCTGGGTAAAATGAGGAAACATCCTTGGGGGCGGAATCATACTGCAAGACTTTTCTCATCTGTGAAATGCTTTATCACTAAAATTCAAATTAGAGATTGTGCAAACCTTTTCTTCAGTGTCTTATAATCTTGTGGCTGCATTCACCATCCACAGTGACTCTGGAGCCCAAGAAAATAAAGTCTGTCACTGTTACCACTTTTTCCCATCTATTTGCCAAGAAGTGATGGAACCAGATACCACGATCTTAGTTTTTTGAATGTTGAGTTTTAAGCCAGCTTTTCCACTCTCCTCTTTCAAGAGGCTCTTTAGTTTCTCTTCACTTTCTGCCTTTAGGCTGATATCATCTGCATATCTGAGGTTGTTGATATTTCTCCTGGCAATCTTAATTCCAGCTTGTGCTTCATCCAGCCCAGCATTTTGCATGATGTACTCTGCATGTAAGTTAAATAAGTAGGGTGACACTATACAGCCTTGACATACTCGTTTCCCAATTTTGAACCAGCCCGTTGTTCCATGTCCAGTTCTAACTGCTGCTTCTTAACTGCCATACAGGTTCCTCAGGAGATAGGTAAGGTGGTCTGGTATTCCTATCTCTGAGAATTGTTACAGTTTATTGTGATCAACACAGTCAAAGGCTTTAATATAGTCAATGAAGCAGAAGTAGATGTTTTTCTGGAATTCTCTTGGTTTTTCTATAATTCAGTGGATGATGGCAATTTGATCTCTGGTTCCTATGCCTTTTCTAAAGTCAATTTGTACATCTGGAAGTTCTCGGTTCACATACTGTTAAAGCCTAGCTTGAAGGATTTTTAGCATTACCTTGCTAGCATGTGAAATGAGTGCAGTTGTACAGTAGTTTGAGTATTCTTTGGCATTGCCTTTTTTTATGAAATTGGAATGAAAACTGACCTTTTCCAGTCCTGTGGCCACTGCTGAGTTTTCCAAATTTGTTGGCATATTGAGTGCAGCACTTTAACAGCCTCAGCTTTTAGGAGGTGAAATAGCTCAGCTGGAATTCTATCATTTCCATTAGCTTTGTTCATAGTAATGCTTCCTAAGGCCCACTTGACTTCACACTCCAGGATGTCCGGCTGTAGGTGAGTGATGACACCATTGTGGTTATCTGGGTCATGAAGATCTTTTTGTACAGTTCTTCTGTGTATTCTTGTCGCCTCTTCTTGATCTCACCTGCTTCTTTTAGGTCCACACCATATCTGCCCTTCATTGTGCTCTTCTTGGCATGAAACGCTCCTTTGGTATCTCCAGTTTTCTTGAAGAAATCTCTAGTCTTTCCCATTCTGTTGTTTTCCCTATTTCTTTGCATTGTTCACTTAAGAAGGCTTTCTTGTCTCTCCTTGCTATTCTCTGGAACTCTGCATTCAGTCAGGTATAGTATCTTCCCTTTCTCCTTTGCCTGTTTCTTCTCTCCTTTTCTCAGCTATTTGTAAGACCTTCTCAGACAATCACTTTGCATTCTTGAATTTCTTTCTCTTTGGGATGGTTTTGGTCACTGCCTCCTCTACAGTGTTGCAAACCACCATCCATAATTCTTCAGGCACTCTTTCTTACCACATCTAATCCCTTGAATCTATTTATCACCTCCATTGTATAGTCATGCACTTTGCTTATGGTTCAGCTGGTAAAGAATTTGCCCACAGTACAGGAGACCTGGGTTTGATTCCTGGGTTGGGAGGATCCCCTGGAGAAGGGAAAGGCAGAATTCCATGGACTGCATGGGGTCACAAAGAGTTGGACACAACTGAGCAACTTTCAGTGTATAATCATAAGGAATTTGATTTAGGTCATATCTAAATGGTCTAGTGATTTTCCCTACTCTTTTCAGTTTAAGCCTGAATTTTGCAATAAGGAGCTCATGATCTGAGCCACAGTCAGCTGCAGGTCTTGTTTTTGCTGACTGAGTGGAGCTTTGCCATCTTCGGTTGTAAAGAATATAATCAGTCTGATTTCAGTGTTAGTATTGACCATGTGGTGATGTCCATGTGTAGAGTCATCTCTTGTGTTGTTAGAAGAGGGTGTTTGCTCTGACCAGTGGGTTCTCATGGCAAAACTCTGTTTGCCTTTGCCCTGCTTCATTCTGTACTCCAAGGCCAGACTTCCCCTCTGTTGGATACATGGTAATGTGTACATTTCATGCTGCTTTCTCAGTCTGTCCCGCCTTCTCCTTTGTGTATCTGTTTCGTATACAGCAGTGTTATCTGTTTATCCCAAACTCCTAATTTATCCCTCCCCTACCTTTCCCCTTCGTAACCATAATTTTGGTTTCTACGTCTGGGAGTCTGTTTCTATTTTGTAAGTAAGTTTATTTGTATCATTCTTTAGATTCCACATAAAAGTGGTGTCATGATATTTTGTTTTTCTCAGACTTACTTCATTTAGTGTGGTCATCTCTAGATTCGTCCTTGTTGCCGCAAGCGACATTGCTTCATTCTTTTCTATGGCTGAGTAATGCTCCGTTGTAAATGTACCACGTCTTCTTTATCCATTCCTTTGTCAGGGGACACTTAGGCTGCTTCCATGTCTCGGCTATTGTGGCTAGTGCTGCTATGAACATTAGGGTCCATGCGTCTTTTTGAGTGAGAGTTTCCTCCCATTTTTCATCTTTAAAGGCCTTTGCTCTGTTCTTCTGTGATTCTCACTTGTTTAATAACTGTTAATAACCTGCAAGAGTTGCCATGTTGAATCTACTCTCGTATGAGAAGTTCCTGGGGCTCAGATGGTAAAGAATCTGCCTTGCCCCTGTCAGCCATCTCCTTGCCCTCCTCATTCCTTAAACGCTGATTGTGTCATGCAGTGATGAAGGGGCTGGGTTTTGCCCACACGGGCATCTTGGTTGGATCACTTACCGTTTCTGGGGATCAACCAGGTGGTGAGTACAAAGCCTCGGCACCATGTCTGGGACTGGACTTGGGAGCACTTGTGGATGTGCTGACCGGGATAGGAGTGCTGGTTCTTCCCGCCGGCCTTCATGACACTTAAGTGTCCGTGGAACAGAGAGCATGAACGTGCCATTCACTGCCAACCTTTTAGCACCTTGAACTTGGCTTATCAGGAAGCACCTTGAACACGAGCTGGTGCCTCCAAGACAAACGTGAAGACACTGCAGCTGCATCTCCCTGCAAAGCAATATTCTCATCGTTAGGAGCAGCTTGCCTGCCAGTTTTTATGTGGCATTTACAACCTCCCTAATATCACTTAATTAGCTGAAGGCAATCCTGGAATCTTGCCCACTGTGAGATTTCTCTCCATTTCGTGGAGCCAGTTGTCATTCTGTCGGAAGACAGATCGGCCAGGCGTGAGTGCAGAGGCTGGAGCGAGCCCCCCTTGGACGCATGGGGTATCTCTCTGCCCCCAATCTCAGGGCAGCGTCTTGCTCTGCCGACCCGTCTCCTAGCTGCTCTGGCCTCCTGGTGGTGATGGTCTCTTCCTTTAGCTCCCCAGCACCATCCCCCCGCCATGAATCCCCGCAACTGCACTGCTGGAACAGTCCGCTGTTGAGTCTCCTGTGGCCACTGTGCTCCCTGCTGACCGGCGCTCCCCTCACCCGTCAGCCCCTTGCTCCTTCCAGTGTTTCGGTGAGGTCTCCTTCCTCTCGTGATGAGAACACACCCTCGCTTCCTGCAGCCCAGCTGACACCCCTGCTCCCTCATGCCCCTGTTGAGCCTTTGCCCAGCGTGCTGCAGGCCTGGGCCTCTCCCCTCTCCTCTTTGTCTTCAGGCCTTCATCCCTCCTGCAGGGAAGCCTTCTCTGGCCCACCTGCCCAGGCGGACACCTCACCATCCCTCAACACACACTGCTGTTGCCACAGCCCTCCGCCCTCTGTGGTGTCTGCGTGTATGGGTTGAGCCTGCTCCTCCTCTGCCCCCATGTAGCTCAGGGTGGAAACTGTCTGGTTTTTCTCATCGCAGCCCTGGCACTGACCTGGCACATAGTAGGCGCTCGGGAAGTATTTTCGAATAGATGGCTGGAACCTCAGAGCCTGAGAGGAAGACAAAACGAAAGAGAAAAGAATTGTTGCGGCATGGGAACCAGGCAGATGCCTCTTAATTGTTTCATGAGCCCAGCAAACAGCAAATCCTGCTTTTTGAAGCCCCGACCACTCCTCGGCGAGTCTGTCCTCATAGAACAAGCGCACAGCCACCTTCCGTACAGCGTGAAGCAGTCCCAAGGAGGACCACGCCTCCGGCCCTGTCTGCCCGATGTTGCTATGTAGGAGGCAGGGGGACTGACCTGCAGAACGTAGAGACGAGTGGGTTTGCAATGGGGGCCTCCACCGGCCTGGACAAGACCAGAGCAGATGCCCTGTGGAGGGTCAGTTTGCTGGACCTTAGCCTGAAGGAAGTGTGGAATCCTGAAGAGTGAGATGGAAGTGGCCCTGAACTTGACTGTTAAACCTGGAACATCTAGACCATGTCAGTCCCTGGGAACCTGGAAGAGTGTGTCTTCAGAACAGGTGATGGGGTATCCTCAAGACAGGAGGGCAGTGAGGAGCTCGCCACGTGAACCTGTGGTTTAAAGATGAGTTAGGATTGAGATTTTATTTTCTTGGGTTCCAGAATCACTGTGGATGGTGACTGCAGCCATGAAATTAAAAGACACTTGTTTCTTTGAAGGAAAGCTATCACAAACATAGACAGCGTATCAAAAAGTAGAGACATTACTTTGCTGACAAAGGTTCATACAGTCAAAGCTATGGTTTTTCCAATCCAGTGGTCATGAATGGATGTGAGAGTTGGACGGTAAAGAAGGCTGAATGCCAAAGAATTGATGCTTTCAAATTGTGATGCTAGAGAAGAGTTGAGAGTCCCTTGGATAGCAAGGAGATCAAATTAGTCAATCCTAAAGGAAATCAACCCTGAATATTCATTTGAAGGATTGGTGCTGAAGCTGAAGTTTTAGTGTTTTGGCCACCTGATGCCAAGACGTAACTCACTGGAAAAGCCCCTGATGCTGGGAAAGATTGAGGGCAGGAGGAGAAGAGGGCGGCAGAGGATGAGATGATTGGATAGCATCACCAAATCAGTGAACCTGAATTTGAGCAAACTCTGGGAGATAGTAAAGGACAGGGAAACCTGGTGTGCTGCAGTCCATGGAGATGCAGAGTCAGACATGACTTAGTGACTCAACAACAAGGATTAAAAGCAAATTTTCATGTAGAACCTGGGTAAGCTGCACAGGGTGTAGACAAGAGTATGTTCTCCCAACCTCTCTGTCAAGGGCAGCCTTGAAGCCTACACTGGATTGTCTCTGGGACAGTTGTACGAAGAAGAAGCCTCCAGACTGGGACACGGGGCAGGACCAGCACTGTGGTCGGTGACTGGGCCTCTTCTGGGCGGAGAACCTGGCTACACCATGGTCGCTCAGGGATGATGTGTTTACTGGGTCCTTGGTCATGTTCACAGGCAGCCCGGCAGGCTGAGCCTTGCAGGCAGGGCTCTGCGGAGAGCTGGCCCTCCTGCTCTCAGCACGCTGCTGCGGCCGCCAGTCAGCCCCTGCCCTCCGCCACAGCCCAGCTCCGCGTGGTGACAGCTCTGAGCACGTGCCTTTTGCATCTGGCCCTTGCTTCTACTTCTGTTTATTTCCTACCTGACACCGTGCAATTACCAGCTCTCTGCCTCCTCATGGAGCACACGCCCCCTCGTCCCCACCAGGCTAATGAGACGATTAGAGGGATTTCATGGTGACCCTGTGCTTCCTCCACACCTGGGTCACCTGCAGACAGCGGGAACCATGGGGCACACTTTCAGGCGAGCAGTCTGAACTGACAACAAAGAGCAGGAACTCAGCCAGCCTCTCCCAGGAGGCTGCTGGGACAGCCACATTCACCGTTGGAGCCTTCCTGGTGCAGGAACCAGGAGATGTGGCCGGTCCAGCACGCATCAGCAGACGCCAGACAAGCCCTCGTGCAACAGAAGACACATCCCTCCATCGCCTTGTCCTGACTTGAGGCTCCCCTAGTTCAGACCAACAGAGAAGTCAGGAGGGAGCACGCTGGTCCCACAGTTCTCCACGTGCTGCTCACACAGCTTCTGTTCACCTGAAGGCGACCACTCCCTCCTCTCACCTGTCCCCACGTTCCTTGGGCTCCTTCCCGTCACCAGCCCTCCACGTCCTCTCTGCTTTTATGACCCAGAGCCTTTCCGTCTGTTTAGGGCCTACACGAAATGCTTCCAGGTCTCTTTCAGAGGTGACCTGTCTGCGTTGTGGTCCTGAGGTTCTGGCATCAGTCTGAAGCGTGGAGGGATGTCTTACCCACTGAACGGCCCAGGAGGGGGACGTGGTTTGAGAATCAGCATCCCGGGGTGTGGTGTGTGGCTCTTTGCCTGTGGGTTTTCTGTTCTTTGCTATGGCGGCAGCATCTCCCCCAGGGCCCCTGCGTGCCCTTGGCTGTGTAGGGTCCGTGTGCGTGGTCTTGGAGGCGTCACGTGGCCCCGCGTCTGGGTGCCCCCAGGGCCTGCGCACCCGGTGCTCTGCTGCCTTGCGTGCACCCTCAAGAGGCTTCTGGCTCCTGGAGTCAGTACTGGGCTGAGTAACAGGTAGATGGACTCTGTGAAGAGGGTTTTCCGTGTGAACAGGTAATTCTCTGTGTAACAGGTAGGCTTGGCGCGGGAGGTGTTTTGGGGCCTGTGTGGAAGGATTTGATCTGAAGCCAGCAGAGCAGCAACCCTTCCTGGAGTGGGTTGGAGACGCTTTCTGCTCCTGAGACAGATCTTTGAGAAGAGACAGCTGCGGGCAAGATGTGGGTCCGACTTTTTCTCTCGTTTCCTTCCCAGTCTAGGCAGAGGGTGCAGGGGAAAGGGGCTGGGCTTGGATGATCAGGTCGTGTAGAGTGTGGGGAAAGACGACAGACACGCGGCGCCCAGCCGGGCTTGGAGTCGTCGTCCAGTAAATGCTGTTCCCTTCTCCCTGCCCGCTTCTCTCCGAGTCTGTGAACAGACAGTGCAGGCTTCACAGACGCGTCCTGAACGCTCCCGCCCGCCTGCGCCCTGTGCCGCTGGTCCCAGTGCTCCTGGGTCTTCCGTAAGGCCTGTGTTTCCAGCTCCTGGTGGAGGTGGGGTGCTCACAGCCTCCAGGGTGGACCCTGCTCACTAGTTGGGGCTCCTGAAATAAGCCCAAAGTGACCATTTTCATCTTCCACCCTTTAGCCTCTGAGACTGAAATGCTGAATGTTCATGATTTACAAACAGAACAATATGGGGGGGTGTTCTCACTGATCAAAGCCGCCCCAGGTCCACGTGACAGCACGTCAGGTGTCTGATGACGCCCCTCATCTGCTCTCTCCTTGCTGCTAATAATAGCGCTTCCCAAGTGCCTTCGCGATCGGTTCTCTGATACTCGCTTTGGTTCGTTGGTTCGTTTCATCCTTTGAGAGTAAGCAGACTGGCACTTGGAGAGCTGGTGCCTTGAAACAGAGAGCGGGTCCCATGGCCGCTGCAGGGCGGTGCTGGGTCCTCCCCCACCCGAGGTGGCTCTGCCCTGGCAGCCGGGCCCAGGCCACACTGCGCCAGCGCCTCCAGTTGCCCCACGCCCAGCCCGGCATCTGGGTGGCTTTTCTCTCCGCCCAGGTTCTTTTCAAAATCTGGCTCATCCAGCTGCCTAAACATGCAGTAGAGACCGGCCAGCCCAGAGAGGAGGGCAGTCACGTCTGTCACCAGAGCCAGTGGTGACAGCAGGAGTCACGGTTGCCCACGTGGCACTCAGCCCCAGCCGGACTCCCGTCGAGCCGTGGGCCTCCTCCTCTGGTCCTCCGTGTCCTCAGGGACTGTCCCTCCCCAGAGCAGGGCAGGGTAGGGACTCACACCCAGGCCTCCTGGCATCACACTGTAGCTTCTCCCATCCTTGGCATCAGGTCTGCCCCGTGGTTCAGGTGGAAACTCCTGGCAGCCTGTCCCCTGCCCATGTGCAGGTGTGATGATCCAGACCACCCACCTTCTCTGACCCACCAGCAAGCCCTCCAGTGGCCCCAGTCCAGGCTCGCCTTTCAGCGAGCCCATCCTTCCAGCCTGCTGGGGTGTTTTCCTGCCGTCCGTTGTGTTAGCTGTCCCTGCTGGCTTCTTGTCTGCAGGTGTGATAAACACACCTCGTAATGTCATGCAAGTCACCGATAATAGTGTCAAGCAGGACAGGCCCAGAGGGACTGGTGCCGGAATCCTGCCCCGAGCTCATCTGTCTCAGTCAGTATTCACAGGATGCAGTCACACCAGTTCCAACAACTTCATCGTTTCCATGTCCAGCCTGTGTTTCTCCATCTTGACAGTTTCACAGAGAGTTAGACTTTATAAAGCGTTCTTCGTTTTCCCTTCACACAACCCCTGCCCCACCCCGTAGAGGCCTTTCCTGACATGTAAGGAATCTCAGCTTAGAGGAAGCTGCTGACTCTGGAGGGCCGTCAAGGGAGGGCACGCTGGACCATCAGAATCCTCGGCTGCATCCTGTTGGGACCCGTGGACGGTTTCTGGCACTTGGGTAACCCTGAAGCTCCACGCACTTCTGGGGTTCTCACTCAGGGTGTCGCTCTCAGACCCCGGCTATCTCTGGGTGTTGTCTCTGTCCCCCTTCCAGCACGGCGCCTCTCCAGGTGGCAGGGCGGGCTGGCATCTCCCTACTGATCACCTGGGACCTGCACGGCCTGACACCCGCCCGTGCCCGGCTCCTCATGCGGGCTGGCGCTCGGGGGTGAGGCCGAGACCCACTTTTCCTCCACCTCTGTCCATGAGCCACTCAGGCACTTGGCTGGGATAGCACACACCACTCTAACAGGGCTCGCCTGGAATGCAGTGTCTTCTGGGGCCCTGGAGTTTTACAGACGCTCGAGTTGGTTTGATCCTAAGATGCTGCGGAGAAGGCATCCTTAAGACAGGCTGCCCACCAGTGCCTGTCTCTGTCAAAACAGAAGCTAAAGGGTTAAAAACAGGGTTAAAGAGCCTGATGCACCCCCTTCCCGTCCAGGGCTGTCAGAGGTCTGACGAGGGGTGCTCCTCCCGCGCGCCGACCTTCCCGTCCACGCTAGCAGCTTCTGTGCCTGAACGACTTTGTTGCACATGGAGGGCTGCCTGTCACCTTCTCCCTGGAGTTAGCAGTAGCTCTCGCTATCACCTGAGAGCCACCCAAACCCCCTCAGATTCGGGGCCTTTCTTCATCCGCAAGGGTCGGGGCCAGGCAGGAGGGTGCAGACCTGGAGGCGGCCTCAAGCCATCTTTTCAGTGGCTATGACTTGACTTGCTTCCATATTTAAGTTTGCTGACCACCCCCATGGTTCTTATCTGCTTGTGTGTTAATGTTTGGTGGGCCTGTTACCCGGCCAGCTTGCCAGCATCACCATCACCGTTATCATGTACTCTCTAAATTGGCCAGCAGAGAGTATTCTGAGAGTCTGAAGGAATGTTCTAGAGGGAGATTTCAAGACCATGGGGGAAAGAGTTCTTGTCCAGTGACTGGGGTAACTGGATAACTCTTGGGAAGAAAAGGTTGAATTTGCCACATCCTACCATAAACCAAAACAAAATCTAGATAGAATTAAAGCAGTGGAACGTGAAGTCACTCAGTCGTGTCCGACTCTTTGCGACCCCATGGACTGTAGCTTACCAAGCTCCTCTGTGCATGGGATTTTCCAGGTAATAATACTGGAGTGGATTGCCATTTCCTTCTCCAGAGGATCTTCCTGACCCAGGGACTGAACCCGGGTCTCCCGCATTGTAGACAGACACTTTACCCCCTGAGCCACCAGAGAAGTGATGTAAAATTAAAGCAGTGGCAGGCTCGAAGAAAATTGCTGTTGTTAGTTGCTAAGTTGTGTCCGACTCTTTAAGACCCCGTGGACTGCAGCACACCAGGCTTCCCTGTCTATCACCAACTCCCGAAGTTTGTTCAAACTCATGTCCATTGAGTCAGTAATGCCATCCAACCATCTCATCCTCTGTCACCCCTTCTTCTCCTGCCTTCAGTCTTTCCCAGCATCAGGGTCTTTTCCAGTGAATCAGCTCTTCGCATCAGGTGGCCAAAGTATTGGAGCTTCAGCTTCAGCATCAGTCCTTACAGTGAATACTCAGGGTTGATTTCCTTTGGCATTGACTAGTTTGATCTCCTTTCAAGAAAGACAGTATACTTGAATATTTTAAAAAGATGGAATGAGGAAGACTTTTCTAAGCATGATCCTAAAGCTGTAAATTGTAAAGTATTGAGAGACTAGACAATACATAAAAATGCATCTGTTATCCTCTGATACAATTTACAATTCTGTCCTGCAAAAGCATGCCATGTGCTAGACTGACTTCTTACCTAGGATGGTTGTCTCTGGATTTATTGGTGACGTTGGGAGAAGGTCCTGAGAGCTCTCCTTTTCAGTGGTCATCCTTGCAGGCGTATGGATTTCCTAATTAGGCTGGATTTCACCTCATTGGCAGTGGAAGTGGCATCTGCCTGTCCTGCTGGGTAATCCAGCCTGGCAACGAGGGGGGGTTATCCAGCCTTCACTACAAGGGAGTTCCCTGTGGTTAGATAAACTGATCTGTTGCTTGGTAACCACAGGATTACTCCGGTGGATGCTCAGGATGCCCACTTGAGAGGGGCTTGGGTATTTGGAGGGCAAGGAGGGCAAGAAAGTTGGCAAGTTTCTGGGAGAACTGCAGCTTGGCAGGAGAAGGAGCCGAGGCCCCATGCACCCGTTGTTTCATCTTCCCATCTGTACTTCGCCCATTCGGGCGCTGGGCCCCAGAACAAAGGAAAAGCAGGCGGCGAGCTGGCCAAATGAAAGGAGGGTCCCGCCAGGGTGTCTCCTGACACCAGGGGGAACCCGTGCAGGGCTGACCCTGAGGCCCTTCCTCCTGCAGGAGAGGTCCCAGCCTGGAAGGCAGGACCCCCTGTTTGCTCTCTGGACCGTCACTCAAGAGCTGGAGTTTGGGTCTCAAGTCGGAAGAATAGTGATTAGAGTAAAATCGTAAAATAGCTAGGAAATGTTGAGATCATAACTTCAAGACAAGCACATCCGGCTTTCTGCCTGCATCTTCTGCCTCAGTCAGGGTAGACTCGGAGACCCTGAGAAATGTTCCTGATCAAGGCGCCACTTGCCCACCAGAGGTCACCCTCCAGAGCCCCAGGCCTGGATCAAGGGCAGGAGCCACCCCCCAGAGGTCACCTTCCCAGCCCAGGCCTGGCTGAGTTTGTCAGCCAGGAAGGACCAATCTCCCATGACTCGGAAGCAGACTGAGTGGGGACCTGGGGGGCAGCGTGTGTATACAGTTACGCATCACACTGTGTGTGTGTATACACTGGTACATCACACGCATGTGTGTGTACAGTTACGCATCACTGTGTGTACAGTTATGCATCACTCTGTGTGTGTGTACAGTTATGCATCACTCTGTGTGTGTACAGTTATGCATCACTCTGTGTGTGTATGTGTGTGTACAGTTATGCGTCACACTCTGTGTGTATATACACTGGTATATTGCACGTGCGTGTGTGTGTACACTTATGCATCACTGTGTGTGTGTACAGTTATGTGTCACTCTGTGTGTGTGTATATACACTGGTACATTGTATGTGCCTGTGTGTGTACAGTTACGCATCACACTGTGTGTGTGTACAGTTATGCATCACTCTGTGTGTGTGTGTACACTGGTACATTGCACGGATGTGTGTGTGTGTACAATTATGCATCACACTGTGTGTGTGTATACACTGGTATATCACACACATGTGTGTGTACGGTTAGGCATCACTGTGTGTGTGTGTATACACTGGTACAGTGTACGTGTGTGTGTGTACAGTTATGCGTCACTGTGTGTATGTATACACTGTATATCGCACGTGTGTATGTACAGTTATGTGTCACACTGTGTGTATACACTGGTACAGTGCACACGTGTGTGTATAGTTATGCGTCACTGTGTGTGTGTGTATACACTGGTATATTGCATGCATGTGTGTACAGTTATGCGTCACACTGTGTGTGTATACACTGGTACAGTGCATGCGTGTGTGTGTACAGTTAGGCATCACTGTGTGTGTGTATACACTGGTACAGTGCACGTGTGTGTGTATACACTGTATGTCACACATGTGTATGTACAGTTATGTGTCACACTGTGTGTATACACTGGTACCGTGCACACGTGTGTGTATAGTTATGTGTCACTGTGTGTGTGTATACACTGGTACATTGCATGCATGTGTGTGTACAGTTATGCGTCACTGTGTGTGTGTGTATACACGTATATCGCACATGTGTGTGTACAGTTATGCGTCACTGTGTGTGTGTATACACTGGTATATTGCACGTGTGTGTGTGTACAGCTATGTGACACTGTGTGTATACACACTGGTACATTGCACACGTGTGTGTGTACAATTATGCATCACTGTGTGTGTACACTGGTATATTGCACGTGTGTGTACAGTTATGCATCACTCTGTGTGTGTACACTGGTATATTGCACACGTGTGTGTACAGTTAGGCGTCACTGTGTGTGTATACACTGCTATATCACACGTGTGTGTACAGTTATGCATCACTATGTGTGTGTGTATACACTGGTATATCGCACGTGTGTGTGTACAGTTATGCATCACTGTGTGTATGTGTGTGTATACACTGCTATATCACACGTGTGTGTACAGTTGTGTGTCACACTGTGTGTGTGTATACACTGGTACATTGCACACGTGTGTGTGTACAGTTATCACTGTGTCTGTGTGTATACACTGGTATATGGCACGCGTGTGTGTGTACAGTTAGGCATCACACACTGTGTGTGTGTGTATACACTGGTACATTGCACGTGTCTGTACAGTTATGCATCACGGTGTGTGTGTGTGTGTGCACGCACGTGCACTGGTGCCTCGGCATGGCCTCTGATTCCAGGTCTGGAGCCCAGCGGCCCGAGTGCAGGCGGCTGCTGAGCCCCCGGGCTGGAAGCAGGCCGCATCTTTGCTCTGCGCCCACGCTGCCGGCAGTTAGCCTGTTAATCCCCGTAAGATGCCGGTTATTTACGTTGCCTTAACGGTGGCAGGAGCCAGCATCGGCGTGGTAGCGCTTAGGCTGCTAGGAGGATATTTTGACTGAAATTTTGCATATTTTGAAACTCGGGTTGTTACATTTAAAATTATACACGATGTGAATACCTGGCTTCAAACAAGAAGGGGAGAAAAAGCATTCCTTCCTGTCAGAACCTTTCCAGTCTGTCTGTCATGTCACCCGACTAAAAATAAACCGCACGCCCGGGAACTGGCAGCATTCCGTCTGGAACATGCTGGGCACACTCAGCAGCAGGCCCGTCTCCCGCCGCGTGCCACCCGCATGTGAGCCCCGAGCATGGACGGGCCTCCACCAGGGCCCCGGGGGCCAGAGCCACTGCCCATCTGAAAGGGTGAACCCAGCGCTGACACCAAGGCCGCAGAGTCGGTCCCAGCTCCCCTGTGGCCTGGCGGGAGTCTCTTGGCCTCTCTGGGCTTCAGCTGCCCTGGTTTTAACTGTGGTTGTCTGCAGCCCACGTGCCAGCCACCAGCCAGCACTCCATATGTCTTATTGTCTTTCATGTTCACAAAGCCTGTGAACTACGTTTCAGGGATCGTCCCCATTTTTCAGATGCGGAAGCCCGAGTTCCCCGTCGACGTCATTCAGCTAGTGAGTGACAGAGCAGGGTTCCAGGCCCGGTCCCCCCTTCACGCTGCAGCTCTCCCCTCACAGCTGCCCCTGTCCTCCGGCCTCCGCCCGCATTGCCCCACTGAAACATCCCTGTGAGGCGCGAAGGGCTCCTCCGTGTCAAATCGCGGTGGTTTGTCATCCTTGATCCCGCTGGGGCCTCCTATCCCGCCTGATGGTTCCATCCGGGACCGGCTGGTGGGAAGAGCTCAGGCTTGAGTCCATGGCCCGTGCTTGCATCTGGCTTACGGTCTTGGGGCGGTACTTCCCTTCCTCTGGCCTCAGTTTCCTCATCTGTAACGTGAGATGGTGACCGAGACTGCCTCCTGGAGTGACAGTCCTCGCCCGTGCCAGCTCTGACCTCCTCACCGCGCCCTGTCCTACACTGACACACACGCGTGTTACTGCAGACGCCTGACCCTTAACCACAGGGTACTGTCAGCCCCGCCCTCGAGTCTTCTTCCCCACACAGGTTGGCTTTGCATTTCTCCCCGTTTATGACAGTGGAAATGTGACTGGCATGGATTGAGACCCCCCCGACGTCGCGTGCACCCCGCCCTCTGCAGTGTGAGCGTAAAGGGAGACGGTAGCTTTAACTTAGTTACAGATTTCCTAATCACTTTCCTGGCACAGTATTAGTCTCGTAGTTAACTCCTGGGCTTTGAAGGGGTTCTGTTGTATTCATCTTCAGTCTGATGTGTCCTCTGGTTCTTACAGCAGAGGGAATGCTGTCGTGCAGGGAGCAGAGGGTAGCGTCTGCCTTCTTTTGGAGCCCGCGCCGTTGCCACCTCAGGGTTGAAGGCGCCGTGGGCACAGCAAGATGGACCCTCTGGTGACGACCCTGTTGTTTTGGATAAAATCCTGTCTTGAGAAGCATTATTTTACTCTTCAGTTTTCATAATCATTTTTTCTGTGTACGATTGAACTTGTACAAATTTCCCCCTCTGATCTTCCGGTCAAATAAATGATGAAGCGGCTGCCTTTTGAACCAGTTTCTAGGATTCGCCACCTGACGCTGATTTGCAGGCTTCGGGGTTTTCCGTGTGGGTTGGGTCCATCCCTGGTGCAGATGCTGCGCCGCCGTCTGCCCAGGCACACCTGGGTGTGGGACTTTTAGGGTCAGAAATGATTTATTATTACCAGAGGCTCTTCAGTCAGGGAAGAGGTGTCGGTGGCAGACACCGCAGCCTCCCAGCCGGGGCCCCAGGAGGCAGCCGAGGGCAGGGGGCTCCCAGGCACTGGCGTGCAGAGTGTTGTGAATTTCAGGGTGGGTTTCCCCCCCTTCCTTTGGCACACTGCTGCATCATACACCTCATTTGCCATCAGAGTATGAGAGTGTTTCATTCTTTTCTTTCAGTGAAAACAACACAGAACAAAGCCTCACTTTTAAAAATGCCATGATATTTTGCCACCGTTATGAAAATCTGTCAGCAGCGTATCTAATCTTGCGGTGCATAGAATATCAAAACAGGCGCTATTGAAGGGATTGTACTTCTGCTAATACAAAAATGTCAGTTCCGCACTCTCGGAACCAGCTGCCATCCGCCTCTTCCCAAATGGAGAAGGTAAAAAGAAATAATAATAAAGTTTCCTTTCTACCCTCCCCCCCCCACCCCACTGTCACTGCTCCCCAGGCCTGACCTTCAGAAGAAGAAGACCCAGACTAAGCAGCGCCTGGCTGAAATCTTGCGTTCCGAATATGCCAGCGGGATGGAGACCGGCGGCGCCAAGGTCAGGAAGCAGAACACGCGCGCGGGGCCGGCCAGCCAGCCCCGTGGCGCCGCCCGCACCCCGGGCCCAGCCTCCGAGGGAACAGATTAAACACACCCCCCCTTCCACCCCAGGCCTCCCGGAGGGACAGGGAGACGTCCCAGAAAGTATGTTAACCTCTGCCTGCACAGGACGGGGCCTCGGGGTGGGCCCTGGAGTGGGCGTCCGGTTCTTATCAGGAGCCCTGTAAGAACGGAGGGTGCCACCGCCACCCCCTGCAGACCCCCGTCCCTTTCGGGGGCAGGGGTCAGCAGAGGGTGGATTAGCTGATTACCCTGCCTTGTGTAAGACCCCTCTCAGATGTATTCCATCACTGCCCCGTAGATCACATGAGCACTTAATCACTTAATGTAAGTCCTGACGTCCTGCGGCACCCACCCGGAGGGGATCCTGCCTGGTGATGCCGTTCTGAAGAAGTTTCACCGTTCACTTTAAGCTGCCCTCTACACGTATGTTAGCCTGAATTTTGTAAAACAGGATTTTAAAAACTGGAATTGGTAAAGAGAAAAGACTATCAGATCCTTTTCTTGATGTATACAAATGCTTTATTAAAAAGGACCAAATGAGCTTTTGGTGTGGGTCACAAATGCCTCTGGGGTCTCAGTTCCCGCGTATACAGGCAGCTCTGAGCGCCCACGTCACACACACCTGCTATGTTCTGTCCTTCTTGTCAAGGGGAAAACGTACTTTCTTAGGACTGATTGATTTACTGTTGCCTTTTTCTGGTTTGTCTTTGAAGTCAAAAGGCAACGCTGTCCTGAGCATTTCCTTCCATCTTGCGCTCCAGAAAGGCTCGGGTCTGTACTGCGGCCCAGGCCACAGCTGCCCCTCCCCCACTGTTTTCTGGGAGGTCTGAAGGAGAACCCCCCGGGGCGTATTGATTTCCCAATAAATGTAAGATTTGGGCGGGGTAACTCCGGTGGCCGAGGAGACGGGGAGCAGAGCCACCTGGCCCCTCCTGTCCTTGGGCAGTACTCCCTCCACCTCTCCTCTTGTTCTCAGCCCCCATTCTCTGAAATTACTAGCACAGGTGTGGAGGGCCCCCTAGCCCTTCCAGAGCCACGTGAGCTCAAGGGCCCGGCGAGGGTGGTGAGCGTTACACAGGCAAGTGGTCTGCAGGAGCCATGGGGAGCGGGGAGGCCTCCTGGCCTCCATCCCTCAGGTGTAAGGTGAACGTGGGTGGACATCCCACCAGAAGGGACGTGTCCTGAAGGTGAGGGTGAGTCTCAGAAGCCCTGGCCCACCAGTGCAGGGAAAATGTGACCTCAGAGACTTGGCTGTCACATCGGAATTAGTAGGGATGTTTGGTGAAATCTGTAACAATGATAATAAATAATACCCCTGCAGCACACGCCATACTGACTGTGGGGAAATCTGCCACCTGCTTTTTATTTCCACATGTGAGGGTCCGCAAGATTGGGATGAGAAAAGGGGGGATCAGACTTTGTCAACAAAACCCAGCTGTCTGAGAGAGGGTTAATGCCAGTGATCTGGAATGATCAAAGAGAAACCCTGCTTTCCCGCCTCCCCCCACACAAAGTACTCATTCCATGAAAGGGGGAATCTGCCCTGGGAGCAGGCAGAAGTGCCAGGTTGCAAAGCATTTAAGTGACTGTACTTCTGAGATCTAAACTTTCTCTTCATGTGCTGAGACTTAAGTGAAGGTTTCTTGCCATGGATGCTGTCCAGGCCTGTTTCTAAGTAGAATCAATACATTACCCCCAGTTAATAAAAAAACATGGATTTAGCAGATTTAGGGTTAATATTATCTAAATTTAAATAACCTTAAAATCTCTTTCTCTCCTATTATGGCTCTTGACAGATTATATATTTCAGGCATCAATTAGGGAAAGCTTTAGCCTAATTCCACTATACATATCCTAATTTTGTGTGTATTTCTAATCTTGCTTCTTTTTCTAATTTCCCAAACTTACCTCTTTCTCTGTCTTGTAAACCTGATCCCCATATTTAGAAGTCAGAATCTGGACATTTCATGAAATGTTGCAGCCTAAAGCTTTTTTCCCTCATGGGCTTGTAAAATGCTCTTTTTTAATTCCAGACATCTTCATGTTTGGAACCCTATGGGCTGCACATCTTCACAGGGGCCCCCATTCTCATGCACTAAAGGGCAGAGAGCCCTCGGTGAGTGATTAAGGAAGGCCGCGCTGATGCAATGCAAGTGGCGTTTTCCACTTTCAGAGAAGCGGAGCCAACCGACTCTCAGCAAAGGACATTCTGACAAAGCCCGGTGGATTCCTCTGATTTTTTTTTTCTCCCCACTGTGGTGAAGGGAGGCGAGATTTAGGGAAGAGACAATGAGAGCCCCTTAAGGCAGGTGTATCCAAACTGCTAGCACCCCAGGTATTTAGCACTTGAGCCCTTCAGTGGAAAGTCAGCGGAAGCCATTAGAATCCAACCGTCGCTTCCAGGAGACAGAAATTTAAGGCTCTCCCCGGCCCCTTCCCCCCACCCCGCACTGGAGAAGTTGTCCTCCTTGCAAAGGGCGCTCCACTGGTCTTGTTAAATTGCCTGCATGACCACGATGCCTTAGCTCTTAATCTGCTCCACCAGAGAAGTTCAGAGCAAAGCCTTTCAGCATGGAGGCAGCTGAGCACCCCTTAAAATCAGCTCGACTTCTCAAACAGGCTCGGAAGCCTCGCAACAAGCCTGCTAGGGGAATCTCAGCTGCTTTCCAGCCCTGTTGCCCCTGCTGCCCCGGGGTCTAGGTCTCTAAGGGAGGGTGGGGGTGGGTCAGTGGAGGCGCTGAGCCGCTGCTTTCTCAGTGCCTCTTCTGTTGTCTTGCCTGCTGGGGGCTCACACATTCATTCTTTTTTTTTTTTTTCTATCTTAAGGGAGAGTTCACCCAGCCCCCAGGGTTGGGAACAGAGAAACCGATTTAGCCTTCTAAATGGATGAAAACTGAAGCCCACCTCACTGCGGAGGTTGTAAAGTTATTATTACAGATGGGAAGTGCAGGACAATTTAAAATACTGTAATTATAAACTTGTCGGGGAGCCTTGTTCTTCATTAGTGTAAGATATGAAATCAGCTCGGAGGTACAAGGACAATTACATACTTGGGAATGTGTCTGTGGTTTACACGGCCACTGTGTAAATGTAAAGATGGTTGCTCCAGTCTATCTCCTTCCCTTGCACAAAATGAAAAGCACACCAGTGCAAGTTGTCCTTTGATAGATTTTTAATATGATTTTAAAGAGTTTTGTTTGGTCTCATTCTTATTCAATGAGATTAATTTAAAGCACTTATCCCCTGGGTTTAAGTCAATCCATGTAGGATTTGGGCAGGGTGTGTTGCATGGGGGTGGGGGGTGGGGTTTGTTTGCAGGAGGGTGTGAGAGACTTCTTTCCCACTTCATTAACCCTGAGTTGGGGACATTCCCCCCTTGCCCCCTCCTCCAGCCAGTGCTGAGGATTTACCAACCCCCATTCACATGCAAAAGAACTCGAAAGCCGAGGGGCTCCTTGACTTAATTAGCTGCTGTGCATTTGGCAAAATTAGAATAATACCCTCAGCACCCTAGGAGGGAAAAGGGGAGGCGAGAGGGTGCTGGCGGGGAGGCGGGAGGAAGCTGTAGCAGAGGCCAGTGGAGGGGAGTCAAGAGTGGAATCCAAACCCCACCCCTCCACCCCAGGCAGTCCTTTCCTGGAGCAGTCCACCACAAACCCAGAGGGGGCTGTGCTTGCCGGGCCCCCAAACTTCCCAGCTCCAGGCGCCTCCTGGGAGTCTGAGCTGCAGGTGGTGTGTGGGAGGGGACCACCTGAGCCCACCTCCCCTGTGAGCAGCAGGGCCCCAGGAGGTAACCTTGGCCCTTTGAACGGGAACGGGAAGTCTGGAGTCTGTCTGGAGACTGAAACCCCTGTCCTGAGACCTGGAGTCAGAGGCTGGGGCCCCAGGGCAGACAACGGGGGTTTGGCTTCCCTTTGGGTGGTGTCCCCAACATGGTTGTGGGGTGAAGGGGCAGTGAAAAAATGGGGGAGTCGGGTTCCCCAGCGAGGGCTCGTCAGGTCCTACCCGGGCCATGCGCCGGGAGATGCTTCGCCGGCCGCTGATGCCCGCGGCCGAGGCGCAGGGCGGAGGGGCCCACGGGGGGAGCAGCCTCGGAGCCCATCTGTCGGCCCCCGCGCCCGGCCGGCCGGTCACCAGCTGCTGGCGCCCTTGTTGCGGCCAGATGAGCCAGCTCAGCCAGGGCACCGCATCCCGGCCCGCAGCCGAGCCTGCCCGGGCGCGGGCGCTGACCCCACCCCGGCCCCCGGGACCGGCCAAACAGTGCGGAACCAGATGGAGAGGCAGGAGCAGGTGGGGGAGCCACGCGCTCGCCTCACTGTAGAGATGGGAAGACTGAGGCCCGGGAGGGGGACTCCTGCCCCCAACAGCAGCTCCCAGGAAGAGAGGGAGATGAGGCACAGTGCTTCCTTACTGAGGGTGACAAGAGCCTGAGTCCCAGAAGCGGGAAAGGGATCTTTGGGAGGAATGGGGAAGGGCCGAGCGCGGGCCACCAACGGAGCGCGCGGACAAGCGCCTGGTCATTTGTAAGAAGTTTATTTTCGACATTAAAAAAAAGAACCCGAGGGGTCTGACTGTCCCCTAGACGGAGGCTGGACGCGGGGGTTGGGGTGTGGGTGGGCAAGTCCCCTGGCCTCGGCCTGCCCTGCCTGGGACGGAGATGTGTA
>SJYT01063686.1:873345-886044 GCA_006410635.1 Cephalophus harveyi
TCACCGAGGCTGCGCAGCGCGCGGGAGGACGCCGGCCAGCGGGGGCAGCGGCGGCGGCGGCTCGCTGGCGCCCTGGAGTCCGTGGATGAGGATGCGAGGGACCAGAGGTCTCTGCAGCGCGGGCGGCGGTGCGCTGGGCCCGCGGTACAGATAGAGCGCGGCGCCGGGATCCAGGTTGGAAACCAGACTCTGCGGGTAGAAATAAGGCGACGGGAACATCCGCTGGAGCGCCGAGTAATTGCCCGCCTCGGCCAGCAGCTCCAACCCGACGGCCGTCTGTCGCTTCCACTTAGTCCTAGGGACCGAAATAAACGCGCAAGGCAGGGATCAGGACTGGGGCGCTCGGAGACCCCTGCCCCTCCGAGTGCCTGCCCCGGAGCGCCTGCAGAGAGGCCAGGAGGGAGCCCACTAATTCGTTCATACCACTAAATCACGGGTTGCCGGGCACCGTTATCGCGTATGCGATTCACGGGGTCGCAAAGAGTCGGACACGACTGAGCGACTGAACTGAACTGAACTGACGCTATTAATCTTCCACGAACCTTCCATGACTGTCATCCCCGCTTACAGATAAGAGAACTGAGGAGTGGGTCAGATCTCAGGACGGCCTAGAAAGAGGAGACCCCGGGTTCTAAGCTAGGCTGTCTTATCCCCAAAGCCCGGGGTCTAAGCTCGCCACGCTTCGCGCAGGGTATCCCAGCCTGGGCGCTTGGAACGGGATGTCGGAGCTCTCCTCGCGCCCCCGTGCATCGGCCCCCTGGGGAGGCCTTGGAACGAAAAATCATCCCGGAAAGGGCCGCAGGGGGTGCCGGGGTCGGTCTGCTCGCGGCGGAATGGGGAGCGGTTGATGCTGCCAGCCGCACCACCGGCCCGGAGGAGACCAGCCTCGCCGCTGGACCACAGTTGGCCACGCTTCTGCGGAAGCCCGCGGGCCAGAGACCGCGGCGACTGCAGAGGAAGAGCGCACGGCCGCATCCGCCGCACCCCGCGCGCAGGTCCGAGGCTTGGGGCCAGCCCCACAGTCTTTCCAGTCCCGAAGCCGGGAGGCCCCCATCCGAGTGCCGGCTGGGGTTGGAGGAAGGAAGGAAGCGAGGCCACGCTGGTTGCCAGGGCTGCGGCCAGACTCATGGGTGCACCTGGCCGGTGAGGCAGCCCCACTGAGCCGGACTCAGCCACACCAACCCCCGTTTTCCTGCCTGAATTATTCATCATCATCATAATTGTGTAATTACTGTAACGGGCCTTAATTATTAATGCCCGAAGCAGTAATCGGTATTTATTATTAATGGGGCAGCGTGTTCTGAGCTTGTTTATGGAAAACAACATTCCAGCCTCCGCTAAGAGTGTGCGAGTGACTGTGGGTGTGTTTGTATTAGTGAGTTGTGTCGACGTGAGTGTGTGACTGGATTGAGCATGTGGCTGTGTGTGTGTTTTGTATGCGTTTATGTTTCTCTTTATCCTGCGAATGTCTTGGGAAGGAAGGTTAGGAAACATCAGGTTTGAGGCCAGTGCCCAGCACCAATTTTCCGGTCCCCCAGGCCCCAAGGAGCTAGATCTGGGCCCCTTCCCTCCTTGAGTTTCAGGGACTAGAAAGACTGGGAAGGCCTGAAGAATCCCGGGAAAGCTCAGTGCCACCCCCTCTACCCCAGCAGCTGCCCGGGGCTGGAGGGAGGTGGTAGGACGTGGCCTGGGTGGGCAGGCTTGGACCTCCCGTGGTCCACATGTCCATCTGTCCACCTGATCCAGTCCTGTCTCTATCCCTCACTGTGGGCTATGGGCAAGGCTTTCTCTCTCCGCCCGAGGCCTCACTTTCCCAGTTTCACAGGATGGGGAAAGCTCAGAGGTCCTCCCGGCAGTCAGACCCGTGTCCCGGCGGGTCTCGTGGAGGGGCGGGGAGGAAAGGGAGGTTCTCACCTGCGGTTCTGGTACCAGGTCTTGACCTGCGTGTCGGTGAGGTTGAGCGAGGCTGCGAGCTCCATGCGGTCTTGCACGCTCAGGTACTTCTGCCGCTCGAAGCTGCGCTCCAGCTGTGCCAGCTGGTGGTCGGTGAAGGCTGTGCGCGCCTTGCGTGGCTTTTTCAGGCGCACCGGAGGGCTGTCCCTGGAGCTGGAGATCTCCCGGTCGCCCTCCTCCTTCACTGCGGAGACACAGCCGTGCATCAGGGCCCAGCCTCGCCGCCGCCCGCCCGCCCTTATGGTTTTGTAAATGTGGCTCCCGGTGGTGGTGGCCCCGCTGCACCCGAGCCGTGGGGCCGCGACAAAGCTGCTCAGGACTGAGACCTCCCAGCCCCCAGACCGAGGAGGATCGACACCTCCGAGGGGAAGTAACCCAAAGCCTAGAGAGAACTCGACCCAGCTCCCACACTGCATGGGCGCTCCCTGGAGGGATTAGTGGACTGACTGGGTGGGTCTGCCAGGGGAGGGAAGCAGTGGGGAGGGGACCCAGGAGTTCCAGCCTGGTGGGCTGCTCCGGTGCATGCTCGGGTTTAGGACTGTGCCCTCGATTCTCTGGCTGCATCTGGACCAGGAAGAGAGGAAGCTGAGGGCCAGAGTCTGGGGGAGAAGAACCCATGTCGAGGGACAAAAACCTGTTCACCCTGGAGTGGACGGTGGTCCTGAAGGACACCCATGTCTTGCCTGGCCCCTCGTTGGGTGCGAATCTATAGGGATGGTTCCCCTGTTTCTTAAATTAAAACAGTGCACAGCGCAAAATGCAAATTGCCAGGTGCCTGATCTGGGAGCACAAAGCATTTGGAAAAATAAGTGACGCGTTTACCCCTCAGATGCACACATCTCTGAGGTCCGTGTGTCCTTGTCATTTGCCTACGGTAGCTGCCCTGTGTTTCCCCTGATGTTCGAGACACACCCGCAGGGTCCCTGCTCCTGAGTCACAAAGATGGGACTGGACAGTGTGGTTTCTTTTTTCCCCAGCACTTTCCTTTAGAGTTGATTGCACTGAAAATGCACACTTGCTGGAGCAAGCTCAATGACCTCCCTCCTTCTTCCCCTAAAGTGATGATATCACCAGAGACCATCTCCCCAAAATGGGCATGGGGCTTCCCTCCCTCTTTTTCTCTATTTTTCCTTTATGCTGAGTTTCATTGAGCATGGCGTTTGCAGTGACAGGGTTCAGCTGAATGCGAGTTGATTTCTCTCTGTAGGAAACAATAATCCGGTTAATTGAGCCACGAGGGAGCAAGACTTTTCAACCAGAAAGCGGTTCGAGACTGGGAGGGCGCCGGTCACCGGGTACATCCCAGTGGTTGAGCCGGCAGAGCGCTAGCCGGTGAGAAACTGGTGAGAAGCTGGTGAGCGGGGGTCCACGCCTTCCCACTGCCTCCTCCAGACCAGCTCGCCGGCCTCTCCCTGCCCTTCTGGACTCAGGCCACGTTAGGGCAAGGCTGCCTCAGGAGATGGGGATCTGTTAGGATGGGAGATCTTTTCTGTCTATGCCACGCAGGTAAAGTTTGAACAAGTTTGAGGAAACGATTATGCAAACCTCTAACTTGATATTGTGGAAACCTTACTTTTTGACCTCATTGTCTGGCCTATTTGTAAAAACCCCCCATTTCTCAGGACTGAGCTCCAAGGTTGGGGGGTGGGGTGGAGGTTGAGTTTGGGGTGTCCAGAAGAACGGGTTGGCTCCTGGGGCTTTTTCTCTAATTCCTCTCCCGGGCGCAGGCTGGAGCCTTCAGATACACACTCGCGGGTGCCCAGCCTCAACCTCCAAAGCAGGCTCAGTCAATCTCAACGCCTGAGAGTTCCAGGCACAGTCAGATGTGTATAAGAGACAGTTTCGTTTCTCCTTGGATATCGGCTCTTGCAAGCCAGACCCTGCGCTGCAGAACGCCTGACTTCAAAGCCCGGTTCCGTTTCTTTAAATGTTATGCTGAGGAACCTTTGATGCCAGAACTTGGGATAGGACTGACCTTCCCTGCATGCCCTCCTTGGAGGAGGGACTCTTTGCATGGTAGGTGGATAGGGGAGTCGCTTAGCTGCCAACCCTGCGTGTCTGTCTCTCTCTGTAAGGTCTCCTGCTTCGGGTCCGCCTTTGAGAAATGCTACGGAGGCGGTTATTTCTTCTCCTTCTTCACCCGGGACTTTGTTGATGCAAAGGTGGAGTACCTAGGGGTGGGGGAGACCTTCCTCTGTCTTCAGCTCCAACCCTATTTAAGTGATATGTGGACAGCCGGCCCTCATCACCACCCCGATCAGATATCATCAGGGACAAGAGAAGAAAATTGATATTCCAATTATCTTAACCGAAACCTTGACTCAAAATCCCACCAATGGGCAAAAAAATAAACAAATAAAGAGACACGAGCCAAACTCTTTCACCAGCACCGCGCAGTGCAGGAGGGTCTTGCGGCTTACTCTAACTATAAATCTGGGTGTTGTTGAAAATTATAAATAATAAAATATAGTGTTACACATATATATTTACCTTGCCTCCCTTGCTCCCCCTCACTTCCCCACCACACACCTGTTTTTCTCCCAGGCAAGTTTTCCTTGTTTCTCTAAACAGACCTGGGGGAGGAGCAGGGGTCCTTGTGCCACAGGCATCTGGATCCCCTTCCTCCAGCTCCAGCCCAACCTGCCCATCTAGCACGGCTGACCCAGGGAGACCTTGGAGTCTCCACCAGTTGCTTGGGGCAGTGGAGGAGGGAATGAGATGTGGAGTGGGGCCCCATATGGGTTTTGGTTTGAGGTCAGGGCGTGTCCACAATGAATTCTTGGTTGGGAGGAGAGTGTTAAATGAGCCTTCCTAAATTTTTGTGATGACTTAGTGCAAATATGGGTCAGGAGATGTAGGGCCCCCAAGACAATATAGAAGTTGGCTTTATAGGGAAGCTTTATCTCATGGAAAGCATTCCGGGAACTAATTATAAAGCTGAAAGAGCTCTGAACAGCCCCTGCCAGCCCTTCATTTTCTACTGGATGGGGACACAGGGCTCTGAAACTCCTTCTCTTCCTGCCTCCTGACTTCTCCCTGAGAAAGAACTTCGTGCCTCTGGCCTCACCAAAGACCTAAAGTGGCAGTGGCCAGGACGAGAAACAAAATTAAGGAATTCTTTCTCTCCTTCCTTCCTTTTTCCCTTTTTTTCTTCTTTCCTTCATCCTTCCCTTTTTCCTCTTAGTGCTGATCTCAGCACTCTGGTTAAGGAGGATGGAAAGAAAACTATGGAAAGATTCACGGGGTGAAAAAGCAAGTAAAGGGTCTTGCAACCCCAGTATAGGCCGGGTGATCTCTGGGTCCCACACACACAGCCCGAAGTTGATTGCTCAGTGCACTTCAAATGAAATCCAGTGAGAACAGTTGGATGAGCACAGAGACCTCTGAACCCGATCCCAGCCGGCCAGCCGCCTGCCCGACTGCTGTTTCTACTTTGAACTGAGCATTTCTTTTGCACGATTCCCTGGACCCGGATCACACCGGGGCCAACGGGAGGGAAAGCTGAATTCCCCTCCCCATCTGGATATTCAAATTAAAGGGTGGAAAATTGACTGTTCTCAGTGCTCCAGCTGAAATTTTCTGCCAGGTTTTCCCCCTTATGAAAAAGCATTTGAGCAGAACCCACTGGGTCTCCCGTTGCTTCTGCAAGGTCTTTTCCCAGACAGCCACTGGCCTAAGAGGAACTTGCTTCTCCCACTGGAGGGTTGGTTAGTCCCAGCCGAAGTTTGGAAAGTTTGCTTTGTGTGTTTTCAGGAATCTCTCCTGGGTCACACAGAATTCCTCTCCTCGCTCTCTCCGCTGGACTCTTTGTTGCTCAAAAGCATAACCACGGGGCTGACTGACTGAAAGCTTCAGACGAGACCAGCGGCTCTGCCTGGGCCCGGGGGCGCTCCGGGTGAGCATGTGCGTGTCCCCGCGTGTGTGCACCCCAGTTTTAATGCCGTGTTCAGAAATGGAGCCCCCCTCCCCTAGGTTTTCACCTCCCACTTTCTTACCTTTATACTCAGAGTCCGATGAGGCGTTGCTGCCACTTTTGTCCAGCTTGTCTCTAAAGTCCTCCCCAGCCTTGGCCGCAAGACGGCCCCCAGGGTCCGGAGCGGCTGGCTGCCCACTGCTAGAGTAGGGTGCACAGGCCGCAAGCGGTTTGCAGTCGGCAAGGATGTCCCTGATCAGAAAGGAGGAGGTCACGGTGCGAGACTGGGCCGGGGCCGAGAGCGGCCCAGGCTGCAGGTGGGAGTCCAAACCTGGTCCCGAAGCCCCGCCAGGCCGCGGGGCTCCCGTCTCCAGACAGTCCTTTCCTGGCGAGGCTGGTGAAGAGCAGTCGCTGCTGCTCTCTGAGCGAGGACTCAGCTCCAGGGGAGAGCGGCAGTCCCCGAGCAAGGGGTCCCCCTTGGGAAGGGCGGGGCTGCCCGCTCGGTGGGAGAGAATGGAGTCGATCCCAAAGCCATTGGAGCCTTCCATAGCCAAGCTGCGACCTGTCCTCCCCAAAAGCTCCCCACCCACCCCCAACCCCAGCCGCCGCTGCCCCTGCCCCTAGCTGCGGGCTGGCATGGGGAAGGCGGGCAGGGAGCCTGCGGGCACCTTGGATGGAGTTCAGCCTTGGGGGAGCCCAGGAGCTCTGGGCCAACCTCCTCTGCGCATTAGATCCAAAAGGGCTCAGCGCGTCTTCTGCAGCATCGCGCCGAGCCGCCGAGCCGAGGGGGGGTGGTGGGAGTGTCAGGGAGAAACGGGAGGGAGGGTGCGCCAAGTTGGGGAGAGCCAAGGGGGAGATGGACGGCCTGAGCTCCCCTTTGGCACAGAAGAGATGCGAAGACGCTGGAATCTAAATAAAGAAGGGCTTAAAAAAAAAAAATCCAAACTGTACGCTTCTTCCAGGCGAGCGGTGGCCGAGGGCAGCGGGGTCAGCACCGCGGATAGCAGCGGGCCCGAGCCGCGCTACCAGCCAGGGGATCGGAGCGCACCTGGCGGCGTCAGCACCGCGGATAGCGGCGGCGGCGGCCCTCGGCGCGTGACGGTCCACCTGGCCGGGGAGGTCTTCTCTCCATGCTCCCACCGCTCCGGGGGCCCCGTCAGCACCGTGGACAGCGCCTCCCGGCTCCCCGTTGCAGCTCTCCGCCTGTCCTCGGCGCGCGCCTTCGCCTCCCCCCCTTCCTTTAAAAAATGAACTTGTGTCACTTTTACTTTGGGGCTGGGTTTTTTTTTTTCGTTTCTTTTTTTTTTTTTTCCGTTGTGTTTTGTGTGTGTGTGTGTGTGTGTGTGTTTTTAAGGGGACTCGCCCACGTGTCCCCGGAGTGATGACGCTGATTGGCTCTGGCCGATTTTGGGGGTGATGTCACGGCTCCGCAAGCCACTGCCCGATTCCTTTCAGTTTGATTAAAAGAGACACTGAATTAATTACAGCACAGACCCAACTGTTTACCGGCGATTTCCACACGGTTTGCTTTCATTAGGCCGGTGATGAGGCTCCTAATGAGGGTGATTAGCCGAGGGGGGTACAGGCGGGCAGGGAGGGGTCCAAAGCCTGGCTGCCGCTGCCGTTGGGTTAAGACGTAAGGTTTTTAAGTTTTACCCCTACACTTTCCCACAGTTATTCAAATTATTCTTCCATCGGGCTGTCAATGATACCTTTTCTACCCCCTCCCTACCTCCCTGCCCTGCCGTTTGTTTGTTTTTTTTTTCTTTCCCTTCCTCTAGCAATAAAAAGGGACTAAACCCAGCAGAAAAAGAATTGTATGTGTGGAGAAGAAATTTTAATTTGTTGCATCGTTTTCGGGCATTTCCTTTGGGGTCTACATGTTTTTCTTCGTGGAGGAAAATCTGTAGCCCCCCTCTCTAACCTCTTTGGACCCGGTGGACCTGGCAGGGGTGGGGAAAGCTTGGTGTCTGCGCCTGGACAGAGACAGAACCATGGCTTCACTGTGGGGCGAGTCTGGAAAGCTGGGCAGGTCGGGTCTGGGACGTTAGAGGGACCCCAAGAAAGCCGTGTGCCCCGAGAGGGGCCGCACAAAGGACCCCAACCCAGCCGACAGTCTCTCCTGCGGCGGAGGGTGTCTCGGGGGTCAGGTGTTTTTGTACCTCTGAAGAGAAACCTGCGCTAGCTTCTGAGTGCGAGTGTAGACGTCTGCTAACGACTTCATATTTCGCGAGCAGCGAAATTCCGCCCGAGGATTTGTTTTCAAAGCAGCGCTGGAAACACGGTCTTCGGGCTGTGAATAACTCGCCCCCTCCCCACTCCCCAACTCCGCCACGGTGGTACTCCAGTTCTGCTCCTTTCAGGGTTCGGCCTCCCGCTCGGGGCCCAGGGCTGCGGGCAGATCTGAAGCGCGTCTGGGGCCTGGATCCTCTAGAGGCTACCCCAGGGGTGGGCGACCAGCTCTGCGGTCAAAAGGCGGAGGAAAACCAACCCGCGGGCCTACCAGAGGCGCCCTTCACCCGCTCTGCGCCCGGAGCTCAGGTCTTTCCAAGCGGGCGGGCACCCTCCTGGCCCCCCTACCCTCGGACCCCAAGAAAATACCGTAGCCTCGCTTCAAACTCAGCATCTAAGATCGCTGCCGGACGGCGAAGCGCCCGAATCCCCCTACACCCGAGACCCGGCCGCGGAAGGCCGGTGCAGCTGGACGGAGCAGAAACTTTCTTCTCCCTCGAGCCAGGCCGGCGGTGGCCCCTCGCCCGGCTCCCCGCGCTCTCCCCCTGAGCCTCCCGGCAGATTGGAAGCGGCCTCGCCGCCGGCCGAGCTGGGGGCGAGGACGGGCGGCTCCCCGGGGACGGCGGGCCCGGCTCGGCTGCAAGCTGTCGGGGGAGGCGGGAGGGCGGGCGCCGAGGGACCAGGAGCCCACAGGCCCCCGCCCTGGCCCGGCAGCCGCTGCAGCGGGCGCCTCGCACGCCCGGGCCGAGCCGGCGATTGCCAGTTTTCGTTTGGTGGATGGGGAGGGGGGCATAAATCACGAGGACCCCGGACCGCCCTCGCCCTTCCCGGCCAGTCCTCGACTTGGGCCTCGCTCCCCCTCCAGGCACCTCCGGAGGCTCCGCCACCCCCTCTACTGCTCACCCCCGCTCCCAGCCCGCTGCCCTCACCTCGGCAAGAATCTCATCTCCCCCAGATCCCAGGGTCCCAGCTTGGGTCAGCGGCCCGTCATCCTGGGCCTGTTAGAGATCTTGCATGCCCCGGGCCCGCATCCGCGGCATGCCCTAAGCCGCAAGCAAGTCCGGTCCTGCTCCGCCCGCGGCGGTCCGAGCTGCCCCTGCCTTGGGCGGACTTCTTCTGGCCTTGGAGTCTTAGGCTTGGGTTTGGATGCCCGGCCCAGCGAAAGCGGTGCCTCTGGCTGTGCGAGACACTGCGTGGGTGTGGGGGGTGAGTAGTAAAGGTGGGGGGGAACCTCTTACCGTGGAAATAAAAAAGGCTAACTGCCCCCCACCCCCAGCCTGCTGCAGCCCTAGCCGGCTTCTCTGTGATTCTTCAAGCCCAAGAATACTTAACAGGTTGTTATACTATCATTAGTTTTGAATTATCCTAGTATATGGTGATAAAAACATGTTATGCCATTTATCCCACCTGGAATTTGGATCTAGCCCACTGTCGCTAACATTGTTTTATTCCTATTTGGGGGTTTCCAGCTCCACTACTGTGCCCACATCTTTTTCTTTTCTCCATCAAGGGGGTAGTTCTTGCTTCTCAGCCTGTCCACAGCCTGAGAGGTGTGTGTACCCACCTAGGCTCCTGTTTAGCTGGGAAGAAGCTCAGGAATTGGAACTTTACTAAGGTTCCCGGGGCTTCTGGGTGGGTGATCCACCCCTCACTTTGTGAAAGGAGCCTGGTTGGTCCTGGAGGGGTGGACGATTCAACAAAACAAGATGTGAACCATGGCAGATTAACCTCTGAGAACTTCACTGTAGGCAGGAAACAGACCTCGCTCCCTCTCTGTCCCTTCTGAGCCCCAGCCCTCTACCCAGCTGTCTTGACCCACCTCCTCCACCCAGGGAAGGGAGAGGCTTGGAAGACCTAGGGGAGAAAAAGGCAACGGGGGAGATGCAGTCAGATCCAGGACTAGCACTCCCCAGACCGCTGTTCTGGGTTCCAGCATCTCCTCCCCAGCCTCCTGCCTCTGAGATCCTCTAGCTTCAAATGCCAGCCCCCTGGCCATCCAGCCCTTTGAAATTGCTTTCTTTTAAACCGTCTGTCTCTCTGTGGACCCAGAGCCCTGCAAAATCCCAAACCAAGCACTCACAGGGCATCACCAATGGAGAAGGGGCCATTGGAGAAGGCCCGGGCTCTGGCCCTGCTCCCACTCCGGGCAGCTCATCTGTCTTGCCTGGACCTCAGCTTTCGCTTTGGTCTAAAGTCATTAACATCGGAGGCTTGTAGCAAGAGGCAAGGATGGGAGAGGCCCATGCCCGCTATGAAGTGGCCTGTCTGAGGACTCCAGGCCCTCTGCCCAACCAGGGGCTCTGGGCTTGGGTTTGCCTTTGGGTCAGGATGGGGCCTGGGCCTCTGGCTGAGCGATGTGTCTTAGCAACTTTCTTATCCGAAGGCCCACCTGCCTCTCCACTCCATGACACTCAGTACCCCCAGTCCTGAGCCTGGAAAAGGCCTTATTTTGACCAGTTTTGCTCACTGACTTACCGGCAGAGTCACACGAGGAGATATGCCCGAAGCTTTTCGTAAATGGTCCTCTAGTCTTCTCTTCTTGTGGAGGATTGTAGCTTGAATGCCATCATTCAAGGTTCTAAGTACCTGGGGCCAAGGGCAGTATAACACCAGTGGAGTGTGGTGGCTGGGGGTATGGACTCCAGAAGGGGCCAGACCTAAAGTAGAATCCTGGTCCTAGAGCCCAGGGCTGCGGCTAAGGTGAGGCAAGTGAGCTGAATAACGCAAGTCTATTGAACCTGTTGCCTTGAAAAAAAAAAAAAAAAAAAAAAAAATATATATATATATATATTTCTCTGAGTGGCATGTGGGATCTTAGTTCCCTAACCAAGGATCGAACCCAAGTCCCCTGAATTGGAAGCGCAGAGTTTTAACCACTGGACCACCAAGGAAGTCTGGACCTGTTGCTCTTTTGTCCATCAGGGGTTTTTAAATTTTGATTTCAAAATATTGCATTAAAATATTGTCTGTCTTGGTTACCGAGTTTGGTGGAAAGTCAAAAGGTTTGTGTCCTAGGCTGGGGTTTGCCTCCCTCACCATAGTCCTAGCCCTGCTCCGTGACCCTGAGCTTTCTCAAGGTCACTTTCTGGGCTGTATGTTTTTCAATGGAGTTGCCCACTTCACGGGTCGTGGTGAGGACTCTGCACTCGGCTCGGATCCTGGAGAATAGTGATTATGCCTTTCACATGACGACTACTAAGAACGATCGCCAGAGCTTTTCCTCTGGCAGGTTAGGGCCCCCCCAGAGGAGTCAGCCCTCCACCCTGCCCTTTGCCTCAGGCCTCCCTACCGAAACCAGTTTTTAACATGGCGGTGACAAGGGATTTGGGCGATATGGGCCAAGCTTGGGTGCTAATATCTTTCTGCAAACAGATGGGCCGGACAAGGATTTGGACAGTTTGTGGGTTTCAAGGTCATGCCGCTCTCAGTCGCTGTTGTTGGTTCAGCTCAAAACCCCATGGAGCTCCTGAAACCCGAAAGAGAACATATTCTTTCTTTTCCTCTGTTCTTCTCTCCCTCCCTCCTACCTTCCTCTCTCCTCTTACCCTTGCCCCCCTCTCTTTCTCTTTCCCTCCCTTCCTCCTTCCTTCCTCCCCTGTAAACATGCATTCGGTCCTGCACACCGAGCGCCATGCTCCCTGCTGGCGATGTCACCAGGGCAGGATGGGATGCACTCTCGTGCCTCAATCTCACAGAATGCAATGACACCCGTCAACCTAAATTTGTCTCCAAAGATTATTTCCCAATTGTGAATTCACGTTTTTAAATTGCTTGCATTCAGTTCTAGGAACCTGTATAAAAAGCCAACCTAGATTTTTCTTCTCGTTTAATGATGATTTCGAGCATCAAAGTGTTTCCCAAGTAAAAAGAAATGCAGGCGAAAGACGGTTTTGGTTCAGAAGGATGAATGCAGGAGAGGGTTATTGATTGGAGACACAGACCTGTGTGTCTGTCACCAGGCCCACCTTGGCGTCCAAGCTGCTGGTCTGTTTGCTGTCATGCACACGTGCTTGCTCTGGGCCCTGAGATCTGTGGGTCTAAGTTGGGAAGCTTGGATGAATGAATCAAAGAGCCAAGCCATCTCTGCTGGACCCAGGGACCTCCCAGGACTAAATTTGCATTGGTGGCCTTTGAGCACTGCTTTCTCTTCAGGCTTCTAGAAGCTCCCTGCCAGGCAGAGCTCAGACATCATTCACCATTGGCTTGTTGCTACCATCCCTGCTAAACACCTTGTACAACTGTGAGACTCCAGAACCCCATCTCCTTTCTTCTGGCTGAGAAGCTTGTTAGTTACCTGCTTTGATCAGAGAAGGGGGTGGCAGGGAGAGAACCAGTGGGGTTTGGGCTCTAGTTTAAAAATCTGGGAAGAGGCTGAAGTCAGTGGGGATTCAGCGTGAAAAGAAAGCTGGACCTACCAGCCAAGAAGTCTGCTCTGGTCCTGGCTCGGCCCCGTCTTCTCTGGCAGGACCAGACATGTCCCCAGGCCCCTCCCAGTTTTGTGAGTCCTGTTTCAAAGTCTTAGCACCCCAGGCCCCTGCTTGCTCCCACCTCCTGCCTAGTGCACATGAACACAGGCACTGCCTTCCTCCCACCTCCGAGCA
>SJYT01063686.1:886277-935091 GCA_006410635.1 Cephalophus harveyi
GGTGGGAGAGGTCCAGACCAGCCGCCTCTCAGAGGCTCAGGAGTACAGTACACATGGGCCTCTTTGTCTGGTTGACTCTCTGGTGGGGTTTGGCCAAGAAACCCAACCTGGAGGCGGAAAGGCGGAATGTTCCCAAATGCCAGCCACCAGGGAAATGAGCAAAACCAGGTCACACCCCTGGTGAGGGCCAGCGTGGTGAGTGCTAGGGTGGCATTCTTTGGCATGTGATCAGGAGCTGTCCCCATATCTGACCCTCTCTAATTGAGAGGTGGCTTTTGGGGGACAGACTCTGGGACACACAGTGGACCGATCACGGGCTTGGGGCCGACTCACTGAGTGAAGTCGGGCCCCTGCGATATCTCTTTTCCACCTGTGAAGTGGGGAGGCTGGTGGAGGAGGGAGGTTAGCAGATGAGCCCTAAGGCCCCTGCAGACTGGAACCTTGGAGGGGGAGGCTCTACCCTGGGTTGTGAAGGATGATCAAGGGTGCCAGTTGTGCCTCGAGGTTCCCCCAGCTCAGGCTCTGCGTGAGCGAGGACAGGCGTGTGGCCGACACGACAGGATACCCGAGAAGGCGGAATCGGACTGGAATCAGACCTGGGGCTTTGTGCGGGCGCAAATAATTCATGAGGAGGGAAGGACCAAGCTAAGGGAGGGAAGGAGGCCAGGATGGAAGGGCCAGGCTCCTCCTTGGCCTCTTGCTTAGACCTGCCAGCGGGTGGCGCTGTAGGACAAGGAGCTGAGCAACTCTGCTGCGCACTTGAGCCTGGCCCTGGACCACCAGCGGCTGGGGGACTCCGGGAGACGGAGACGGGGAAGGCGTGCTCCTGGTGCATGGATTGCAGCCCCGACCAGTCCCCCCCAGTCCCGCCCGACCCGCTGCAGAGGCAAGAAGTAATCGGATAGACGAAAGAGATTTCCTGTGGCATTTTCTGGCCCCGTCCTTGGTAAAGCCAGCCTGGAGGGGCCGCTGATCAGTGGGGCATCTTGCTCATTGCTGTGGCAGATGGAGCCTAATTTGGGATCCTTTAGGTGATTCTGTGTCCTTATGTGTACCCCTCCATCCATTGTGAATTTCAGAGCAAGAGAGAGGGCTCCATTCAAAATACCTTGACCTTCTTGGTGCATCTGGACACAGAGGCTCCTTGGAGCATCCTGCCCTCATCCCGCGACCCCCTCAGACACCCAGTTGCCCCTCTTCAGTGTGCTTTATTGGTAAGAAAATCGTCCGCATTCACCTCTTCCTTGAAAGTGCCGGAGTCTGCTAATCACGAGACGTGCACTTCACTGTCATCATTACCGAAGTTCGCTTGAGAAAACATCTGGGGTGTGTCGGGGTCCTGACTCCCAGATGAGGACACACACAGGGTCACACAGAACGTTCTCAGCGGAGCTGGGCGTCATGCCCTGGAACGGGCGCGAGCTCGGTGACCAGGCCCTCGGGCTGGGGCGCTGCTCCCAAGGCTCAGAAGGCTGCAGGTGGGCTTTAGCAAAGACAGTGGGGATGCTTGTCTGGTGCATGGGGCGGGAGGGGGACTTCAGACCCTTAGGATGGGGTGGGGGTCCATCAGGGCCCTGCTGAGCCAGATTCCCGAGGGGGTTGGTTAGTGTGTGCAGCATTTTTGTGGAATTAGCTTCTAAGGAGCTGCAGTGCCAGCCTGTGTTGAGGTTGGGGAGGCTGTTCAAAAAACTCACTCAGATCTGTAGTCACAGACTCACTGTGTCTCTGCCGAGGCTGACGGACGACCCTGCCAGGCACTTGGCCTGGGTGGGGGGCGGGGGGCAGGAGCCCCAGTGGATGTTCATACTGTGGGGCATTCCACAGGCCCCTAGCTCTGGGCCCTGGGCTCTTAGACCCCTGATCCGGGGCCACTTTCCCTTCTAGAGGAGGAGACAGGCAGTGAATAAGGGCTCATTGCTTTGCTGAGAATAAAACCGGTTGCTGTGGGTTTAACTGGGGGCTACCCCTGGTGGCTCAGAGGGTAAAGAATCTACCTGAGACAAGGGAGACCTGGGTTCTGTCGCTGGGTTGGGAAAATCCCCTGGAGGAGGACATGGCAACCAACTCCAGTATTCTTGCCTGGAGAATCCCCATGGACAGAGGAGCCTGGTGGGCTGCACTCCATAGGGTCACGAAGAGTCAGACACACACACACTCCAGGGAAGGCCTTTTGAGTGGGAGACTTGTTTATACCTTTTTTTTTTTGGTCCACACCACACAACTTGCAGAATCTTTTGTTCCCCGACCAGGGATTGAACCTGGGCCCTGGCAGTAAAAGCCAGGAATCCTAACCCTGAGCCCACCAGGGAACTGCCTGAGGGGGTTGAGGGGACTTGGCTTTTGAGCTAAGATCTAAATGACAAGAAGGGGTGGGCAGGTGACAAGCTGTGGAGAAGGGATTGTGGGGAGAAGCAGGAACATGATACAATTCTCCAGACAGATGATGGGGACCCGGAGATGAATCAGGGTGTTTTTGGAAGTAACACTGACAGGCTTGTTGATGGATCGGATCTAAGGGTGGAGGAAGCGGAGTTGTGACGCTTTTTGTCTTCAGCCTCTGGGTGGTCTCAAGTATGAGGTGGGGAAAATGGAGGGAGAATCAAGTTTGGTAGGGAAAAAAAAATCCAGAATTCTGTCTCAGCTGTGCTGGTTTGAGATGAACGGCCAACGCTTGAGTGGAGACACCTGGAGTCGCAGTTGTATAAATGAGTGTGGGATGCTGGGGAGAGATCCAAGTTGAAGGTCAGTGCTGGGAACTCTCAGACTAGTCAGGGGATTTTAAAGCTTGAGAGTTTGCCTGATTTCTTATAGGCGCTGGTCGAGGTGTTGTGGAGAAAGTCAGGGCCCTTGGAGAGTCTGAGGCTGATTCTCACACTGGTTTGCTGCTGCTGCTAAGTCACTTCAGTCATGTCTGACTCTGTGCAACCCCATAGACGGCAGCCCACCAGGCTCCCCCGTCCCTGGGATTCTCCAGGCAAGAACACTGGAGTGGGTTGCCATTTCCTTCTCCAATGCATGAAAGTGAAAAGTGAAAGGGAAGTCGCTCAGTCGTGTCTGACTCTTAGCGACCCCATGGACTGCAGCCTACCAGGCTCCTCCATCCATGGGATTTTCCAGGCAAGAGTACTGGAGTGGGGTGCCATTGGTTTTACTGGTTTTCAAATAAAGGCACAAGAGGAGGATGACAAACAGCTGTTTTAACTTAAAGTAGATCGGTATCTAATTTGTGGGGAGAAACCAGAGGACCTGCAGAAAGATGGAGGTACGAGGGCCCCAGTCTGGGTGCTTTCAGCCCTGGAGGGCGTTGTCTTTCAGGAGGTGGAAGGGGTGACCTTCCCAGGTCAGTTGGTGGAGGCGTCTTAGCCCTGAAGAGTTGAGGGCTGGTTCCAAGTAAGGAGCGTGGGCTCTTCCTGCCCTCAGGGGTCCCAGAGAGATAGTACTGCCATGGAGAGACATCAGGCATCCCCCAAAAGAGAAATTAAATCTCATGTTTGGAACACGAAATGAGGGCTTTCAAAGCATGATACTGTCAGTCTTTGTACAGCAAATGCACGGGTTGTTTTTAATACTTGAGGACAGAGTCTTAGTCTGGAGCCTATAAAATCTGCTTTGAAACTTGAGTTTCTCTTATCAGGCTGGGGCTTGAGAAGCTAGGTAGAGTCCTGCTGGAAGGGGGGAGTCCCTAAGTGAGGGGTTGCTGGGGCTAAGGGCAGCGAGTGTGGCTAACTCTAAAGGGGGGCTCTTAGCAAAAATAAGTCATCTAAGACCCGAATCCGAGGTCCTGGCTGAGGCAGAGCCCACGGAACGATGGGGGAGTGTCTTGTGTGAGCTGGGGCAAGGCAGGCGAGTCCTTCAGAGAATTTTCTACCGCGTCAGGCAGGCTTAAGGGTGGGTGTAGTTGCCCATCCTCAGGGTCCCCTGGCGCACAGCACACTCTTCCCGGTGGGCTTTGAAGGCTCTCTGGCGATCGGCCTCAGTGGGGAAGGTCGCGAGATGGGGGCCCACCTGCAGAGAGAGGGAGAGCTGGTCAGCGGGCATGAGTGCTCCGGGGCTCCCCCGGGGACACCCCGTCCTTCCACCTCTGATAATGAAAGTCGCTGTCAGAGGGACCAAGTGGAGGGAAAGTGCTGTCCTGGTGTTCCAGGGTGAAGTGGGGGGGACCCACCGTGGGACAGGGAGGGGCGTCAGAGCAGAGCGTTTTTCCCTCTGTCTCACTTGTTGCCGGGACGACATGCACTTGATAAATATCACCTGCCAATGATGGTGGTCACCAGGCAGCGGGACCTCTCAGCCAGCATCATCCTTCAAAGCTGATTCTCCACCATTAAAACCCCAAACGAACCGCTCTCTCCAAGGGGGGCCGCCAGGCACAGTTGGGGCCCTGTCCGTCCCTGTAAGACCATCTGACCTCCACCCCCGTCCCCACGGCTGACGGTTGGGCCAGAACCAGAGCCAGACCCGAGGCGTGGGGGCCTCTGCCGTTAAACTGCTGTGCAGTCAGGATTTTGGCCAGTCTTTCCCTCTCAAGAAGTGGTGAAGAGTGGAGACCCCTTCTGTCCCCTAGGCCTGCTGCAGCACCTCCAAATATATGAGAATCCCCCCCAAATATATGAGAATCCCCCCCAAATGGAACTTCTCTTCTAACGGAGGCACGGGGTGGAAAGGGTTCGTTCAGGCTTGGTTGTTTCAAGGCGTGCATCGTTCACTCATTCAGGCCACACGTCTTAATCACTGAGCACAGCTCTGTGCCAGGCACTGGGCCCCGCAGTGAATGAGGGGGACTCACTCTTCTTGGGCGGGGAAACGATGCAGATGATGGCTACACAGCTGTTTCATGAGAGTCTGTGGAGTGCTTGGGGGCTGCGAAGAGCACAGAGAGATGGACTTGACCCTCCCCAGAGTCAGGGCCTCTCTGGGGAACAAAGGGGGCTTATAGGAGGAACCAGGGGTCCCATGCTAAGGGGGGTGCCTGTGTGCTGGCCTGGGGGCCCCCCGCAGCTCAGGGTCATGAGGGGACGTGGTGGTCCAGATGAAGGGTCCGCTGGAGCAGCTGAAGGCTCTGCCATGACTTCAGGATAAGGGGATCCCCATGGCCAGCACGGCCACAGGCTCTCGTCAAGAGCCAGGCCAGGGGACCCCTCCCTGCAGGGATTAGCTGAGACCACAGAGCTGCAGGCAGCCTTCCAGTGGTAAAAGGTGAGAGAAAAGAGAAACGGAGAGAGGATGAAGAGTTAAAAGGAAATGGAGGGAAGGCGGGCCTTCCCAGGTGGCTCTAGTGGTGAAGAACCCACCCGCCTGTGCAGGAGACGCAAGAGACACCCGTTTTATCCCTGGCGGGGAAGATCCCCTGGCAGAGGGCAGGGCAACCCACGCTAGTATTCTCGTCGGAGAATCCCATGGACAGAGGAGTCTGGTGGGGTTGCAAAATGCTGGAGACGCCTGGAGCAACTTAGCACGCACAGACACAGAGGGGAGGCGGGGAGGGGCTTGCAGGGAACGTCTCTGTGCTCCGTCTCCCACACCCTGGTCCTCGTCAGGACTCACCGTGGCCTGGGGACCCCCAGCCCCAGGGGGAGGTCATGACTCACCAGAGCTCGACCTCCCTGAGGACCCTGTCAGCCCCCCAGCCCAAGGTCTCGGTCACAGGTTGGGGTGGGACACCTCAGGTCCAGGGAGACGGTGAGTCAGGGTGCATGCAGGGCCCAACGGCATCTGACTCCCCTGTGTTCATTTTACAGGTGAGGAAACTGAGGCCCAGAGCAAAGTTGGTCCAGGGCCGGCCCCAAAGGCAATCAGGGACAGAGAAGCTCTGGCTTAGCCCCCCCCACCCATGAACCCCTGGGTCCTAGGGGCTCCTGGATTCCTTCTAGAATATTCTGCCATGGCTGCCACTCTGGCTGCGTCCAAATGGCACTGCAAAAACTTATTAGAAACTGCTAAAAAAAAAATCAAATGGTGATGAGTAGATTGAGTTAGCTACTCCAGGACGCAAATCTGCATCCCTCATTCTCTGGGGGCTGTGGGCCCTCTGGAGTCTCTGTAGAAAGCCATGACCCGCTCCTCTGGGAAAATATGTGCCCACAAGTCCTAAGGAACAAATAGTGCAGGAGATTCATGGACACGCTTCCCCGGTCCCTCTGTGGACACTCGTGGCGGCATTTCCGGGAACCGTCCCAGCTCCAGCCTCAGGCCTCCCATTTCTGGGCCGTGCATCAGGGTTGTTCCCCAGGCAGGGCCCAAGCCCAGGCCCAAAGCTCTGATCCCCCTGAGCTGGCCCTTCCCACCGTCACCGAAGGCCACTCAGGCCCAGGCTCAAGGCCTGGGGGGCAACTGATTTCCAGCAACCACAGCCTTTTATGCTTTTGGCTATACAATAGGTCTTTGTTGGTTATCCATCTTAAATATAGCAGTGTTTACATGACACACCACAATGCTGTTCTCAGCTCGGTCTCCAGTTTCAGAACACTTACCAAGTGACCTCATGTAAGGTATTGAGAAGAGAGAAGGTCTAACACTTCATGCAGGACGGAAGTAGCCATAAACAAAAGGCCTTTTCCAGGGTCCATCCTGCGTCCCCTCTGGCACAGGACAGGGGCTTGTAAACAGTGACATGTGTCTCCTGACACCCATGCTTCCCAGAAGACAGCTAGAGACGCTCAGTAAGACCTCCTGGGCACCCCGGCTGATGGAGAGGCCGAGCTGGCCTCCACGGTCATCTGTGGCATCCAGAGAGGCAATATTTCTGAGCCAGGGGCCAGGCGCCAGCCGTTCCTCACTGCGAAGCACAGCTCTGCAGGTCCACACACCCCTCTGGCTCTCGTAAAGGACTGAATGGTGACCTCCCGGCCAAAGGCACATCCACGTTCTAACCCCGGGACCTGTGACTATGACCATTGTTTGCAAAAGGGGGCTTTGTAGATATGATTACAGATCTCGAGATGAGAATTATCCCGAGTATTCAGGTGGGCTCTGAATCCAATGACAGGCATCCTTGTAAGAGACAGAAGTCACAGGGAGAGGGGAAGGCCATGTGAAGACAGAGCCATAGACTGGAGTGATGAGGCCAGAACTCGGGAATGCCAGGAGCCACCAGTGACTGCTGGGGCGTGATGCTGATGGTGGGTGGTGCTGATGGTGGATGTTGCTGATGGCGGGTGGTGAGTGGTACTGATGGTGGGTGGTGAGTGGTATTGATGCTGAGTGGTGCTGATGCTGAGTGGTGTTGATGGTGAGTGGTATTGATGCTGAGTGGTGCTGATGCTGAGTGGTGTTGATGGTGGGTGGTGCTGATGGTGGGTGGTACTGATGGTGGGTGCTGAGTGGTATTGATGGTGAGTGGTGCTGATGCTGAGTGGTGTTGATGGTGAGTGGTGTTGATGGTGGGTGGTATTGATGGTGGGTGGTACTGATGGTGGGTGGTGCTGATGGTGGGTGCTGAGTGGTATTGATGGTGAGTAGTATTGATGGTGAGTGGTATTGATGGTGGGTGGTACTGATGGTGGGTGCTGAGTGGTATTGATGGTGGGTGGTGCTGATGCTGAGTGGTATTGATGGTGAGTGGTGCTGATGCTGAGTGGTGTTGATGGTGAGTGATGTTGATGGTGGGTGGTGCTGAGAGTGGGTGATGTGGTTGTGTGCAGTGGCAGGAGGCTCGGAGCGCTGGTCTCCTGAGTAGATGTCAGGGGGACCCAGGTCCTAGGTGCTGCTCAGCTTAGAGGAAACCGGGTCAACATCAGCACACAAACAAAAGAGATGCCCAGGGGAAGCTCTCTTTTTCCTTCCTTGGAAACTTTATCAAGGAAGAAATATTCCTTCATCCGTCCATCTAAAAAGTATTTATTAAGTACCTATGTGCCAAGGACAGTGAAGTGCCACACCCTTTGTGCTTTGGTGTTCCCGCTTCCGTGTCCCCCTGGTTTTCTACAGGGGTGTTTGGGGCACAAGAGGTTAGCCCCAGTGGCTGACAACACACTCTGACACCTACTGTGTTCTCAGCAGCACCAGGCTGACATGTGGGAGGTAGGCATTTAGTATGTGGTCCCTGCTGTTGAAGGATTCCCACTCCTGCTGGACTTTCTCAGAGTTAAGTCACTCACGGGAGGGATGACTTCAGTCTTCCACGGGAGGGACCCAGGGAAGCACAGGTGAGTGTCCAGCCCCAGAGCCCTGTAAGGTGGGGTTTGCACCTGCCCTGTTCCCCAGTGACCCCCAGTGCCTGGCATGGGGCCTGGCATTCAGGACGTGTTGAAACCAAGTTGAAAAGACCGAACAAATGAGTGGATGAGTGAAGGAAGTGGGCGAAATTCACTGGGCTTCAGATGGTCAAGGAGGGCTTCTCAGGCCAGGTGGGACTTGCTTACGGCCTGGGAGGATTGGGATGAGAGGGTGGGCAGAGGAAATGGTGTCAGCAGAGGGAGAAGGTGAAAATCCAAGGAGATGCTTAGTGGCTGGGGCTGGGGGACTCTCCAGAGAGCTCACTCAAGCAGAAGCTTACTCCCCGGCCCTCATGGGACTGTTCTTTAGAAAGAGAAGTGAAAGTCACTCAGTTGTATCCAACAGTTTGTGATCCCATGGACTGTAACCCACCAGGCTTCTCTGTCCATGGAATTCTCTAGGCAAGGATGCTGGAGTGGGATCCCCTTTTCAGGGGATCTCCCCGACCCAGGGATCGAACCCAGGTCTCCTGCATTGCAGGCAGATTCTTTCCTGTCTGAACCACCAGGGGAGTCCATGAGACAGAAGGAGAAGAGAAGGGGCCTGCTCTGTACCCACAAAGTCCCCAGCTCCTGAAGCAGAATATGGAAGCCCACGGAGAGGGGCGTTTCGGCTTTCAGAACACCGAGAAGCAAGCACCCCTCCACAGAATGCGCCCTGGAGACCGGCAGCTGGGACCCTGGGCCCGTGGCTGCTTTGGTAACAGACCTGCTGTTTGCCAGGCGCAGTGCCCTTATTTAGCACAAGCCTCAGAGCATCCACTGTTGTCTCCATCTTACAGATGGGGAGCCAGGGGCCCCAGAAGATTAGGTCACTCGCCCCAGGTCTCACAGAACCCCGGAGCCGTGGGGTCATCCCGGCCCCAGATCCTCACCGAGAAACTCCACCCTCTTAACAAATGCCCAGGAAATGAGTCCAGGGAAAGGCCCTGCTGGAGACCGGGCGGCTCCCGCCCCGCCCGCCTGCTCGCTCTCTCCTCCGAAAACAGCAGCTCCGCCGGAGATGAGGCTCCTCATCACAAGCCAGGCCTCAGGCGTGTGTGGTCACGACCCCGCAGACCCCCGGAGTCCAAGGATGAAGAGCTGCGGAGCAAAGAATTCCTTCGGAGATGCTTCTAAATTAAGCCATCTGCAGTCTGTCTCCGCCTGGAGCTAAGAAACTGTAACGGCTTTGGCAGGAGACAGCTCTGCTGAATGGAGCTGAGTCGCTCTCAGGTCAATGCAGGTAAATAAGAGGCGAGCGCCACTGGCCTGCCAGCTGCCCTGGGTGCAGGATGGGCAGGTTGGCGAAGGCGCTGGTCCTGTTTGAATGGGGAGCATCTCAATACGTTGCTCAAATAAGGACCAGGTGCCTGCACTACACAGGACATCCTGGGGACGTGCTGGTGAATAAGGCCAACCCCCCCCGGACCCTGCAAGATGGCACAAGAGGCGGCTGCTAAACGCACTGTGCGTGTCATCATTTAATGGCAATTAGTAGCACCGTGGACTGGGGAATTCTAAGTCCATCTAGGGGCAGGAAGGTCTTTCTAGAGAGGATGAGGGAACTATCCAGGAGAAGAGGAAGGCAAAGATGTTCTAGATGAGAGGGACCAGCCCAAACCCTGAGCAAATGTGGCCAAATGGGAGAGAATGAAAGCCAGTGAGTGTGGCTGGGGGACACAGAGACAAGGCCAGGGAGGTGAGCAATTATCACTATCCATCCTTAGAAAAAAAGATTTGTTAAGGACCGCAATCCCCTTTGCCTCTCTGCAACCAGACTGGAATAAAAGATTCCCAGAAACCTAGGGTTGGAAGAGACTTCAGAGATCAGTATCTCCAACTCTCCCATTATACAGATGGAAAAGCCAAGGCACAGAGGTGGGAAGTGATTCTCTCAGGGTCTCCGTGGTCCTGGGCAGAGCTGACGCCAGGAGCCCCTCCATCACCATTTCCTGAGGTCCCCGCCCGTCACTGTGGCCCCCACACTGCCCCAGGGGATCTGGTCTCCTGGATCCCATTTCCCAGTTCATGTGAAAGCCTCTGTGCTTTTCTCGTCTGCTTTGCATCCGATTGATATCTTTAATTGTGCCTTTGACGTTCATTAATTTTGCTCTTGACTTTGTGGTTTCCTTCTTTGAAGTCTCTCTGTTGTTCTGTTTCCAGCATCTAGAGTTGTCTGCTTAGCTGTAATTGCCTTTTAATCTTTCTTTTTTCCCCTAATATTAACATTTATATAACATAGCATTGGCAACTATGTTTCCCTCTAAATTTTCTTTTATCTCATCTCACAAGTTTTGAGAATATTTATTTTTGTTTGATTCTCTTTTCATCTAATCTCCGTCAAATTTCATTCGGATTTCTTCTTTCGTCCTGAGGTTATTTATAAATAGGGTTTTACATTTCCAGGCAATTTCGTTAGTTACGTCTGTGACTGATTTTCTAATTTAATTTCTTTGGTGCCAAAGTGATCTGTGTGAATCAGACAGATTCTTTGGTGTTTGTTGAGTTGTTACGATTGTGTGAAAAGTCGGATCCACTTTGGATGGAAAGTCACTATATGGAATAAACTGGTGCCGTTATAGAGAGGATGCCCACGTGACCTGGGTTAGGGGATAAGGTGTGACCATTGCCCCTTCATCTGCATGCTCATTATTTCTCTTATTGAATAGTTACTGAGTACCCACTGTGTGCCAGGTGCTAGGAGTCAGGGAGAATTCAGATAGCCCCTGCTATCACAGAGCCAGGAAACTAGCAATAAAAATACAGTCACACAACTGCTCATTTGCTTATAGTCGTGCTATTAAAAGAAGTACAGTGACTTCCCTGGTGGTCCAGTGGCTAAGACTCCATGCTCCCAGTGAACGGGGCCCAGGTTCTATCGCTGATCGGGGAACTAGATCTCACATGCTGCAACTAAGATGCAACTAAGAAAGAAAGGAACATAAGTACGATGCCATTTACATGAAAAATTTTAAACCTACAAAATGATCCCCTGTGTTGTTCAAGCCTGTGCATGAATCTAGTTAAATGGAAAAAAAATTGGAGGAAAGAATATGCCCAGAAGTCCTACCTGGCCTCCCCTGTGGGAGGGAGAGGGGAGGACAGGGAAGCAGAGAGCGCTTCAGTTTTATCCGTTCCCTTTTTGTCATTTTAAGATGAAAACACTAGGGATGATTTTCAAACTGCATTTCGGAGAAGCAACTTAGGGCCAGAAGTTTCTCCCTCCACACACCCACAGTTTAGAGACTTATTTGTTGGTGATTTGTGTTGGAGTCCATTTGAATCCTGAGTCCGGTCTCCAGGGTCATTACCAGTGGTGTGTGACTTTGGCTGGAGCCCCCAGTGGGAGGGGGCTGATCCTTGGGAATGATCTAGAGATTTTGATCAAACTGAGCAGCTTTCCCATAATCCCCCCCACCCTGACACATCCTCCTAAAAGGGGCAGGGGGGCCAGACTGCTTTCCCAAACCCCGCTCATGAGCCACATAATGATTCCCCAACTGGACACCAAAATCTCCAGTGCCCAGTCTGGAGGCCAAGAAGTCCGGGTAGAATCTGAGAAAAAATAGCCAAGTTAACAACAGAAAAAAATCTCCCCAAGAACTAAAAAAAAAAAAAAAAAATGACAGCTATAGAGATTTTAGTTTAGTTTTTTTTTTTTTTAAGTGACAGCCGCTCAGGTGACTGGGAGAGAGATTTCGCTTTAAAAGATTGAGAGGTTGTCTCCTCTAATGAGAGGTACTTGAAAATTATGGATCAGTCCCAGGTCAGTAATTTCTGTCAAGCTCGGGCAGCTGGAGGTCAGAGGCCCCGTAGAACACAAATTCATGTAGGACGTCGCTGGTGGAAGCGGTGGGTCCTGGACTCTGATGGAGCAGGTCTGCAGTGTGAGTAATTAACAAGGGCGGCAGTCTCTCCTGAGACATCTGGTCCCCTAAATTGTTATTCTACTACAGCTCTAATTTCTCTGTGGTCCAAAAATAGATGGAGCAAGGACACAGGGCCTGACCCGCTCTGCTGACACATGCTGTGTTTTCAGAGAACAGCCAAACCTGGGCTTAGAAAACAAACTTCCTGCCTGCCTGCAAGATCTAACGTGGGACCGTGGGGGACCGTATCAGGTGAAGGGCGAGGGGACAAGGAGTCGGGACAGGGCATCTTCACTGACAACGGAGGAGACTAATCCTCAGGGTGGTTAAGACACTGGCTCGAGGAGACCCAGCTACTACGTGGCAAAGCTGGACCCGGAACCAGGTTTCTGCTCCACAGACTGTGAAGTTCTTGAGACTCACTGGGGCAGAAGGAAAGACAGGCATGCACTTGTCTTTGAGCAGGAGAATCGATTTGCTATTTCCAGAAGCCAAACAAAATCTCTAGATTATTCCCAAGGATTAGCTAAGGCTAGTCGGCAGCAGTTGAGATCAAAATTGAACAGTGAATCTGTTTGCCAGGTGCTGGTAGACAAATCATAGGGCAATCCCAAGGCAGGGTGTTTGAATTTTCTGAAAAACTCTGGGTTGGTGCCCATCTCTGCTCCTTCAGTGTCTAAGCTTAATAGGCTCCAGGTAAGTGAAGCTCCAATACTTATAGCCACCTGATCCGAAGAGTCGACTCACTGGGAAAGACCCTGATGCTGGGAAAGATTGAAGGCAAAAAGAGAAGGAGGCGGCAGAGGATGAGATAGTTAGATAGCATCACCAACTCACTGGGCACGAAGTTGAGCAAATTCCAGGAGAAGATCCCCTGGAGGAGGGCATGGCAACCCACTCCAGTATTCTTGCTTGGAGAATCCCATGGGCAGAGGGGCCTGGCGGGCTACAGTCCAGGGTCACAAAGAGTCAGACACGACTGAGTGATGGAACGACAACAACAACAGCAAAAGTGAGGGTCATAGTATCTCATTGGGGAGGCTGAGGACACCCCGGGCACCCCCTCACCTGCGGCTATTTCTTGGGGCCCTGTTATCCCCCTGTTCAGGGCTCCAAAGACAGAATCTGGGTGATGAGCACTCATCTGACTCCAGTGGGCTGCTTTCCCCCAATTTTTAAAATAGCTTTATTGAGATATAAGGGCTTCCCTGGTGGCTCAGCAGTAAAGAATCCGCCTGCAATACAGGAGATGCAGACACAGCTTCGGTCCCTGGGTCGGGAAGATCCCCTGGAGAAGGAATGGCAACCCACGCCAGTGTCCTTGCCTGGGAATCCCGTGCACAGAGGACCCCGTGGGCTACAGTCCACGGGGTCGCAAAAAGCTGGACATAACTTAGTGACTAAACAACAGTAACAACATGCATAATGCATTCACTGCAAAATTCACCCCAAGTATATAAATCTTTGCTGTTCTCCTTGTAAATCAACTACACTCAAATATAAAAAAAAATTTAAATTTAAAATTTTTTACAGAAAAAAATAACGTTTTCTCAGAATGAAGTGTATACATCAATGATTTTTAGTATATTCATAGGGCTATGCAATCACCAGCACAATGTAAGTTTAGAATATTTTCATAATTCCGGAAAGAAACCTTGGACCCCTAGGAATTGCACCACTTTTCCCTCCCTCCAGTCCCTGCAACAACAAATCTCCTCTTTGTCTCTAGGCATTTGCCCATTCTGGTTATTCCCTGATGATCAAGTCATACAGTACATGGTCTTTGGTGATCAGCTTCTTTCATTCAACTAACGTTCTCAAGTTTCCCCTATGCGGTGGCGTGGCAATTTATTCAAATGGCCCCTCTAATGCAGGGATGGCAAGTAGGCAGCACTCCCCATCATGATGTGGCCACATTTGGTCATAAAATATTAGCCTGAATCGTCAGGCTAAATAGAGGCTCCTGAAAAAGTGTGCTGTGATTGATTAGCAAGGTCTGCCATGGGCACGGGAGGGAGAGTGCGCCATGGATTTGCTCTAAGAGATCAAAACAGGGTCTCCCATGGTAACAAGGAGGCAGCACAAAGACTCAGAACCCGGGAGAAGACATCCACGTGTCCACCTGCCCTGAGCTCTCTCTCTCCCTCTCGGGGCGACCTTGGGGCACCCTCACCCGGGATGGCCAGTGGGTAGGTGAGCAGGAGGGGAGAATGAAAGAGAGGAGACGGAGGGACCAGCAGGAGGCTGGCGAAGGAACCAGCATGGACTCCCCAGAGTCTTGTTATTTATAGAGTGGGCCCCCCGCCCCGCCTTGGGCGTAGGTGCAGGAGACAAATAAGGACTAACACATGCTCCATAGTCATCCCACAGGGGATATCCCACAGGGGATATCCCACAGGGGACAGTGATACGTGCCATTTAGAGAAATTGCTTCTGCTTTTCAAAACCATTAAACCTTCATTTAGGATGCAGAGCAGAGAGAATCGTGCTGGTCGCGGCTTTCCACGGGGCCTGTAAGTAGAGTAAGTTTCCGGTGATAAAGCCTTGAGTGTGGTTCTGAACTGTGCTCGGCACTACATCTGCCCCAGCCGGTCCTTTTGTCCGGCACGTCCATCACGGGCTGGGCCAGCGCCCCCAGGCTCTGGGAGTCTGCCTGCCTCGGGGTTCCTCTGCAGAAGTTCCACCCGGGAGGCCTGGAAGCCACCGAACCGCCCGGTCATGTTGGCTCTGCTTCCTGCCTTTTCTTTGAAAGTCCCCAGGAGAAGGGTGTCAGGCCGGGAGCTGGTGTGTGGGGGCCAAATGCAACTCGGGCAGAGAAAGCCCCTTCTCCTCATCTCCACCAGAGCCCCCTACACACACACACACACGCACACATGCACACACACGCACACACATGCACGCACACCCCAGGATGCAAATGATAACCGCAGAGCCATCACTTGTGAAGCTTGACAGAAAATAATGAGAAACACTAAATCTTTTATAAGGTCAACACTCGCCTTAGCCGAGCAGCTGTCAAACAAGAAAAGAATTTAGCGCCGGAGCCACGAAACTTCCATCGGCTCATTAAGCCCAACAGGGCTCGGGCCTGGCGTGGCGGAGGAGATGCGGGGCCTTTCCGTTTTGTGTCAGTAATTTGCGGCGGAGGAGGAAGAAGAAACAGCCCGCGCCAAAGGGGCCTGGGGGGCGGCTGGGGAATCGTTAGGACGCCGGGAGCGGCCCCGGCTCCTAATTGGAAGCATTGGGCATTATCAACGGAGGATTTGCCTCAGTTCCCTGACAGCTCGTGGGCCCAAAATGATCGCCCACTTGTCAGTGTAAAAGACCATTAAAAACAAACCATTTTGATTTAATTGGAGGCGGTGCACCGTGGGGCCAGGTGAGGCTGCTCAATAGCCCGGCTCCCCCCAAGCTGCCGCCCCTCTCCCTCGGTGATGGGGCTGGGGGTGGGGGTGGGGTGGGGGGTGAGGGGTGCTGGAGGCGAGCGTTTTCCAGACTTTTCTTCACCTTTCAAAAACTGTCTGAGAAAGGACTGAATGGGAGATGGAAAGAGCTTCACAGTGGCGGCGAGGGCTGTTTTCAATGGGGTTGTCAGCATGCACCGTGACAAGCAGAGCTGCCAGGAAGTGGGGGGGGGGTCTCCCCTTGCCTTTTCAGAGCTCAGATGATGGGCGTCTGCTTGGCACTCTTCTGGGAGGTGGCCCAGAGGCGTCTGGCTGGAGCGGGGTCAGCCTGAGGGGGTGGAGGGCTATCCCAGCTGGACAGGTTCACCCACCCACCCCGCTTAGACCTGTCAGGACGCGGATGGTCTGGCGGGGCTCTAATCTGCAGTGGAGAGCGGAATATCCTTTACTTTAATTGACTTTTGTTTTAAACTCAAGCGAAGGAGGGAGTTAGGGGAGGAGGTGACGTGCTGACGGAGAACCTTCGTGAACAGGGCAGGCCCCAGAGACGCGGGTGCTCACCCTATGGAGGCCGCGGCGGTGAGGATGCCTGGTTGAGAACTGCTCATCGTCTCAGAAAGAGGAGGCCACTGGCTGCAGATACTGACCTCAACTCCCAATGGGTCCTCCCATCAGCACGGGAGCCTCCAAGCGCATGGAGCATCTATCCGCTTGTAGCTTTCTGAGTCAGAGGGTAGGCTCCCCGATGCCCGGGACCATGCTTTCCATGTGGATACTCGGTATTGTGCACACTGTGGGTACTTGATAAATATTAATTGGCGCCTGCCAGATCTCAGAGAGGGCTATATATTTGTGTATTAATCTTGCTCCCCCCTACCCGGCCCCGCAAGCAGGGATCTCATTTGCTGCCTACTGCTTCCCCGCCAAGATAACATGAGCAGACCACGCGGTGCTGGAGAGCATCTTCCCGAGGGCGAGGGGGGAGTCGCACCAGCCCATCTCTTCATAAACTTCTACTGCGCATCGTGATGAAGGATCAAGCTGGGAGGAGACACCAGATCCCTGGCGAGCATCGAATTCCAGAGCTTCCGATTTTGCTGCTGAGTTTAGGCAATGGGGATTCCTTAATTACTTTCTCTGGAAATTTACCTGACGGTGCTTTCCCAGGTAGCGGCAAGGTGGTTATCCCGGCGCACGGTTCCTCGGTTGATAGACTCTTTGATTTTGTGCTCGGTTGCAAATTAAGTCCTTTGCTGAGCTGTCCATGAGTGCCTGTCAGCACCTTATCGCTTATTCATGTTGGTTGTTGAACGACTCCTGTGTTGCCAAGGAAGCTGGGGACATACTCAGATGTGCGGTGTCCATGGCTCACTGGGGTGGGGTACAGGCTTGGTGTTGTCTTTCCCCTTTTTTCTTTTTAGAATAATAAGCAGGAAGATTCTTCCAGTATCTTTTAAGGAGGAACAGACTCTGTGGTTGAGAAGGCTGATCCTGTCAAGTCACAAATAGGAATATTAGTGTTAAGGGTCATCGACTGGACAGCAAGGACATTGATGCCATATTCCAGACACTGTTCCTGGGAAATGTCAATGGACAGGGGACCTTACTTGACTGCTAGGAGTGCCCTGTGGACATTCAACAAATCCTGGGTGGATTATTGGATGGACAGAGGGATGGATGGATAGATGGATGGATGATTGGATGGATGGATGGATGGATGAATGGGCAGATGGATGGATGAATGGGTGGTTGGACTGATGCGTGGATAGATGGATGATTGGACTCATGGATGGATTGTTGGACTGATGGATGGATGGGTTAGGAGCCTGAGATAAGGCAACAGAGTCCTTAGAAATGCCTCTGAGATTCAAATATCCTCAAAGATCCTCTCCATCTCCTTCAGCTAAACCTCTAAGGAGAAGGGGTTTTTTATTTTCTTCAATATTTGTACCCGCAGTTTTGTTCAGAAATATGTAGAAAGGCAGTTCCAGCTGACAAATCCTCTGTGACGGTTGACAAAAGTAGAGAATGTAAGCTGAGTGGCAGGCATCATGGCATTCAGGTGACCCACGGTCCCTGCAACACAGGGTCTCACCTTCCAACATTCGGAACTCTGCCTGGAGGAACAATCCAGAACCAGGACATCAGTGACAAAACAGTATCTTACTCCAGGTATTTGCAGTGCTGTTACTTAGAAGGGGAAGCAGGTGGCTCCATGGGGTTCCAAAAGGAGAGACCCGACCTGGAGGTGGAAGGAGGTAGAAGCGGGCAGAACTTCAAGTGAACCTGAAAAAGAAGCTGCTGTGGACTGAATTGGGTCCCTCTAAAATGCATGTGTGAAGCCCTGCCCCACAGGGTGATGGTATTTGGAGGTGGTTAAGTTTAGATGAGGTCATGAGGATGGGACCCCCATGATGAGGTTAGCGCCCTTTTAGGAAGAGGTGCTGGAGTGCTTGCTTTCTCACTCTTTGCTGTATGAGGTCACAGTGAGAAGGTGGCTGTCCATAAGCCAGGAAGAGAGGCTCATCAGATCCTGTCCATGCTGGCACCTTGATTTCCAACTTCCAGCCTCCAGAAATAAATATCCATTGCTTAAGCCACCCAGCCTACGGTATTTTTGTAGTAGTGTTCCAAGCAGATTAAGACAGACCTCCGGGGACTTCCCTGGAGGGCCAGTGGTTAGGATTCTTGCTTCTACTGCAGGGGGCACAGGTTTGATCTCTGGTCAGGGAACTAAGATCCTGCGTACTGTGCAACATCACCAAAAAATAAAAAATAAAAGACAGACATTCATAAACCTTACGGCTAGTTAACAAACAACAGCCTGCCTCCAATGGGACGTTCCTTTTGAACCCCTGGCCTGCTTTATGTCAAACACATGAAAGGGCACTGCCTGACTTGGTAAATATGAGCTTTGAACACATCTGTGTAGGAGGAGGTGACATTGACTCAGGGAGCTGGGGAGCTACTTACTGAAAATGCAGGCTGGGCAGCTACCCACTGGATCGGGGGCCCTGGGGGGGTAGACCTGGAATCTGCATTTTAAACCTCTCAGAGGACTCCAGGCACAGCCAAGTTCGAGAACTGTTCTTCTAGATGAGCAGATGGCAAAACCCTGTCCGGCCCAGAGACGCTACTGCTCCATGGCCTTGCCCCGGCCAGGCCCCTGCCACGTGCTTTACATGCACAGCTGCGCTTGATTCTGCTGTGATCCCCACTTTACAGAGGCAGAGGCAGCCTGGGTTCTGGAGCACCAGCCTAGTTTCCAAGCCCCATGGGTTCAGCCCTGTTACTGGGCTCTGTCTCTGCCTTGCACCGTTTGATACAACAAGCTTGAACTCCCGATCAATGGGCTCTTTCCTCTTTAGCCTTGGGGCCAAGCTGGAATTTAAAAAGTGCTCAGGGGGTTTGTCAAGGTCTAAAGGCGATCAGGGCAGTGGGAAGTTTTGTTTATTGTGAGGGCTTCAATCAGCCAGAGCAGGGCCAGCCACGACCCTCTGAACACCTATAAACACCTGAGTTCCTGACTACCCTTCACTTTCGTTCCAGGTCCTGCGTTTGGCCCTCACTGGTCCCTGATCTCAGTTGCAGTATTTATCAGCCCTTCCAGGGCCTGAGGCCTGGAGATAGCGGGCCAGAGGGCTCAGCCACCACCCGCCACCTTTTAACAGTGGCCATTGAAGCCTCCAAGCTTTGGTTTCCCCATCTCTGAGATGGCATGACTTATCCCTGTCACGTAGGGTTGTTGTGAGCATCGACACAACGAAAGACCGTCCTTCAGAGCATGCAGGGGAGGCCCTTGGCAGCTCTTGAAATGTGCGAGCTGTTGCTGAGAGCTTTCTGCTGTCCACTGGGAGCCCCATCTTCTTGGATATCCTTCCCGCCATGCCTCCAGCCAGTGGACTTTGGTCAAACTACCCACATTGTCTGCACCACGGAGGCATCATCTCCCAGGATCCCTTTGACCACAGGAAGGGAAGGGACCAGAGAAAACATTGCCATTGTGTCACTTCCTCCCCAAAGCGTCATGTTCTCTGATGTCCATGAACTTGGTACCGCCCAGGGTAACCAGGGAGGCTGTGTTTTTTGCTTGGGGCTCGTGGACACGAGGATACCAGCCTCTGCATTCATCCTGCCCACACTGTTGACAAACCTCAGTTTGAATGAACCCCGAATTATGAGTAGGTGATTTGAAGTTGTTTATCTGCGAGACCTTCCTGCTGGCCACGCGCCAGGCGGCTAGGACCCCCGTCATGCCTGCAGCCTTGGTGCCAAGTGACAGAAGCTGACAAGTGCGGACGTGCAGAATCGAGGGATCTGTGGGAGACGGGGAGGGAGTCCTTCCAGAGGGGGCAGATGTTAGCCTGAACGCCTTCTCAAACCCGGGGAGATTCTCTCTAGATCGCAGAGGATGGATTCTCTTAGGGATGAGCTGGAAGAAGAAACCAGGGACCTGGAAAGTCTTATCAACTCCCAAAACTCAACATGAGATTCTGGCCATCTCCAGAAATTAGACGTGTATACCTGATGTCAAAACAGGCTGGTCTTAGTCTATTTTCCAGCTGATTTTCAACATGAAATGGCAACCATCTTACGGAGAAACCTGAATGAATTTTTTGGCCAACCCAATATTTTGGCCACCCAGCGGGGGAGGGCAGAAGTGCCTCCTGGATTAAATTGCAAATTCCCGGGTGCTGGAAAGATTACAGGGGCAGCTGGGCTTGGGGGCAGGGGGATCCCCAGGTTGCAGGGCTGTTTCTGGTGCGCGTGCCAGCTCCTGCCTCCCCTATGACGCCTGCCGCCTCCTTCCACAGCCCGGGTGCGCCCAGACTTCGAGATTTCTCTAGCAGCGCCTGACATGTCGCCTCTGTCTTCTCCTGCCTGCCCCCACCTCACCGGCCTCCCCTTTCCCGCTCGTCCGCGTTCTCAGAGCTTCGGCTCATCGCGATTTGAGCGGCAGTGTCACCTCGTGACCAGGTGCCTAAAAATTCTGCCTCTCTGAGGTGCCGGATTATGTAAAACCAATTAAGCCCCTGCCTTTATTCCTTCGGCGAATCAGCCTTCCCGCATACTGATCTGATTTATGATGGAGCGGGGGGGGGGTGGAATCTGTATTCAGGGAAGACATGTCAAGAGCATCAGGGCCTCTGAATCATTCTTCCCCTTGCCCCATCTCCCTGCATGTGACATATTCCATCCCTGCTCTCAGTGCCCTACACGGCACCCTGAGATGATTCTTATTCCAACGCGACAGCGAGGCAGGGTTCTTAAAATACATCCCTGGTGCAGGGGCCTCGGGGAGGGCCAGTCCACCTGGAGCCTGCCCTTCCTGGGTCAGCAAGGAGTGACTTTGGGGCTGGAGATGCCCGTTCGGAGAAGGGTCCATCTTTATTTGAACCATGCGGGCCCTCTGGAAAGAGGGTGGCTGTGGGGTGGACGGGCTGAGAGGCTGCTCTGGGGCTTTAACAGAGAGTTAACCTTCCAGCCTGCTATGATTTGTAAGAGAGCTTAAAGATGGGAAAGAAAATCCTCTTCTTAGATTCAGCAGCTTCCACTAATCAGCTGCATCTCTGGTGTCACTGCTTGGCTGACTGCTGAATTTTTTTTTTTTTTTTTCCTTCCTCACTGTCTCCTGTTCTATTAGGGAGTCAGGGGCCCAGGAGACCCGAGGCAGGGTTAGTCTTCCACAAAGAGAGGAGTCTGATCCCAGCGTTCAGAGCACAGGAGCTTGTAAATCAAACTGTTAGCTTAATAGCTTGGGCCATTATTCTAAAGCAGTGGAGCTGAGACCGAAAGCCAAATGAAAATACAGTCAATTTGTTCATACTTTAGTGACTGAATGACTATGTAATGTCGGTGGGGTATCGGGGCTGTAGAGGGCTTGGTGGGGGAGAGGCAGAGGGTTCAGGTTGAAGCAGAGACCCCGAGATGCTTGGGCAAATCCCCCGCTAGAGTGGATCTTGGCAATTATAACACAGACTTAGCCATAGAGGTCCAGACTCCACAAGTCAGCCACCTTCTTGGCTGGGGGAGAGTGCCGGCCTCTGACCTTCAGGCCCGATGGAAACTGCTTAGGGGAGGCTAGGCTTCGCCGACAACTCTGGGAGCGCTCCGTGACCCGTGGGGAGGAACAGGGCCGAGAGGGGCTTGAGCACAGGGACAGGCATCCCGGGAAGGATGTAGAGTCCCCGCCCTTTAAAAACATTTAAAAAATTATTTTACTATTCCCATTGCTATTTTATTTGTTTTCATTTTTTTGGCCTTGCCATGTGGCCTGTGGGATCTTAGTTCCTTGACCAGAGATCAAACCTGTGCCCCCTGCACTGGAAGCAAGGAGTCTTAACCACTAGCCCACCAGGTGATAGGTGAAGTCGCTCAGTCGTGTCTGACTCTTTGCGATCCCGTGGACTGTAGCCTACCAGGCTTCTCCATCCATGGGATTCTCCAGGCAAGAATACTGGAATGGGTTACCATTTCCTTCTCCAGGGGATCTTCCCGACCCAGGGATCGAACCCGGGTCTCTTGCATTGGAGGCAGACGCTTTAACCTCTGAGCTACCAGGGAAGTCCCTAAAAAACATTAAAAAAACCTAAGTGGCCTTGTAAAAGTTACATGTACTCACTGTAAAAATGGAAACTGCAGGAGAGAGAGTCTGAGAAAATCAAACAGCCTCCAGCTCACCCCAGGAATTACCGCTGCTGCCACTCGGGGGCCCCCCGGACGTCTGTTCTGGAGCACCGACCCCACGTGACGGATGGGTGCCTCCATTCAGACAGGGTCACATAAGACAGGTTCTTTTCCCCAATAATATATGTAGGCCAAGCAGTACTAAACCAGGGAAATATGATTAAAATGCCAACAAGTAGAGGCTAAAGTCAATATTCTCAGTGGCGGACTTCCCTGGTGGTCCAGTGATAAGAATCCGCTTGCCAGTGCAGGGGCCACAGGGTTCGATTCTTGACCCAGGAGGACCCCACACGTCACAGGGCAGCCGGGCCCAGGCAGTGCAATGACTGAGCCCATGGGCGCTTTAGAGCCCGTGCTTGGAAACGAGAGAAGACACCAGGCCAGAAGCCCACTCACTGCAACCAGAGAGTCGCCCCCCACCCTGGTTGCCACACACAGCAGCGAAGACCCAGCTCAGCCACACATAAATAAAATGCGTTAAAATGTTTTCAGTGGCTGCATAATATCGTCATGGTGTACATTGTCTCTGTGATATCTGTATAGCGCGTCCCAACATACACTTAAGCCAGTTCTTGGCCTGCGACGTCTCCAGCCCTTCACCATCGCTGTCAGGACCACCATAAATATAGGCGGCACCCCACTCCTTTCTCTTTGGTCCTTTATCATTAGTAGTCTTTTTGTAAAAGGGGATTAAACCGTCTGTTTTTCTTGATTTAATACCAGGAGACCAGAGAATGTATGGTTCAGATTGGGTCGCTTTTGAGAACAGAGGGACACTTGTTAATAATTCTGCCTCCCGACCGGCCCCAGAGAGGGCTGTCCTGGGGAGCCAGACCCCCTCCCCACCCAGGGACACCCAGGGAGGCTTCCATAAAAGGCCGGAGAACAGGCTGGGCCAACTGGAGTGCGCATGGTGCATGGTTGGAGGTTTTGTTATAGGGGGTCATCCCCATCCCCAGACTTGGGGCTGCCAAGTCAGGTTGACATCCCCCCAGCATTTCAGGTTGAGAGAACTGAAGAAGTTCTCTCTCCAGCCCAGGGCTGGAACTTCTCCAGATTTCCCCATCTAGCCGTCCACCTGCACCGTTACCTGTCTCCACCAGCCGTCTGTCCACCTTACTCTTTGCCTGTCGCCAGCAGCCCTATGGAGGCATATTGTCAGCCCTGAGAACAGGGTCTGACACAAAGGCGCTCAGGGGTAAGGTTTGTAAATGAATGAACGAGTGAGTGAGTGAGTGAGTGAACGGGTGATCACCAGGACCATCCTCGTGGCAGCTGCCATTTTTGGCGGCTTGATAAGGGTCGGTGCTCTGCTAAACACTGGGCACGTGTTCCCATCAAGCCCTCCCAGCAGCTCTGCCGACAGGCACAGGCCCATTTTACAGAAGAGGAAGAGGGACCTTGGACAGGTCAGGAGTGGCAGGGTCACCGCCCGGCGCAGGTCTGGCCGACCCGGGAGTCACGCGCCCACAAATGTACTGCACCGCCCCCGCGTCCCTCTCTGCTGGTCCCCAGTGCACCTCGTGGAGGGCAGAGACAGCCCGGCCAGCAGGAACCAAAGGTGCAGGCTCCAAGCCCAGCGGTGCCCCCTCAGGGGCGAGGCGATGAACTCATGTCCCTTCCCGAGAATGAGGGCCTGTCCCAGTTCACCCCGGCTTGGGGTCTGCAGCCTCCACGAGCCCCGTGCTTCCCACCGCGTGGCTGCTTGATCCTGGAAGCTGGGGTTGGAAAAGACCCTTAAGAACCAGTGCCCCACCACCCCATTTTCAGGTGGGGAAACTGAGGCCCAGGGAGGGCCAGCCACTGGCCCAGGCCCGGGGGCTGGCTGGCGGCTCGTCGTGAGCATTCTGGCAGAGAGGCCACTCGCCAGCTGTCGGTCGACCCTCCCTCTGGGCACTGGCCGTCGCGTGGCAACTGCTGGCTGCGCAGCCCAGGAGGCAGCGCTGGAACCCGTTTGTCTGGAAAGGGAGCCCCACCGCGGGGTGCTTCTGCTCTGCTCCCTCCCGCGGTCCCTCCGGGCTCAGTGGCGCCGGTGGGGACGGGTGGGTGGAAAGCCAGCTCGCTCCGCGATGACCCGGCCCGGGAGCGCCCGCGCCCGGCCTGCTGCTTTTCCGTGTGAAAGGTGTTTAATTATTTCTGACAGAGTTCAGCGTCGACATCTGTTCGCGAGCGGGGAGAGTCCATTTAGGTTATCCATCACCGTGACAGATTCCACTTTTTTGGAAGCGCCTTTTCCTTTCATAATGGGGCCGGGTGGGGAAGGGGGGCAGGCGGATCAGCACAGACACAAGGCACAAAGACCTTCCCGGGGCCCCGACAACAGCCAGCACCCCCTCCCCGCCCCAGGGGAGGAGCGCTGTAGCCACGACTGGCCCCTGTGGGTCCAGACCCGCCGGTGGCCGCCGGGCTGGCGGGCACTGGGGCATGTAAGTTGGGAAGGGGGTCTCACAGGGCCTGTGAAAGGCTACTCGACTCTTCTGTCCTCCTGGGCAGCACTGGCCATCCATCCACTCGTCCGATCCTTCATTCATTCTTCCCACAAACACTCACGGGCCACCTGTGGGGTGTCAGGCCTTCTCGGTGGCTCCAGTGTTAAGGAATCCACCTGCCAGTGCCGGGGATGCAGGAAACCCAGGTGCAGTTTCTGGGTGGGGAAGATCCCCTGGAGGAGGAAATGGCAACCCAGTCCAGCGTTCTTGCCTGGGAAATCCCGTGGACAGAGGAGCCTGGTGGACCACAGTCCATGAGGTCACAGAAGAGTCAGACACAACTGGGGGACTAGCACCGAAAATGTCAGGCCCCGTGCTGGGCTCCTGGGACACAGCGGGGACGCAACGGACATGTCCTTGTGGGCTCACACTTCACTGGGGAAGATGGACATTGAACAACGAGTGGCCCAGTTAATGAATGAATTGCAGTGCAGCCAAGTGCCTCAAAGGGGCAGAAAAGGGTCCATTGGTATCAAAGAGGGGACCTGCCGGGGTGGGACTGGAAAGTGAAGGATAGTGTCCTCAGGAGGCATCACTGCCCAGCCACCCAGAGAAGAGGCCCTGGCCCAGGCAGGAACTCCTTTCTCTCAGGGCAAGTTCCTTCCTCTCTCTGAGCCTCAGTCTCCTCGTCTGTAGAATGGGACCTTTGCATCTATGAGATAATGTATGTCTGGCACTTGGGACACAGTAGAGCTCAGGAAGTACCTTTCACCGGTGGTATTTCCCAGCAGGGAGGGGGCTGAGTGCCTCGGCAGTGGCGGGAGCGCCCTGGGACTCTTGGCGCCTCTGCGGGGCTGTCCTGGCTCGTGCCCAAGGACCAGCCCTGCTGAGATTCCTGTGGCTGAACTTCCAGAGTCCATGAGCCTCCCTGGGGAAGACGAGAAAACACCCTGTAAGCCCAGGCGCTTGCATTTTATTCTACTTCTTGTTATTTCAATGGCACAGTGGATGGTGCCTTTGAACTCGGGCCTGGCGGTTAGAGGGACCTGGGTTCCAGGTCCAGCCACTTGCAAATGAACACCATCTCTGCCAGTCCTCCGCAGAACTCAGGTAAGGCTGCTGTGTGAAATAATATGTGTAAATGACTTAGCATGAACACAGGGCTGGCATCACAGGTGGGTGGCCTGTTCCTAACGGGTTTTTATAACAACAGTCTTAAGATCAGAAGAGACCTGTGCTCAGCTGAGTCAAATCTCCTCTCCTAGACTCATTGGAAAAGACCCTGATGCTGGGAAAGATTGAAGGTAGGAGAGGAGGGCAACAGAGGGTGACATGGTTGGATGGAATCATCGGCTCAATGGACATGAGTTTGATCAAACTCCGCGAGTTGGTGATGGTCAGGGAAGCCTGGCGCGTTGCAGTCCATGGGATAGTAGAGAGTTGGATACAACTGAACGATTGAACAAGAAGAAATAGAAACTCATTTATTCCTGGATTTCTGCTGCTACTCTGGGCCAGGCTGTGGGGGTACCTGCAGGTGAGACAGGCCTCCTGACCCAGGGGAATCTGTGTTACTTGGGTGGGGCATGTTGGACAGGGAAAGGGGCCCTTTCCTTGCTCCAACAGGGTCAGGGGAGACCACCTGAGCCCTTTGTCCATTGCTTTGGGAGCTATGTGTGTGCTTAGTCACTCAGTCGTGTCTGACTCTTTGCGGCCCCCTGGACTGTAACCCACCATGCTCCTTGGTCCGTGGAATTCTCCAGACAAGAATACTGGAGTGGGTAACTATTCCCTTCTCCAGGGATCTTCCTGACCCAGAGATCGAATCCAGGTCTCCTGCATTTGCAGGCGGCTTCTATACCATCTGAGCCACCAGTTAAAACCCCTGGGAACTATCAGTTCAGTCGCTCAGTCATGTCCGACTCTTTGCAACCCCATGAATCGCAGTATGCCAGGCCTCCCTGTCCATCACCAACTCCCGGAGTTCACTCAGACTCACACCCATCGAGTCAGTGATGCCATCCAGCCATCTCATCCTCTGTCATCCCCTTCTCCTCCTGCCCTGAATCCCTCCCAGCATCAGAGTCTTTTCCAATGAGTCAACTCTTTGCATGAGGTGGCCAAAGTACTGGAGTTTCAGCTTTAGCATCAGTCCTTCCAAAGAAATCCCAGGGCTGATCTCCTTCAGAATGGACTGGTTGGATTTCCTTGCAGTCCAAGGGACTCTCAAGAGTCTTCTCCAACACCACAGTTCAAAAGCATCAATTCTTCGGTGCTCAGCCTTCTTCACAGTCCAACTCTCACATCCATACATGACCACTGGAAAAACCATAGCCTTGACTAGATGGACCTTAGTCGGCAAAGTAATGTCTCTGCTTTTGAATATACTATCTAGGTTAGTCATAACTTTTCTTCCAGGGAGTAAGCATCTTTTAATTTCATGGCTGCAATCACCATCTGCAGTGATTTTGGAGTCCCAAAAAATAAAGTCTGACACTGTTTCCACTGTTTCCCCATCTATTTCCCATGAAGTGATGGGACCAGATGCCATGATCTTCGTTTTCTGAATGTTAAGCTTTAGGAGGAGTTCACGGTTCACGTATTGCTGAAGCCTCACTTGGAGAATTTTAAGCATTACTTTACTGTGTGAGATGAGTGCAATTGTGCGGTAGTTGGAGCATTCCTTGGCATTGCCTTTCTTTGAGATTGGAATGAAAACTGACCTTTTCCAGTCCTGTGGCCACTGCTGAGTTTTCCAAATTTGCTGGCATATTGAGTGCAGCCCTTTCACAGCATCATCTTTCAGGATTTGAAACAGCTCAACTGGAAATCCATCACCTCCACTAGCTTTGTTCATAGCGATGCTTTCCAAGGCCCACTTGACTTCACATTCCAGGATGTCTGGCTCTAGATTAGTGATCACATCATCATGATTATCTGAGTCATGAAGATCTTTTTTGTACAGTTCTTCCTTGTATTCTTGCTACCTCTTCTTAATATCTTCTGCTTCTGTTAGGTCCATACCATTTCTGTCCTTTATCGAGCCCACCTTTGCATGAAATGTTCCCTGGGAATCTCTAATTTTCTTGAAGAGATCTCTAGTCTTTCCCATTCTGTTCTTTTCCTCTATTTCTTTGCATTGATCGCTGAAGAAGGCTTTCTTATCTCTTCTTGCTATCAGAGACGAGGGGCTGAGAGGGGCTGGGGGTTGGCATTGTAGAGCAGAGTGCCAGCAGGCTATCTCGTGCCCAGGGGCTGTGGGTCCCATCCCTCCCTGGGCAGGGTCCCCAGGATGTCTGTCCCCCCACCCCACCACGGACATCGAACGTCAGGAAAATCAGAAAAAGAAGAGTGAGGGGAAAGGCAACAGAAAGAGGGGCAGAAAGGAGGCTGTGGGCTAAACGCCCGAGTGTGGAGATGGGCAGGAGGGATGAGGGCGAAAGGAAGGGGCCTGGGGGAGGTGAGGGGTGCTGCCCAGGCTGGGTGGGGAGCGGCAACGGGCCCGCGGCACAGCCCGCTCCCCTGCGCTGCGCCTGGCCCTGCCCGTGTGTGCGGCGACGGCCAGGATTGACGGGCAGCGGGGTGAATGGCCACTGACACGCTGATGGCGGCCACTCGGGCAGGACATGGGCGCCGCATCAAGGGCGGCAGGCAGGCCTCCCTGGCAGCCTGTTCGGTTGCATTAGGCTCAGGAGGGCATGGGCCCCTTGATTGTCTAAATTGCAGTTTAACTCAAGCGGCCGGGCCTGGTCCGGCCAGGAGCACGGCTTTGGGTGGCTGTCACCCCGGGGCCAGGCGCGTCCCTGGTGGCGCTTAGGAAGGGCTCCGTGTTGGCTCTGGGTGGCATTGCTGTTGTTGCTGTCTTTGTTGTTGCGCCAGTCGAGGGGCAGAAGCCCACAGAAGCCCCTGTCCAGAGGACACGTAAAGAACAGGAAGCGGGGCATCCGCTGGGTGCGGGCAGGGGAGATGGGGGCGGGACTGACCTTCTGGAAGTGAGGCATGTGCCAGAGGGCATCCAGCGCCACAGGCGGCTTGTACTTCCTCAGCTGACTGCTCCGGGTCTCATAGAGCTTCCCAAGGATCACCTGCAGGGCAGAGAAAGGCCGAGGCCCGGTGGTGACCGGTTCCTGCAGAGGCCGGAGCCACGACGGCGGGGCTGGAGGGCCCGGGGCTGGGATTCCTGCTGGGGCAGCCCCGTGGGGCCCTTTCCCCTGGTTCCCGCCCTTCTCCCAGTCTGATTTCAGGGGACCAGGTGGACTCGGGGAGGGGACCATGGGGTGCTGAGAGCCTGCTGTTTTGGTTTCTGGTTCGACCCTAGGACTCTCTGGGTTCTGGAAGGCAGCTGCCTCAAGGGCAGGGATGTGTCCTCCTTAGCTAAGACAGCCCTGGTGGTTACCAGGGATGCCACCAGGTCTGAACAAATGAATGATTTGACGGGGCTGTTGCCATTTCTGGGGAGCAGGTCCTCACCATGGTCTGCTCGTGGAAAACAAAGGAGGACTCCTTTGAGAAGAGGAATTAGAGGGCTCAGTGGAGAGCCCTCGAGGTCTCTGTGGGTGGGATTTCAGAGCCGCAGAGGGGTCCAGCTCCTCCTTAGCTGCACGCCCCATACCCACAAACAGATGCTGTGAGCCTATGGTTAGGGACCCGTAGCTCATGGGGTCTGCTGTGGACTGAACTGTGTCCCCTCCAAATCCATATGGTGAAGCCCTAGCCCCCAGTTGGGACCGTATTTGGAGCTGGGCCTTTAAGGAGGTGATTAAGGCTCTGTGACATCAGAGGATGGGGCTATAATCCAATAGGACAGATGTCCTTATACGAGGCTGAAGAGACGCCAGGGGTGTACATGCAGGAAAGCCCTGTGAGGACGGGGTGAGAAGGCGGCCGTCTTCAGGCCGAGGAGCGAGGCCTCCAGGGCAACCGACGCTGCCACCTCCACCTTGGACTTCCAGCCTCCAGGATTTCTGTGGTTTAAGCCACCCAGTCTATCATACGTTGTCACGGTTGCCCCAGCAGACTCACCCAAGGTCCCCGGCCCCCAGTTGCAGGATCAGAGGGGGACTCTGATTCAATGTGTGCCCCTGGGGAACTCCATGCACAGTCAGACCTTAGCTCCCAGCTGTGACCTTGTCAGAACTCAAAACCTCCTAGGAGAGTTAGCAGGCAAATAGGGGGCTCTTGTTTATACCTAGAGCGAGAGAGTTGGAGTTCCACACCTGGAGTGGATGACCTGGATGATGTGCTGGCACTCAAGTGACCCAAAGAGCATGGGCCACTGCAGAAAGGGGCATGAGAGAGCGACACAGGCCAGATGGGGCAGCCACAACTAAAACCTGACCTGAATTTAACCAAAGACGCCACCACCCCATTGAACCCCTTTTATTTTACTTTTTTTTAAAGATAGCATCTCTTTATTTTATTGATTTATTTTTTGGCCAAGCCATGCGACATGTGGGATCTTAGTTCCCTAACTAGGGATCAAACCAGGGTCCCCTGCACTGGGAACACGGAACTCTAACCAGTGGACTGGCAGGGAACCCCTTTTATTGACTTATTTTGTTCCCAATTATATTAATTTTATTTAATGTGTCTGTGGATAACTTCCAAGCCCCTTGGATCAACTCTCCCCTCTGCTTCCTAGAACAGCAGCTTTGAAACTTCATATCAAACCAAAGCTGAGAGGCTGCCTCGCCAGGGCTTAATGAGCCGGGCTTCAGAATCAGGAGGATGAAAGTGAGTCTTAGCACCTTCCTCAACCTCAGTTTCTGCTGCAGGAAATGGGGTACAGATGCCTAGCAAACAGGTTCTTACAGGATCTGCTGAGTTAGCTTTGAGCAGAGTGTCTGGTCCTAGACGATGGTTCACTAAATGGAAGTCAGTTCCCAAGAATTTCGTCTGGGGTCATCACTGTCCAAAACCCAGGACATCCCGAGCTGCTAAGAGACCAGTTTCTCCTAAGATGGGAGTAATCTGACCTTGCAAACCAGCCATCTCATCAACCCTAACAGACTGTGTGTCAGCCCCTCAGTGTTTTGAGGGTCTGGGTATTCGTAGCCCTTGGATAGAAAGCATCACAGCCGCAGAGCATCTCGGAGCAGAAGAGCTCTGTGGTTGGTTTGACAAGTGCTTTTTGAGTGCTTACCATGTCCTGTGAAAGTGTTAGTCACTCCGTCATGCCTGGCTCTGCAACCCCGTGGACTGTAGCCCGCCAGGCTCCTCTGTCCAGGAAATTCTCCAGGCAAGAATACTGGAGTGGGTGGCTATTTCCTTCTCCAGGGGATCCTCCCGACCCAGCGATCAAGCTCAGGTCTCCTGAACGGCAGGTGGATTCTTTACCCTCTGAGCCACCAGGAAAGCCCCCTTCTATGTCCTGGGAAGCCCCGACTATATGCTGGGCCCTCATTCAACCCGACCCCCTTTTTTGCCCATCAAGGTCATTGAGACCCCAGTTTGGATGGCATCACTGACTCAATGGACATGAGTTTGAGCAAACTCCGGGAGACAGTGAAGGACAAGGAAACCCGGTGTACTACAGTCTACAGGTTTGCAAAAAGTCAGACACGACTGAGAGACTGAATAACCACCACAGCGGTGAGCCACTCAAAGCCACAGCCCCCTGAGCTGCACCAGTCCCCGACCAGTGCTCGGGGTGGAGCCACTGACCGTGGGTGACTACAGGCCAATGCTTTGGCCACCCGATGTGGAGAGCTGACTCCTGGAAAAGACCCTGATGCTGGGAAAGACTGAAGGCAGGAGGAGAAGGGGGTGACAGAGGATGAGATGGTTGGATGGCATCACCAACACGATGGACGTGAGTTTGAGCAAGCTCCGGGAGTTGGTGATGGACAGGGAAGCCTGGCGTGCTGCAGTCCATGGGGTCCCAGAGAGCCGGACATGACTGAGTGACTGAACTGAACTGAACCGGGATCTCTGTTGAAACAGGAGGGGCACTGGCTGCGAGACTGTCTTTAGATTCAGGAGACATGTCCTCGGAGGCTCCGGATTCCATGGACTTGTGGCCCTCTGAGTTGTTGTGAAATAGATGCTAATTAAGAACATGGCTCTGGCCTGGAGCTATCAATATGAAGTAGCAGCATGTAACGGTAATGCTCCCTTGGAAAAAACTGGTCGTTACCATAGTGAGCTCTTTCTTGAGCTATTAATGAATAAACTAGTCATGGACTGCTTTTAAATTATTACTACGGAGACTTCCCTGGTGGCACCAGGGTAAAAATCCACCTACCAGTGCAAGGGATACGGGCTCGATCCCTGGTCGAGAAGATTCTACAAGCCAAGGAGCAACTAAGCCCGCGTGCCACAGCTGCTGAGGCTGTGTGGGGCAACTGCTGAAGCCCGCGCCTAGAATCTGTGCTCAGCAACAGGAGAAGCCCCCACAATGAGAAGCCCGTGCACCACAACCAAGAGGAGCCCCCGCTCAGGGCGACTAGAGAACGCCCACGTGCAGCGATGGAGACTCATGCAGCCAAAACTAGAAGTAATTAATTAATTAATTTAAAATATATTATTACAGTGCTCCGCTCTGAGTGGTTGTCTCTGACTTCTGACTCTCCCCACCACTGAGAACGGCCCAGAGGGGCCTTAGGCAGAAATCAGAGTCTTCCTCTCTAGGGGCTTAAGCCAAAGTTGAACCTGATCATCACCAAGACCCTTTCAGCACAGCAATGAGCAACTCGATTGCCCAGTCAACACCCCGCCTTGCCCACCAGCAACAAGCATGCACAGGGGGGCAGCCTCAAGGCCTTGCCCCTCCCCAAGCTTTCCCCCTCCCACCCCTCCCACCCCATCAGGCAGCCACCCTGCAGTGAGCATGGTGTTCACCTTATGCTTTTTCTCCAGTTTAATGGCTTTCTGGGTGGCCTTCTGTTCCTGCACCCACAGCTGCTGGTACCGATGCTGCAGCAGATCAAAGAAGGGGGTGGAAGGCCTGTGGGGAAGAAGTCAAACAGGTTTGAGGTCTGGGAAGGGCCAGAGAGTCCCCTCTCCCCGGAGGCTGCCTGCCTGACCGTCAGGCCTGCGGGGAAGAGTGCCCTCCCCAAGGCTGTGAGAGCCTCTTTCTGACTTTCTGCAGCCATGGAAGAAATGGCTGTCTTCTGTAAATCATTCAACAAATGTTTATTGCCCACCAATCAAGTGCTGGGCCTTACATGGTGACAGACTCTATCCTCAACCAGATTTAAGACAGACTCCTCAGACCCCTCCTTTTCATCAGGCCTTGTCCTTGGGACCTATCTTTGGCTGGATGAAGTCAGCCTTGGCAGAGAACCCTGCTAAGTCAGTCCCCCCACCCCTGATGTCTCATCACCTTGGCTTGCCTTTACCAAGAGCCCTGTTAAGGCAGTTTAGTGAGAATCCCCTACCTACCCTTGAAGTCTCCTCTTAGTCACTTGCCTTCCACTCTGCTCCTTGGGTAGAAATTCCCATTTGTGTTGTATTAAGAACTGAGCCCAGCTCTATCCTGAGGTCACTTTCCCCTTTGCAATAGTACTAAATAAAATCTGTCTTTATTGCCTTCAGCCTCTGCTCTGATTCTCATTGATAGGGGTCTCCAGCCAAGGAGCACACAGCCTGTGTACAGCATTTTGCACACCCCACTCCTCACAACACTGTGAAGTGGGCATTATTAATACTATCACTCATCCTGCAGACAAGGGGGTCAGGTCCCAGAAGAGTGGGGGCAGGGCTGTGTGTGAGGCTATCTCAAGGCAACCTAATAGGTGAGGAGGGAAAGTACTTTCTAGAAGAACCAAAGCTAATAAGACTCAGGAGGAAGGACAGAATTGAGTGGAAGAGCATCATTACCTTGTGACTCCTAATGAAATAATGGATTTAGGTAATAAGCGGTGATTAGGTGGAAGGCTGACAGCGAACTTTACAATGGATGGCTCAGGCTGCAGCAGCTGAACCACAGGATCAATTTGTTCTTATTGTGATAAATGTGCAAAACATAAAATTTACCCAAGCGATCAATCTTACCATCACTGAAAGTGACAGACATGGGACTAGGAATGATTTTTATTTATTTGGCGGTGCTGCGTCTTAGTTGCAGCACATGGGATCTTCACTGCATCGTGTGGGGATCTTTTGAGGCAGCGTGTGGATTCTCTAGTTGTGATGTGTGGGCTCGGTCGTTGCGGCAGGCGGGCTTCGTTGCTCTGCAGCACGTGGGATCTTAATTCCCCGACTGGGGATCGAACCTGCGCCCCCTGCGTTGGAAGTGCAGAGTTTTAACCACTGAACCTCCAGGGAAACCCCCTGGCTTCGTGTTTTATAAGGCCTGCATGGTGGTATTTAAAGTCTTGGAAATTGTTGTCGGCCCTTAAAAATTGGGAAATTTTACATTAAAAAAAACCCCCAGCTTTCCCAGATTGTCCTGAAGATGTATATGTTCTGATCACATAGGTCTGCCTTCCTATGTGGCAACAGTTGGCTGGAGCAGAGTATCAGGTGTCATTTACCCCAAGTCCTCTCCCTTCCCTACTGCACTCCTCTGCCTGCTGGGCCCCTCCAAGCGTTGGATTTTGTGGCCCCAGAAACAGACATAGAGCTGGACTGGACCCTAAACACCCACCCCCATCTCTCCCACCCTCCAGGCAGACTTCTCTGGGACCGGGCTGACCTGGGACTCCTTCTGAGTGGCGTTTCCTCGGCTTTGAAATGCCCCTCGAGCTCAGAGGTCTCTTTCCAGAGTAGCCTGCAGCGCATCTACAAACAGTGGCTCTTTGTTTTCTGGTTCCTTTACCCCTGCGGCGACTTTTATTACTTAATTATTACACACCCCATGCTTCTGAGCAGCCTAATTTATAGCCGTGCTTTCTAACGACATGAGATGCGTAATCTCGCAAGATCTACCCCAAGAGGCCTTTCACAACAGAAAAGCTATCTTTCCAGCAGCCTCTACTGCCCATGGCACCGCAAACCCACCCTCACGGCCCTCCCAGAGCCTCGCTGACCGTCTTTGTGTCCCGCTTCGGCCAGCGGTTCTTAATGCTGGAAAGAGGCAGGGGCAGGGCGCTCGGAGCAAAAGAGCTGACAAAGCATGTAAATTACAACAGCCCCGTCCTGACTGCCTGGTGGAGGTCCAGCAGGTTTCGCCCATTTTTGTTCTGACTCATTCAATCGGATCACAAGGGGGAGAGGCTTGTGGGACATGGCGAAAACCCAGGATGTAAATTGTATCACGTCATCTCTTGCTTAAAATGCCCTCGGCAGCCTCCCATTTCTTAGACTCAATCTAGATTCCTTGCCAGAATCTGGCAAAGCTTCCCCTCCCCAGACTCCTCTCAGACCCCCAGCCGCTCCTTTGCCTACAGATCTCAGCTTCTGGGTCACCTCCTCAGAGTGCTTGCCCCTGACCAGCCCATCTTCCAACGGCCCTTGCCTGGTGCCCTCCCCTGCAGAAGCCCTCTCGTTTGTCACTGGTCTATAACCGCTCTCGGCCATCGAATACCAATGCCAGCAGGAATGGTGTGCTCTCAATAATTATGCATTGTTGAAAAGGATGGGGTGACAAGAAGGGAATTAGTCAAAGAAAGAAAGATTAGGTGGACATTTTAGGAAACAAACTTTTCATAAGTCAGGGTAGTGTAAACCAAGCTCTATGTGAGTTGTAATAAAACTGAGAGTAAATTGATAGAAATTATAATCCGGGGAAGGAAGGACAGTCTTTCTAACAAATGGCAGGGGAACAACTGGACACCATGGACAAAACCAAAGAGAAGCCTCTTGGCCCAAGTCTCATACTTTATACAAGAATTAACTCAAAATGGAGCGTAGAGTTAAAGGTGAGACTGTGAAACTTTTTGAAGAAAACATAGGAGACGCTCTTTGGGACCTAGGGTTAGGCTAGGTGATGCGTTCTCAGGCTGAGATGATCCAGCAAAGAAAAAAAGAAAAAAAAAAAAGGTGAATTGAACTTCCTCTAAATTAAGAACTTTTGCTCATGGAAAGAGCCTCTTGAGAATATGACAAGGTAAACCATTACTAGGAGAAAAAATTTGCAAACCATGTATCTGATAAAGGACTCCTATTTCGACTATATATAAAACTCTCAAAACTCAACAATAAAACAAAATGAAAACAAACAAATGACTGTATCAGAAAAAGGACAAAATACGAAGAGACAGAGGGTATATGGATGGCAAATAAGTACAGGAAAAAATAGTGACATCCTTCGCCATTGGAGAAATGTAAATTGCGAGCCGGATGACATGTCACTTCACACCTGTTAGTGCAGCTAAAATAAGAAATGCGTCGTGACAGTGGGGCTTCCCTGGAGGCTCAGATGGTAAAGAATCTGCCTGCAAATGCAGGAGACCTGGGTTTGATCCCTGGATCAGGAAGATTCCCTGGAGAAAGGAATGGCTACCCACTCCAGGGTTCTCGCCTGGGAAATCCCACGACAGAGCAGCCTGGCGGGCTACAGTCCATCGGGTTGCAAAGAGTCGGACATGACTGAGCAACTAACCACAGTGAGAATGCCCAGCGCTGGCAAGGACGCAGAGAAACTAAGCCTCGTACACATTGTTGGAGAGAGCGTAACGTGGCGTCGTTGCTCTGGAAAATGGTTTGCTAGTTTCTCGAAAAACTAAAACCTATACTTACCATCGGGGCCAGCAACTGTACTCCTGGGCATTTACTCCTGAAAAACGGAAACTTAGGTCCACACAGACACCTACACACCCATGTTCACAGCTGGAAAACTTGTACGATCCCCAAACTGGGAACAACCAAAACACCCTTCAGCGGGTGAATAAACTGTGGTCCTTCCATACTACGGAATATCATTCTATAGTAAAAAAGGAAAGGATGATGGACACAGCATCAGCTTGGACGATGTCAAGGCTGTTATGCTCATGGGAAAAGGCCAGTTTCGCAAGGTCACATACTGTATGATTTCATGTACGTACCTTTCCTGGAATGTCCCAGGGATCAGGGAATGGCGGGGAGAGGGGTCATTACACAGGTGCGTGAAGGGGTGTCTTTGAGGTGATAGAACAGTTCTGTATCTTGATTTGTAACACAAATCTACACATGTGATAAAATGCCTGGACGCCAAATACGCAGACACAAACTGCTTGTAAAACTGGTGAAATCTGAACGAAATCTGCATATTGTATCAACATCAGTTTTTTAGGTTTTTTTTTTTTAATATTTTTTCAAATTTACTTAATTTGGCTGTGTCGGGTCTTAGACTCTTCATCACGTCGCGCGGGAGCTCTTCTGGTGCTCGGACTCTCCAGGTGTGGCGCACGGGCTCAGGGCTGCGTGGGCTCAGTAATTGTGCCACGTGGGTTTAGTTGCCTTGCGGCATGTGGGTTCTTAGTTCCCAGACCGGGAATCGAACCTGTGTCCTCAGCATCAAAAGGCTGATTCTTCACCATTGGGCCATCAAGGAAGTCCCAGGTTTTTAGTTTCGATATTGCACTATAGTTACATAGGATTTTATCATAGGGATAACAGAGCGAAGAGTAAACAGGATCTCTCTGTACTATTTTTACAACTTCCTGTGAAAATCCCATGGATGGAGGAGCCTGGTGGGCTGCAGTCCATGGGGTCACTAAGAGTCGGACACAACTGAGCAACTTGACTTTCACGTTTCACTTTCATGCATTGGAGAAGGAAATGGCAACCCACTCCAGTGTTCTTGCCTGGAGAATCCCAGGGACGGTGAAGCCAGGTGGGCTGCCGTAGATGGGGTCGCACAGAGTTGGACATGACTGAAGTGACTTAGCAGTAGCAGTGGCTTCATAATTATTTCCAAGTAAAATATTTTCTCAAAATGCAATCGAGCATGCATGAACTAGCTTTCCAACTTTATAGGAAAAATATTACAATATTACTGTCATACAAAGAGGTGATCAAAGAGCTTGGAGCCCAAAAATGTAGGGGAAAAATGAATATAGGGTGTGGCAGGAAATTAATTTTTTAAAAATGTGTTATTTTTTTGGATTTTGTGGCTTATGATATTTGTCAGCTTATTTAAAATTTTAATTTGTTATGATTCTTTTTCTCATTCTAATTAAGTATTCAGTTTTATGCCTAAATTTGTATTCAGGATTTTGAACTTTTTTTCTTAAAGAGAACCCCCAAATATGAATATGTTCCTGGTCCCATGAAACATGGAGCTGCCCTTGTGTGAAGGTAAAATGTTTCTTTTAATTATAAGAGAGTATTAGGTATAACTTCATGCTAATAATGTAAAACCAAAACAAAATAGGTGATTTATCCAGGAAAATATAAAAGATCAAAGTTGACTGAAGTGCATATATAAAACGTTAATAGAACCACGGGTACCAGACCAAGGTATGTTCACATGTGTGACCTCCTAGCCTCGCTGAGAACAGTATTCCAGGGCTTTCTAGAAGTTTTTATAAAAAAGCTTCCTACATCATGCTATGACCCCAAATCGAGAGAAGGAAAATGTCTTGGTCAGTATCACTTAGAAGAGGAAATGAAATTCTGCTTGAGGGTGTGATGAATTTAGGAGTCTGGGATTGACATATATACACTGCTAGGTATAAAAGAGATAACCTGCTGCAAAGCACAGGGAAGCCGTTTAGCGCTGTGGTGACCTAAATGGAGAGGAAACCCAAGAAAGAGGGGATATATGTGTGTGCGTGCTGTCACTTCAGCCATGTCTGACTCTTTGCAACCCGACGGACTGTAGTACACCAGCTCCTCTGTCCATGGGGTTCTCCAGGCAAGAACACTGGAGTGAGTTGCCATTTCCTTCTCCAATGCATGCAAGTGAAAAGTGAAAGTGAAGTCGCTCAGTCGTGTCCGACCCTCAGTGACCCCATGGACTGCAGCCTTCTAGGCTCTTCCGTCCATGGGATTTTCCAGGCAGGAGTACTGGAGTGGGGTGCCATTGCCTCCTCCAGACCCTCAGAGCAGCTGTGAATAAGGCGAGGACGCTCATGTTCCGAAGTCCCTTGCCCCTCCCACTTGTGCACATGTATCAGGAAGTATTATCAAGCTGCTAGAAAGAATGAAGCGGCCATACGAGTAATGACTCAGGAAGATCTCCAAGACGTAGATCAAGTATAGAGGAAGAAGCTGGGGAGAACGAGCCATGCCTGTGTAAGTGCATCGACGCAGGTGTGAAGGAGGGTGAAGGACAGGAAGGAAGGCTGCAGAGGACGGTGCTGGGGGAGGGGGGCAGACATGGTGGGCGGGGCAAGGGGCTCCTCCCCTCCAGTCTACTTACTGGTTTTATGTCACTCTTGAAAAGTGAAAGTAAAGTCACTCAGTTGTGTCTGGCTCTTTGCGACACCATGGACCGTAGCCCACCAGGCTCCTCCGTCCATTGGATTTTCCAGGCAAGAGTCCTGCAGTGGGTTGCCATTTCCTTCTCCAGGGGATCTTCCTGACCCAGGGATCGAACCCAGGTCTCCCGCATTATAGGTAGACGCTTTACCATCTGAGCCACCATGTGACTCTTATGCAACAACTAAAGCAAAACAAGAAACCCACCTCTGAGAGGTCATGGAACTCGGCCGGGGCCAAGGTCAGGGACAGGGTGATGGATCTGGGTCAGAATCGGTGACAGGATGCAAGCTCCTCCTCCCCCTCCCCCGCCATGTAGAGCTCTGCCAACATCACACCTGAACTAGCCAGGCTGTTTGCTTTTTGCCTCTTTCATCATAATCAGATGGGGGTGGTCGGGCCTTCTGGGCCCCACTGTTTGAAGCGAAGTTTCAGCATTTCCCTGTGTACTTGGCCCTTGCAGGATGCTCCTTTTTTTTTTTTTTTTTTTAGCATTTAAAAAAATGGATTGACTTATTTTTGGTTGCTCTGGGTCTTTGTTGCTGCACGTGGGCTCTCTCTAGTTGCGATGAGCGGGGGCTACTCTTTGTTGGGGCACAAGAGCTTCTCATCGCTTTGGCTCCTCTTGTTGAGAAGCCCGGGCCTTAGCAGTTGCATCATCCGGGCTCAGTCGCTGGGGCGCACCGGCTTAGTTGCTCCGTGGCATGTGGAATCTTCCCAGACCAGGGATCAAACCTGTGTCCCCTGCGTTTGCAGGCAGACTCCTATCCACTGTACCACTGGGGACGTCCAGTACGGATGCACCTTTAGGAGCCATTTTTCTTATTTTCTTCCACAACTATTTTTTTTTTCTTTTGCTGCTACATTAAAACATGTTCAGGGTTGTCTTTTTTGTTTTAAAATAAACGTAGTTCTTTACAGTAAAAAAGACGTTTTTTCCACCCCAGAATGAGTGATTTTTGCCACAGGCCGAGAGCCCCTGTGGTCACAATTACAGCTAGCCAAACTGCAGCTCTCTTTTGAGGAGCTGGAAGGGGTTCAATTGGAAGATCTCAATTATTTATCCTCACTAAATGAGACAGGGAAGGTGGGAGTGGGGAGGCTGAAGCCCAGAGAGGTCAAATGCCTGGCCCAGGGTCACACAGCACACTCGGCAGCCTAGCCTGGACCCCCACCCACACCCACACCCACACCCCTCAGGCTACACTGTCTTCAGCCAAGAGAATGCAAACCCACTTCCAAATAGGCTCATGGGGCTGCTGGCTAGCTGACTGCAGACAGAGGCCAAATCCAGGGACCTGGCTATGCTCCGGCCCAGACCCTCCCCTCCACATAGGAACTGAGGCCTTTCCAACCTCGTGAGTCTGATGCAGTCCCCCTCAGCACCTGACCCGGCTTCTCTTTGCCCTTTGGGGTGTTGGGCACCGTCTTCCAAGGCCCTGGCCTCAGGCTGCCATCTCTGTCCCCACGTCCCCCCAGGAGCCTCCCCACCTCCCTCTGGTCACTCCGTCCCATCCTTCAGGTGTTGGTCTCAGCGAGATGACCCAGCCCTACCCTGGGTCCCTCCCTGAGACCTCCCTTAGCATTGCCAACTTTGCCTTCCTAGCTGCTCTTTGCACTTAGGAAAGTTTTGTTTTTTAAAAAAATATTTTCAGTGATCAACGGATGGATTCGGTGTCTGCCTTTCTGATTAAGCTCTGAGCCCCATGTGGCAGGGACTGTGGCTGGATTGTTCACTGTGCATCCAGGCTGGGACAGTCTGCACTTTGTAAAAATGCTGAATGACCCCAGAAGCCTTTAAAGACCATCTTCCTGAGACACTGACCTCCTCAACGCCCAGGAGGGAGGTCTGTGGCAGAAATGAGCTTTTCCTTGGGGAGCCCAGTGACGAGAAAGGGGTGGCCTGAGTCCTACAGAAGAGGTGCAGGCGCTGAGGCCCCACCATGGACCTCTTTATTCCTCTCCCCCTCTGTCTCGGGGGCGCAGGTATTGAAGCTGGCATAACACCAGCTAAGCTCAGTCGTGTCCGACTCTTTGCGACCCCATGGACTGTAGCCTACCAGGCTCCTCCCTCCATGGGATTCTCCAGGCAAGAGTACTGGAGTGGGTTGCCATTTCCTTCTCCAGGGGATCTTCCCAACCCAGGGATCGAACCCGGGTCTCCCGCATTCCAGGCAGACACTTTAACCTCTGAGCCACCAGGGAAGCCCACATATCAGAGTGAATCCTGGCTCTGGAAAGGGGCAGCAAGGGCAGTTCCTCCCCGCCCCCCAAGAACAGAGGGTGCAGTCAGGAGGGGGTGATACAGGGGAAGAGGTCCCGTCCCAGGGATGAATTAGGGGACCCATGAAGCAGAAGATGAGGCTGAACATGGGTGCCCTGAGAGCCCAGTCAACCAGGGAAACCTGGGACCCTCAGAGCCGTTCATTATGAATCTTGAGAAGCACGTTCAAAAGTGGGTCTTCCATGTGGTGACTTAAAAAAACAGTCACGATCGAAAAGCTGAGCGTTATGTTTTATTTGGTGGGAACTTTTAGGACTTCAAGTCCTTAGACAGCATCTCAAGTAACCCTGAGAGAACGGCTCCTAAGAGGCGAGGGGAGGAAGCAGGTCACACAGAAGTTTTTAAACAAAGGGCAGGTAGGCTGAACATCAAGTGGTTATTGTTAACTAAAGGAAATAGACATCTCAAGCTAAGGAATTTAGTGCTTTTCTACGTATGGGAAGATGCAAAAGTCTGGGCTCGCTGCAGTCTTTCCTTTCATGTGCATCTCAGCTCTCTGGGGCCAGCATCCTGCGTTTTTCCCATCCTGAGCTTCCTTGAGGCTCACCGTAGGGAGCGGCTGCGGTCTGGTGGCTGGCAGATGGCAGGTACGCTTCTCCTTTCCGAGTGCCCTTGGGGCTCGGGGGCTCGTATTGGAGCTGCAATCGCTGATGACTGTGACATCCTTGTTTACTGATACGGCAGGAAATACTTCATTTCTCACATGTGATGCTGGAAGGGATCCCCCAGTGTCCTGGAGGCTTGGGGATGGAGGTTGGGGGCACTTAGAGGCAATTTGGAGCCCGAAGAGAGAGAAGAAGCAGGCTGGCCATGAATAAGCATCTGTGGAGAGGCCAGGAGGAAACAGAGCAGGTCCACACCAGCGCTGGGGAGCTTGGTCAGGGCAGGGGTCCTCCTGGAGGCGGGGGAAGGGACTGGCCACAGAGGAGCATGGTGAGGGGCTGGTTCTGGGATGATGGAAACATGCTATGGCTTCATTGGGTGCCCAGCTGTATAAACTTGTCAAGATTCATCAGATTAAACATGTACCACATCATTATCTGTAAATTGTACCTCAATAAAGTTGGTGCAAAGAACTGACTCATTGGAAAAGACCCTGAGGCTGGGAAAGATTGAAGGCAGGAGAAGGGGACGACAGAGGATGAAATGGTCGGATGACATCACTGACTCAATGGATATGCGTTTGAGCAAAATCTGGGAGAGAGTGAAGGAGAGGGAACCCTGGTGTGCCGCAGTCCATGGGGTTGCAAGGAACTGGACACAACTGAGCGATGGAAAAGTTGTTGGAATCTTCCCTGGTGGCTCAGATGGTAAAGAATCTGCCTGCAGTGCAGGAGACCCCGGTTCAGTCCCTGGGTTGAGGAGATCCCCTGGAGAAGGGAATGGTAACCCACTGCTTTATCCTTGCCTGGAGAATTCCATGGATAGAATTCCATGTAGCCTGACAGGCTATAGTCCACAGGGTCACAAAGAGTCGGACAAGGCTGAGTAACTAACACTTTCACTTTCAAAATTGTTTTAAAAGCAAAAACTGAGAAGGCTGAGGAAGTAGGAGTCATCACAGAAAGTCTTTGTCATAGTACTGGGGAGCTATGGATGGTTTCTGAGCAAGGGGAGAGAGCATGGTGACAGTCACACTTTGGAGCAGTTGCCAGGGGTGGCGGAGTGAATTAGTGGAAAGGAAAGGAATAGGATTTGAGAATCCAAGGCCATTTCAGGGGGAGGAAAGATAAAGCAGGAGGGCTACATACCTTGCGAATGAGATCTCGACTCTGCTCACTTACTCACGTGTCCATCCATCCACCTGGCACACCCGGGAGCATTAACCAGCTCCTCGTGATGGGCCAGGCTCTGTGAGATGTGGGGACGTGCTCTCTGCACCCTGGGGTTTCGGGGCCTGCCGCAGAAGTGCTGAGATCCACCACTGCTCACACTTCTGTCTGCTTCCTGTATCCTTAAGACAATATCTCTAGAAACAGATACTAATACCCTCTTTTCACAGAGGACAAATCTGAGGCCCAGAGAAGTTCACTGTCCTGACCAGGACCATGCAGCCACTGGGTGATATATTGCATTTGCCTGGGAGGTCGGTGAGCGTATCCACCCTGCGGCTCTTTCCCCCTGCAGCGCAGAGAGCTAATTGCCAGTGTACACACGGCCGTAGGCGCTCAGAGGAGAGAAGGGTTAATTGAGCAAGGGCGTGGAACACCGAGGGCTTCCCAGGTGGTGCTAGTGGTAAAGAACTTGTCTGCCAATGCAGGAGACATAAGAGATGCAGGTTCGATCCCTGGGTCGGGAAGATCCCCTGGAGAAGGAAATGGCAACCCACTCCAGTATTCTTGCCTGGAGAACCCCATGGACGGAGGGAGGCTGGCGGGGTACAATCTTTAGGGTCTCAAAGAGTCAGACACAACTAAAGCAACGTAGCATGCAGGAACGTGGAACCAGGAAAGTCTCCTCTGAGCTTTTTGGTGGGTCTTTGGGGATGAGCAGGAGGTGACTGGGTGGAGAAATGAGTAAGGAGACTCCAGAGAGAGGGCTCGGTGTGGATGAAGACAAGGGAACGGGCCTGGCTGGCCCCACACCTCGCAGCCCTAGAGAGGCCTGATGGGCATCCGAGAGTAACAGGCATTCACAACTGCCTCCCGCTTTTTAATGAGCACTTCCTACACCAAGCCCGCTGGCTGCACTTCCAACTGCAGCCCCCTGCCTCTTCCATAAACTTGAAAGGGAGGGTTAACACGCCTGCCTTCAGATGTGGAAAATGCCGTGCAGAGAAATCAAGCAAATGGCCCGAGGTTTGCTCACAGACATGGGGCGGCCGGGGGGGTGGAGCCAGCGCCCCATCCAGATTCCCCAGCTCTGAAGACCCTGGGGTCGTGACAGTTAGGCTCCGAGTGATCCGTGCCCACGAATCACCCCAGCGAGGGCACCACGAAGGGCTTCGACAAATTATTTGCTGATAACCTGGCAGGACCCTCTTGGAAAAGATCCTCGCCACCCTGGCGTTCCCGCTGACAACAAAACCGTGTCAAAACTCAGTCTGGTCGAGCGGAAAATGGGGAATAAAATGAAATGAAATCAGCAGCTACTCGGGGTAGGGAGAAAGCGCAAATTAGTTGCATCCGGCCCATCTTCCTCTACTACTTTGCGATTGATACCCCCAGACCAGGGGCTGATCTCCCATGGAGGCACCTGGGCACGAGCAAGGGGAAGGAAATTATCATTTGCAAACACTAGACTGACACTTTGTGCGTGTGGGGGCAGAGAGGGCTGACAGCTCTGATTTGCCGCCTGTGGCTCCTCTCTGCCGGGGAGGGCTCTAGTGGATTAGAGGGGGCCCCTTTCATGGCAAACCCATCTTCATCTTCGCTGCTCATTAAAACTTTGTGGAGCTGGAGAAGTTGGCGGAAGGCAGGAAGCGGTAGGAAGCTTCTGAGGGACACGAGGTACACATTTGTTGAAAGGTGTTTGAGAAGGGAGCCTTGGGTCTGACAAGCCGGATTTTCGTGCGCTCTGCGTCCGCAGTGGCTAAAATAATTGGTCATCAGTGAGTGCTAATTCGGTCTAGTAGCCAGAGGCAATTTTTTTCTTCCTGGAAAATCAATGACAGCACGGAGGTCTGTTCAACGTGATTCCGCTCAAGACGGGTCCTTATTTGGCGCTTGATGCTTCTTCCAGTGGAGACAGCTATTTTGTTAAAATAAAATTAAAATCCATCTCTAATGTGCCAGCGGTCTGCTGCTCCCAGGGGTGGGCTGCTCCCTGGCCCTGGTCCCGACACAGCCACGGGGACTCGGGAGTGGATGGTGGCTTCTGGAATGGGCCGCACGTTCCCGGCTGGGTGTGAGGTTCAGAACACGCCGTGGTCCACTGAGGGTCTGGTTTTGGAGGAGGGGAGAGGCTGAGGGGCTGGGCATCTCTTGGCAGCTCTAAATCAAAACCCAGCCCGCTAGGGACAGCCAACTGCAGCACCATCTGAGGAGGCTCAAATTCTGTCCCACCTCCACGTTGGATGCGTTCTAGGACGGCACTGGGCAGTGAGGGGCCTCTCTTCTCGGCCTCACCTGAGGCTTCCTGAATGGGCCCATCTGTGTGGGCAGGTGGCCTCAGGGACCATGACTGGACACTTGGCTGGTGCCTAAAGTGTACCACTGTTTCTTATAATAAGGGATTCTGGTTAACATGGCTTCAGTTCAGTTCAGTTGCTCAGTCGTGTCCGATGCTTTGTGACCCCATGAATCGCAGCACGCCCGGCCTCCCTGTCCATCACCAGCTCCCGCAGGCCACCAAAGCACAGCTAAAGCCTTTTCTTTCTTTTTTTTTGCAATTGAAAAAATTTTTAAGGTCATTGGAGATTCACATGCAATTGTTAAGAAATAATACAGAGAGGGAGAGGGGGAAGATATGCAGAGAAGCCTCAGTACCCCATACCCCGCTTCCCCCAGTAGTGACATCTGGTAAAACTAAAGAATAGAGTCAAAACCAGGATGCCGACAGTGGATAATTCACCCATCTTCCCCCTCGTTGACCACAGCCTTGTGGTGAAGGGGCTTGAGTAGCTCAGTGAAGCTGTGAGCCACGCTGTGCAGGACTGGTCACAGTGAAGAGTTCTGACGAAACGCGGTACACTGGAGGGAATGCAGCCCACTCCGGTATTCTCGCCTCAAGGACACAATGGGCAGTAGGAAAGGCACCGTAACTCATACTCACTGGTGTATTTGCTTGTATACAATTTCATCCCATGAGTCTATGGACTCACCACCACAGTCAAAATACAAAACGGCTCCATCACCTCAAGGGTGCTTACTGTTATGCTTTTATAACATCACCCATGTTCCTCCTACTCTGCACCCACGGGCCTAGGATATTTTCTTTTCCTCCTTACGAGAATACTACCAGCGGACTTTCCTGGTTGGCCAGTGGTTAAGAATCCATATTCCCAATGCAGGGGGCCCAGGTTTGATCCCTGGTCAGGGGACTAGGTCCCACGTGCCACAATTAAATATCCCGCATCCTCCAACTAAAGCCCAGTGCAGCCAAATGAATGAATGAATAAAAAGAACCCTAGCAGATAGGAACTACTATTATGTCATCTTATTGATAAAGAAACTGATCGATACAGAACTATCGACACTGCTATTGAACTATCAATAAACCATTCAATGAGGGCTTCCCTGGTGGCTCAGTGGTAAAGAATCCACCTGCCAACGCAGGAGACACAGGTTCGATCCCTGGTCTGGGATGATCTCGCATGCGGCAGAGCAACTAAGCCCGTGCCACGACCACTGAACCTGTCTGCTCCAGAGCTCGCGAACTGTAACTACTGAATCCCGTGTGCCCTGCAGCCCGGGTTCCACAGCAAGAGAAGTCCCTGCAATGAGAAGCCTATGCACCACAGTAAGAGAGGAACCCCCACTTGCCACAAAAAAGAAAAGCCCGCTCAGCAACGAAGACTCCGCACAGCCAAAAATAAATAAATAAATCATTAAAAAAAAAAAAGAAAAAAGCTTAGTGAGATGAAAAACTTGCTTGGGATCGATATCAGGCAATACTGCACTATGTGATTGCAAATAGATAGCCCATGATGTGATCACTCACCTAGATCTAGCCAGACATCCTGGAATGTGAAGTCAAGTGGGCCTTAGGAAGCATCACTACAGACAAAGCTAGCGGAGGCGATGGAATCCCAGTTGAGCCATTTCAAATCCTAAAAGATGATGCTGTTAAAATGCTGCACTCAATATGCCAGCAAATTTGAAAAACTCATCAGTGGCCACAGGACTGGAAAAGGTCAGTTATCATTCCAATTCCAAAGAAGGGCAATGCCAAAAAATGTCCAAACTACCACATAACTGCAACTCACTTCACATGTTAGCAAAGTAATGCTCAAAATTTTCCAAGCCAGACTTCAACACTGTGTGAACCGAGAACCTCCAGATGTTCAAGCTGGATTTAGAAAAGGCAGAAGAACCAGAGATCAAATTGCCAACATCTGCTGGATTATGGAAAAAGCAAGACAGTTCCAGAAAAACATCTCCTTATACTTCATTGACTATGCTAAAGCCTTTGATGGTATGGATCACAACAAACTGTGGAAAATTCTTAAAAATATGGGAATACCAGACCACTCTACCTGCCTCCTGGGAAACCCATATGCAGGTCAAGGAGCAACAGTTAGAAGCGGACAAGAAACAACAGACAGGTTCCAAATTGGGAAAGGAGTACATCAAACCTGTATATTGTCATCCTGCATATTTAACTTATATGCAGAGTACATCATATGAAATGCCGGAATGGATGTAGCACAAGCTGGAATCAAGATTTCCCGGAGAAATATCAATAATCTCAGATGTGCAGATGACGCCACCCTTAAGGCAGAAAGTGAAGAGGAACTAAAGAATCTCTTGATGAAGGTGAAAGAGGAGAGTTAAAAAGCTGACTTAAAACTCAACATTCAGAAAACTAAGATCATGGATCTGGTCCCATCAGTTCAGTTCAGTTCAGTTGCTCAGTCGTGTCCGACTCTTTGAGACTCCATGAATCGCAGCACGCCAGGCCTCCCTGTCCATTACCATCTCCCAGAGTTCACCCAAACTCATGTCCATCGAGTCAATGATGCCATCCAGCCATCTCATCTTCTGTCATCCCCTTCTCCTTCTGCCCCCAATCCCTCCCAGCATCAGAGTCTTTTCAAATGAGTCAACTCTTCGCATGAGGTGGCCAAAGTAATGGAGTTTCAGCTTTAGCATCATTCCTTCCAAAGAACACCCAGGGCTGATCTCCCTTAGGATGGACTGGTTGGATCTCCTTGCAGTCCAAGTGGATTCTCAAGAGTCTTCTCCAACACCACAGTTCAAAAGCATCAATTCTTCGGCACTCAGCTTTCTTTACAGTCCAACACCACATCCATACATGACCACAGGAAAAACCATAGCCTTGACTAGACAGACTTTTGTTGGCAAAGTAATGTCTCTGCTTTTCAATTTGCTATCTAGATTTGTCACAACTTTTCTTCCAAGGAGTAAGCGTCTTTTAATTTCATGGCTACAGTCACCATCTGCAGTGATTTTGGAGCTCAAAAAAATAGTCTGACACTATTTCTCCATCTATTTCCCATGAAGTGATGGGACCAGATGCCATGACCTTCATTTTCTGAATGTTGAGCTTTAAGCCAACTTTTTCACTCTCCACTTTCACTTTCATCAAGAGACTCTTTAGTTCCTCTTCACTTTCTGCCATAAAGGTGGTGTCATCTGCATATCTGAGGTTACTGATATTTCTCCCAGCAATCTTGATACCAGCTTGTGCTTCTTCCAGCCCAGCGTTTCTCATGATGTACTCTGCATATAAGTTAAATAAGCAGGGTGACAATATACAGCCTTGACATACTCCTTTTCCTATTTGGAACCAGTCTGTTGTTCCATGTCCAGTTCTAACTGTTGCTTGCTGACCTGCATACAGATTTCTCAAGAGGCAGGTCAGGTGGTCTGGTATTCCCATCTCTTGAACTTTCCACAGTTTATTGTGATCCACACAGTCAAAGGCTTTGGCATAGTCAACAAAGCAGAAATAGATGTTTTTCTGGAACTCTCTTGCTTTTTCGATGATCCAGCGGATGTTGACAATTTGATCTCTGGTTCCTCTGCCTTTTGTAAAA
>SJYT01063687.1:0-16419 GCA_006410635.1 Cephalophus harveyi
TAATACATATAACAGAGGGTATTTTATCTGAAATTTACACATGGGGATGTGTGTAATACACCAAAAAACAGACATAGCTTATGAGTTGCTGTCCTGGAATTTGAACAAAGATCTGTCTGGTCCCAAAGTACATGCTCTTTTCTCACTAGTTCACTACCTATATCTTCTGCTATCAGATTTTAAATTAACAACTATCCTAAATTCGTTCTAATGCTTAGGATGATATCTAAGCAGTAAGCACTCATGACTCTCTGCCCATCATTAAAAAATAGACATAGCTTATGAGTTGCTGTCCTGGAATTTGAACAAAGATCTGTCTGGTCCCAAAGTACATGCTCTTTTCTCACTAGTTCACTACCTATATCTTCTGCTATCAGATTTTAAATTAACAACTATCCTAAATTCGTTCTAATGCTTAGGATGATATCTAAGCAGTAAGCACTCATGACTCTCTGCCCATCATTAAAAAATTATATTTAATTATTAATAAAGCAGCATTAATATGTTAATGGGTGCCCAAGTGCAAAGCTAAACCAATAAACCAGTTTGATTCTCATGTTACTAGAACTCCTATCTGGAGTTACATCCTAACCGTATGCTGCTTTATAACAATAGAAAATCATTCAACGCCAAGTTCATTCAGCGCCAAATTCCTGTTGCCATTACACTATTATTGCACTTTTACTATTAAGATAGATGTTTAATGCCACTATGCTTGTCTATGCAGGTGTCTGGAAATGCCATCCCTGTGTACCCAAGCAGTCTGCTCCTGTGAGAGAAAAATGCCATCCAACATAGTATTAACACATATTCATCCCCTATTTTATGAGATAGTATAGAAACTTCTGATAAGAAAAGAATATAAGCCAATACTGTGATTTACTATGCGTGCTTATTTCCTTTATTGGACCAAGGACTAAAGTAAAAGCAAATATCCTTTGGACTGAGATATGAAGTATTAAATACTCATATACCAGAAAGCTCCTAATAGCTCCATGTTGTTATGAAGCTTATATCTGTCCATACATAGCTGTTATGATACTGGTTTAACACAGAACATCTACCAGTGTCTCAGAGGATTCATGTAATACTAGTTTAGACATGCAGAAAAGGAGACAGGGGGACAAAAAGAAGAAAGAGGGAGATGGTGTGACTTTAAAAAAAAAAACTGAGCATTTACTTTTTGGCATATCAGGCTATTTGATAATTTCTAATAGACTAATACATGAGACTTAGAAAATACATTGGCCACAAGAGAATTTTATAAACAAAATTATAAGATAATATCTAACATACTTAAAACTTTCACAAACACACATAGCCTCTGAACACAGCATACTTCTTTATATAGGAAGTAAAGGCATGTGTATCTATCAAATAGTCCAGGTCTAGGTTGCACAGAGTCGAACACGACTGACGTGACTTAGCAGCAGTAGCAGCAGCAGCATGCATGATGTCTTTAAAAATAAAAATCTCATTCACTTATTTCTGTACTTGTATATTAGTTTATTTCAGCATGACAATAACTATGAACAACTGCAGAAGTAGCTACTGTTTGGCAGATTAATATATATTACACAAACTTGCCATTAATGAACAAAGCTGTGAGGTTTAGTAGTGTTCTTTTCTTAAGCATTTTTGGAGGAGTTAGAAATTCCTTTCAGTGAAATCATAGAGCATGAAAAATTATCCCCAAATATTTGCAAATACAGTTTTCTGTGCACTGACTCGGATAGTCTTCGAACTTCATCACTGGAATCTTCATCATCGCTGTATCCCAGTGTAGAGTCACTGTCAGGATCTGAGTAATCCATAGCAAGAGTTTACATTGACTCTTCTCTTCCAGAAGCAATTCTCTTGTGTCTCATGGCTGCTAGGAAACTCTATAGTGCATTGATATCTCTGAGAACAAACACAGAGTGTGTGAGGCCAAAGCAGAATGTAGTTCACGCAAAGTAACTAACTGTGCCAGCAGGGGCTCTCCCCTTTCAGCTCTAGAGCAATGTGACTGCGGTCAGCAGAGTCCCAGCATTCCCTCGGTGCCAGCCTTGAAAGAAACTGACACTTCTCCAATAGCTCATGAACTTAAGGCAACTGTGGGTCAGAGCCCTTCATTCTCAGTCAAGTGCACCAGGCAGTGTCCATAGTTACATTTAGGACAAAATAAATCNCCCTGGGATTTCTTTGGAAGGAATGATGCTAAAGCTGAAACTCCAGTACTTTGGCCACCTCATGAGAAGAGTTGACTCATTGGAAAAGACTGATGCTGGGAGGGATTGGGGGCAGGAGGAGAAGGGGACGACCGAGGATGAGATGGTTGGATGGCATCACGGACTCGATGGATGTGAGTCTGAGTGAACTCCGGGAGTTGGTGATGGACAGGGAGGCCTGGCATGCTGCGATTCATGGGGTCGTAAAGAGTCAGACACGACTGAGCGACTGAACTGAACTGTAAAACAAATAAGGCTGGAATTCAGGGATTGAGGAAAAGAAGGCAAGGACCACGAGAAACCAGAAAGGAAGGCAGGAACCCCCATCCAGATCCTGTAGACTAGTTCAAGGATCTACTTTTCAAAAGAGACTAACTGAATTTTTTAAATTAGTGGGAAATCACAAGCTTAGAGGAAACAATTAGTATGAAATAAAATATCAAGGAAACAATTTTAGATGAGTACTTTTAAAATGCCAACATCCTTTCCACTTACTAAAGCAAATATTACTGTATGGAAATCTGCACATCAAAGAATATATCTAAACAGAAATATGATCTCTGTCCCTTAGAACCTTGTACAATATAGGAGTAATGAAACAAACAAATGCATAAAAATCAGTGTATTATCAGGAATATTTACCAACTCATGAGAAAGACTTGAGTTTATACTCTATACACTTGTTAGAATGCTCCCAAGGCAGTCTCTGGTTTTTCACTGATAACAGAGACCTATGACATGAGCTCAAAGAGGGTGTTTCTCTAGGCAGAACAACTGTAAGTATCATCCATAAAGTAACTCCACTTCATTCTGGTAACACAGGTGGATATTTCCATTCACTGCATTATCTCACTTTCTGAGAGAATGCAAATCCGTATGGGTCTATACCCATGGAAGGTCACAATAAATGAAGTTATGAATTTGAAAGAATTCAATTTTCACATTCCTTCTTCATATTACTTCTGCTGGGATGATGGCATAATGAATTTTTGATGTGATTTATGAACTGCATTCTGTGGCATGATTCAATAACAATGAACACAGACATTTATTAGGTTGAACCAAAGAAATTGCTGTTTTTGCAGGTTAAGATGGCCAATTATTGGCAATTTCATGTTCCAACCTAACACATGGAATTAGTGAAAGTGAAAGGGGATATAAAACAATAACAGAAGACTATATATTGCTATTTCTTTTCTGCTGTGCTTCCTATGTGACATAAACGGAACTGACTTCAATAGTAATCTGTATTGTTTCCATATTCCATATGTGAATCCTCTGAATGTTGACATGATTGATGGTTCTTGTTCCTCCATCTAATCTTTAAAGTTAATTCTCTGTCCATTCCAACTAGGATACGAAATAACTGTAGAAGAAATTCTGAGTCTTAGTGTATTGTTGTTGTTATTGCTAGAGTAAAAATGGTATTTACTTTGTGCTCTGGTTTCAGATATTAAACTCTTTGGTAAAGTCTTACAAATTTAAAGAATGTCTCCTTGAGTGTATTTTCTGGAGAGAAAGAAGAGCTTATTCTCATTTTTCCTTGTTATTATTTTATCAGTTGTTTAGAAGTACAGATTTAGATATATTATATTACCATTATTTTCTTAGGGGTCTATTTGGTCTAGTTTTGGATGATTTACAGGTATTTTCACTTAAGAGGAAAAAGAAAGAATTTTACTCTAATAAAATAGAACAAACTTAAACCTGCAGTACAACATAATAGATGTTCTATTCATTTATTCAAATCAAACATGCTCTTCTCAACACTATGTGTCCTCTTATTTGAACCATACTTCATAATATAACATGGATTAAGATAAATCTAATCGGTGTCTTATCTTTTCAGATAGTGATGCATGTAATTTTGTAACATACTGGCCAAACACAGTTTGAATTTTGAGAGAAGACATTAGGAGAGTCAAATTATTCCATGGTGTTTCATGGGTCATAAATACTTTCAAGAATAAAACAATTCATGGTATATTCCTTTGCCTTTGTTTCTAGTACATTTGATGGAGCTAAAAAATGATTCAATTTTTCATATTTTTAAAGTACAGGAACGAACATATTCAAATGATGACTGGAAATGATGTACCAGTAAACTTCAATTGATGCATGTTTGAAATGAATGTTGATTTCCTTGGTCACATATTTCAAAGGACTGTTGCCTTTTTAAAGTGCCTTCAAGTCAGGAGTGTGTCCTTTCCTATAAAGAATTCTAGACAACATGCCAGAAGAGTGTCTCCTATTTCTGGTTCTATTGCCAGCTTTAGTGAGTGACCTTGAGAAAATGACTCTGTTTCATTTTTCAGATGTGAAATGGAGATTGAAATCACTGCTTTGTTCTCTTCTATAATTTGTTTTACCAACATGGACACTTTAAAAGATCAAATTATCATGGTTTTCAATGCTCCTGAGACAATTTATCCCAAACCCAAGGATATTTCTTTAGATTAAATTTTAAAAAAAGGGTATTATCAGCCTGCAATTGCAATCTACCTTCCAAATATGTAAGTGGCATATTATGGTATTAATTTTCATATTAACATTTTTTATCCAAGACTAAAACATATTTTCACAGAAATCAGACATGTTCACTTGAAATAATAAGTCTCATAGAAAGAAGTCAAGGATTATGTAATAAATGTTTATGAAATTGCATTTTGATAGTTTAAATTTATACTGAGATTTTACTTTGGCTCTTTCAGGGAAGAGAAATACCCAAAATTTTAAACTAGGGTTAAACTGTTAAAGATCACATTCTTTTGATACTCATTTATCAAATATTTGCATTATTTTAATAAATAACTAGGTCTCTAAACAAAAGGCAATGGCAACCCACTCCAGTACTCTTGTCTGGAAAATCCCATGGACAGAGGAGCCTGGTGGGCTGCAGTCCATAGGGTCGCACAGAGTTGGACACGACTGAGCAACTTTACTTTCACTTTTCACTTTCATGCATTGGAGAAGGAAAGGGCAACCCACTCCAGTGTTCTTGCCTGGAGAATCCCAGGGACGGGGGAGCCTGGTGGGCTGCCATCTATGGGGTCACACAGAGTCGGACACGACTGAAGTGACTTAGTAGCAGCAAACAAAATTCTTTAGTGATTTTAAAATTCAATTAATCTAATGTGCTATAATTTCATCCACAGCAAAAATGAACTTTAAATCAAAAATAAACAAAAGAAACAATGAATAAAGAAAGGAAAGTTATGGCTATATGTATAATAAAGCCAATTTGAATAAAAAGTGCTAAAGTCAAACCACTACATACAGTCAAAACTCCTACAGTTGGCATTGGTTAGAAAAAGCAGACTGGGTATTGAATTTATTAACTATATATACCAATTTTTACAAAAAAAATTATCTATTAGCCTTTCCATACCTGCCCAGCAGGTGATTTAACATATATATATATGTTATATATGTACACACACACACATATATATGTTACTGAGGCTATAAAAAACCGATATTCAATTAAATGATGAGGAAATGACAAGGGTAGTTAATAGACAAGAAAGAAAGAATTCTTAAACATGAAAATATGCTACATCATAGAGTAAGGGAAATGCAAATGCATGTAGGCAATTCAGCTTTGTGTAACAGTCCAGCACTATTTTTAAAATATTTTTATCTCACATATGTATTCATAGTTTTGGATAATAATGATAATAACAGGATGTTACAACAGCACTGTGTGTAATGTTGGGAATAGCCTAAATACCTACCAACGTGGAACTGATTACATAAAATTTTCTACATTAATGCAAGGGAATATTTTAAAAATGAAAAGAACTGAAGAAAACCTATATGAATGTGATCTCCAGGATATCTTAAGTGAAAAGACTATAGTGCAGAACCATGTGTATATACTTTCATTTTTGTAAAATACACACACACACAAATAAGCATACATTAAAATGCATGAACTACTTTAAGTTGCATTATTTTATATCCAGGGAAGAGAATGTATGATTAAAGGGTAGAGGAAAGAGGGAAATTACTTTTGTAGCTTTTGAATTTTATATTATGTGCTTGAATTACTTGCCATAAAATAAATATTTTTAAAAGTAAATATATGAAGTAATAGAAATTGACTCTTACAAGTAATTTCTGGGCAGAGAGACTGCTGAGGTCCTTTACTCTTTTGGAAGGCCTGGCCTGAACTGAGTGCATGGTTAGCTATTGTCCATCGCTAGACCACCCCTTAACCCTCACCCCAAAGTCATCCCCAGCCAGCAGAGCTGGAGTTACCTTACACTGGCCCAGTCTGATCACACTGAAAAGATAGCAGCTTTGTAGATGGAGCAAGTAAAAACGCTTGACACAGGATCCTCCAGCATCACTTTAGCACTGCCTTTTGCTCCATTTTCATTGGCAGCAATTATAGGGACTAGATGACAAATAAGGAAGGTATTTTTTGAGCAAGGACATCTGCTTCTTAACACCTTTAACCACGGTTAGGTTGACATTTTGGAGCTCTTAAAAGGCTAAGCTACTGATTCTATTTGTACACAGAAAACTTTTCATATAGGTATCCATTTATGTATATAATAATATTTCTATTTAATATTGCTTTGAGATTGTATTTTTATACCCACTAGCAATTGGGGAACACATTTTCTCTCCCTGAATATTTTTCATAATTTGTTATTGTCATTATTTTTATTATTCTAGCAGGTCTAATCTCAACAGATTCTATTCATTCTTGTTTACCTACTGAGAAACCATCATAACTGCCATGTTTCTTCTATTAATCTGTGAAGGACTTAAGGATTAAGTTATCTCTTAATAATGATGAAGTTCCTCTGCTAACATTAAAAAAAGGATTTCAAAGTACAGTCAAAGGTTTTAGATTCATGAAAATTTCTACTATGGCTCACTTTCTAATCTGAAAACTGCATAAATTAATAAAAATGGTTTCTTGTTTAATACAGAAAAGAATGATATTCATTCATCCATTCATTTATTCATAGAGTACGGTTTCCTGATTTAGTAAATAAAAATACAGGGCATCCAATTTACTTTGAATTTCAGATAAATAAATTTTTTTTTACTATGAGTGTCCTATGCAATAATATACTTGTAGTAAAAAAAAAATCATAGTTTGTCTAAAATTTGAATTAAATAGTATCTTGTATTTTACATGGCAATCCTAAATAAGTTTCTAAATATAGACTCTGAGCCAGGTGCTATCCTAGGTGCTGGGTATATAGAGGTGCAAATAACAAAATCTTTGGCTTTTAAGAGTTTACAATCTAGTAGGTTAAAAAAAAGAAAGAAAAAAAGAACTATTGACAGTTATAATGCAGTGTGATTGGAGTATTAGAGGTGTGAGCAGAATGACACGATCACATGGGAATGCCCCAAGTCTGACTGGAAGATGGAGCTGGGGAGGAGCATGGATTGATGGTGAAGAGGATCATGGGAAGCTACTTGAAGAGGTGATGCCTCAGATGAGAACTGTTGTGCATGTAGAAATTTGTCAAAAGAGAGAGTGAGGTGGTCCTGTCACAAGGAATAGCTTGTGGAAAAGCATAAGGAAATCTTGCATGGAGTGAACAGCAAGTAATTGACAATTCCTGAAACCTTAGGAGCAAAACGTAAAGAGAGAATTGAGACTAGCAGGGTTGAAACAGGAGAAATTATAAATGGCTGTATATTGACTATGGGTGTGTTTGTGTGCTCAGTCATGTCCAACTCTTTACAACCCCTGAACTGCCTGCCAGGCTCCTCTATCCATGGAATTTTCCAGGCAAGAATACTGGAATGGGCTGTCATTTCCTACTCCAGGGGATCATCCCCACCCAGTGATTGAACCCGTGTCTCTTGCATCTTCTGCATTGGTGGGTGGATTTTTTACCACTATGCCACCTGAGAAACCTTATAGGATACTATTGACTATATACATGTCTTTAAAAGTTCAACAGATTCCTTTATTGCATCTGTTTGCTATTTAGACAAAGTTAATAGCAACAATGTTAGAATCACCAAGAAGTCTTCCTTGATTCATATTACCCTATTGCTCTCCTTATTGCCTCTATTCAACATGACCATGATACTTCAGTTTGCATGACAGTTATTGATGGATACCAGATGTTTAGAAAACAATTCCTTGGTTGGTTTTTGTTCCTGGGCCCTGTAGAATTGACTGTGCATCCATTCTATATTTTACCGGCTATACATGGTTCAGGACAAATGCCCCATGAATGCAGAGGCACTTGGTGCACTGAGCATTGCCTTTACCATTAAAAATAAATCTTTAATTGAGCATATATTGTGTTAAGAGCACTAGGGAGGCAGGTAGCAAAATACATATGGTAACAGAGTCAGGTGTGCTGTGATTCACGGGGTCGCAAAGAGTCGGACACGACTGAGCGACTGAACTGAACTGAACTGAACAGTCAGGTCATCTATACAACAGCTATGGCACAAAGGAAACTGACCAAAAGTTTTAGCTCCATTGATACTTGGGAGATACATTAATTATTGAACACTTTTCTAAGTCAGGAATTTGCTGCTTTAAAGTGAAATCTCAATAATACAATTGATCCGGGAGTTGGTGATGGACAGGGAGGCCTGGCGTGCTGCAGTCCATGGGGTCGCAAAGAGTCGGACATCACTGAGCAACTGAACTGAACTGAACTGATAGGGTCAGAAAACTCCCTGGCCCCAAACCAGCCAGCAGCCAGCCTGTTTTTGTATAATTCTCAAGACATGAACAATTTTTACACTGTTACAGGATTGTTTTTAAAAAATGCAAAAATAAGCAAAGAATATGTTTAGAGACCATATGTGATATGCAAAGCCTGGAATATTTACTATCTGGCTCTTTACAGAAAAAGCTTGCCAATTTCTAAATAAATAAAGTAACTGAAGCTTAGAGAGATTCAAGAACCCTCCTAGAGTTCAGACAGTTAAAAAGTGACAGATATTGATCTTAAATCAGATTTATCTGTTCCCTGTGTACGTGTCCCTTCCACTGATCATGTTATATTCTGATCTTGGAAATATCTATCCTTGCAAATTCTGAAGCTATGGTCCATGGCTATAATTCTGCAGGCTGTATTTCCCTTTACCATTCTAGTGGGCTAACAGGATAGGTGTAAACTCACTTTCACCTACCCCCAAGTCCACTGCTATATGAAAAATTGCCCGCCACTCCCTTCCATTCTGGTGACTTTATGCATCTAGATCCCTAGGGTAGACAATCTAATCAAACTCAAGTGTTAAATTAATGTTATCTGGGCAGTAACACAGATGGAATCTACACTGCAACCAATTACTTAGCAAGTCAGCAATAACTGTGGCAATCTTAACTTCATCTAAATGGCTCAAAAGAAAATGCTTGATAAACAGAATCTGTAGTTTAATAAACCATCACTACTACTTGATCAGTTTTTAAAGATCTCATAGCAAATAATCTGCTAATTGAATAATGTCTTAATGAAATTTTAAGGCATTAAGATTATTAATAATCGTAAGGTATCAAGTGGTTTTAATTAGGTGCAGCTACAACACAAGGCTGGCATCCTTCAGTCAATGACAAAATTAAGAAATAGATCTTATCTCACTAACAGACAGTCATAGCTGGTTTTTTGATCACTAGAGCAGAACACAGTCAGTCATCATCCAATGAGACATATGCTGTATTATTTTACCTATTCTGCCCTCAAGTTTATGGGTTGATTTCCTTTATGGATAAAGCTGCCATATCTGCTTTTCTGCTTTGAAATGCATTTACGGGCTTAGTGTTATTCTTTCCCCCTTCTATTCCTCTTTCTCTCCCCCACTCTCTCCCTTTTTTTATTTCCATCCATTCATTGACCCATCTATCCATCTATCCATCCATCTACTGTGACCAGCATGTATAAGAAACACATTATGTGCGATGACAGATAAAGCAATATATAATGTACAGTCCTTATTCTCAAGAAATGTATAGTTTAATAAAGGCAAGTAGGAGAGGTTGGAAACAAACCTTTAGTTCATGTAAATGATAGATTAGCAGCTATGCAAGTAATCTTACTTAACAATATTTAATATTTATTGAGTGATCACCATATACCATACACCAGTTTCTGTGATAGTGAATTATACTTTAGAAATTCATCTTCACAACAATGGTATAATTTGTTACTATTATATTTTCCAGTTTAACAGATGAACAAACTAAGGTGAATAGAGATTAAGCAATTTTCCCAAGGCCATAAAGCTGATGAATGCAGAACAGGGATTCAAATTCAGATAGTCTGACCACATGTACTACATGCTACACTTCTTCTAACACAAATTATCACATTTGATACTCACAACAATCTATAATAGATAGATTTTTGTGTGTCTTCTCAGAGCATCATCATCACAATTCTCTAACAATATCCTTTACTCTAAGCCCATCCATGCAAATGTTTGATAACACTTTCCTTTGCCTCTAGGCTCTTATGCCCATACTGCTTGGGGATCAGTGACCGCAGCCAATAGGCTCTTTTTGACCCTGATTGAATGGCCCAATCAGATTCTCTTTAGGGGAAACTGAAAATCAAGGACACTTGTAACTGAGAACAGGTAGGCGCTCCAGTTAAGTAATCTGTTCTGTATGAATAGAAAAGGAGGAGAAAACAGGGTTGCTAAGAGAAAGATTGAAAATGCACACAGAATAGCTGAGATCAGAGGGAGAATCCTACTTGTTTTAAATGGATTTCTTGGCGGATCATTAAGGTTTGGGGTAGGTCCAAGGAATGTTGAATCCATAGAATAGCTTATCCCTCCAATATGGTCTCTTTTTGAATCATAAGAGGAGGAATGTGTTACTTTGTTACTTAAAATTAAAAGAATTACTATTATGCATAAGATCCATTTATCTTATCTCCAGTTATTAGTTGGGGGAAATTGAAGTTCCAGGCAGTTTTGTGAGAAGCACAAACATAATTATAATACAAGGGGAAAAATGTAAATCTCACAAGTTAAGAACATATGAAGCAACCTGGAAGGAAGAGAAAGAAGCTTCATGTACGTAGAAACCCCAGGAATGGCTTTGTAAAAAGAGGAGACATTAACCAGGCATTAAAATATTGATAGAACTTGGTTTTGTAATTATAGAAGACAGTGTTCTAAACAGAGGGGACAATATGAATGATGGAGTGTGTTGAAAAGTTCAGCTTCACAGGAACCAAGGTGGATTGAGGGCATTTGGAAAAGTCAGCCAGAATGGTAGGCTGGGGCCAGATTGTAACAGAGCACACTAAGAGGTTATGTGCCTGTATTTTAATTATTTGTTTAAGGGCATGTAGGTGTCACGATCCTAAGCCTTAAGAAAATCCTTCTAGCCATGTCAAGTAGCATGTGGGAATAAACAAAATAAAGAAAGACCACTCAGGAGTTGAATGAGAAGACAGAGCTTCAAGAAGTAACTTCTTTAGATTTATGATGTCATTGTTAACAAGTGAGCAGGTGAATGGTCTACCTGAATAGAGCTCACCATCAATATCCACCCCCAAAGGCCAAACAGAACTTCTCATCACACGCCCATAGCATCAAAGAATGTGGATAATTATATAGCTGTATGGACCACCAACTGGAGAAGGCAATGGCACCCCACTCCAGTACTCTTGCATGGAAAATCCCATGGATGGAGGAGCCTGGTGGTCTGCAGTCCATGGGGTCGCTAAGAGTCAGACACAACTGAGCGACTTCACTTTCACTTTTCATTTTCATGCATTGGAGAAGGAAATGGCAACCCACTCCAGTGTTCTTGCCTGGAGAATCCCAGGGACGGAGGAGCCTGGTAGTCTGCCGTCTATGGGGTTGCACAGAGTCAGACACGACTGAAGTGACTTAGTAGCAGCAGCAGCATGGACCACCAACACCAAATATGTTGGAAGAACACACAGACAATTCTTGTCCCTGGAAATGTTAGAATTAGGGTTGAGGTTACTTTTTTCAACCACAAAACATGTGTCTGGGCAGAAGGCAGGGGAAAAGTCAAATGCCGAAAAGCCAGATATAATAAAATGGTATGGCCAGACACAGAGGAGAGCTGCTGATGCCAGCGAGTTTGGAAACATTTTATCACAGCCTTCCTGGAAGAACTTATAGTTGAATTGAGTCTTGGGCCAGAGGTGGTGGGAAGTGGAGAGGGCATCAAAGTGGAGGGGCATTTTAGGCAGAGAGGACCATGTGAGCAAAAGTAGACAGTTGAAAACAGTAGCGGCGGCGGTGGCTAAGTCACTTCAGTCATGTCTGACTCTGTGAGATTCCATAGACAGCAGCCTACCAGGCTCCTCTGTCCCTGGGATTCTCCAGGCAAGAACACTGGAGTGGGACTATAAACACATTTGTGCTTTGGGAGCACTAAGAAAGAGCTGGGAAGTAATGAGAGAGCTGGCTGGAGGGGAAGCAGAAGGCAGATCACAGAAGCACCTAGAGAGAGGTCCAAATGACTGAGCATGAGATAAAAGTAGTGAATTCTCAAATAACACTGCATAAGTGACTCCAGGAAACTTTTTAGCATGAAGGCATTTCACCTTGATCCTCAAGAACAAACTATTTATATATAGAGAAAGTCTAAAGTTAGATAGGATGAAAACATTCCCATTGACATATACAAAAGCGATCATCTGTCAGCAATGAGCTTCCTGAATTATATTTAAAACATCTCTTAGTGTCAAAGCAATAGGATGGTTAAGACATGAATAACTACCATCTTTGCTAAGAGATTTTAATAAGAATAGAAAAACATGACTATATACACACACACATACACACACACCCCCCCTCACACACATACCATCTTTTGTTATCTACAAATCCTATAATCCTGGGTAAGGGTGCCAACAGAGGTTGTTATTACACTGCTAAGGAAGAAGAATTGTTAAAACAATGTATTAGCATAATACCTGACAATTTTGTGCATGTATCAGGCACTGTGGATGCACTATAAATAAACTGCCCCCAAAAGATGTATCAAATTACCAAACATTTTTCTGACCACTTTCTCCCCACTTCCATCTGCAGTCTTTGACATTGTATGATGGAAAGAGTATGTGTATTAGAGTCCAACATTCTCAGTTCCAGACTCCACTAGTTATACATCTTCAAATAAGCTGTAATACTTAACCTTGTTGGACCTGCATTTGCTTATCGGTGAAAGTGAAGTCATTCAGTCGTGTTTGACTCTTTGTGACCCCATGGACGGTAGCCTACCAGGCTCCTCTGTCCGTAGGATTTTCCAGGCAAGAGTATTGGAGTGGGTATATTGTAGGGTGATAAGATTTAATGAGAGGATCTAAATGAAGACCTCTGGGACAACTCTAGCATTTGCTAATATTAGTGCACATTTCTTGGCCAAGCTTGCTTATGTACTTTTCAGTCCAATGGAACATACTTCTGTTTGGACATTTGCCTTTGCTAGCTAATTCAGTTTTCATAAGAAGATGGCAATCCTCCCGACCTCCAGAACATGCAGTTCAGCACATAGTTGATCACATGCGGCAGCAACACTGTAACTATGGTAGGCTAGTTGTTGCAGGGTGATACCAGCCAGCAGTGTGGATAAATGATGCTGCTTTTGAGCAATGCATCTGTTGATATTTTATGACCTCTTTGCACTTTTGCTGGGAAGCATAGCTCCAAACTATGACCCAGTTTTAAAAGGCATTCCAGACCTCCCAGAAAGACTGCTGTTCTGATTCCATCCTCTTTTCCTATCTGTTCCCTATTCCCTCATATACCATTCCCTTTTGCCTCAGTTTCTCAGTATATTTTCCTAATATTGATCTTTCTTCCTTCCACCTTCCACATTTCTAAAAACAAAACTTTATGTAAAATGGGCACATTCTCAACAGCTTACATAAACAGAGCTCTGCTGGGTAGGCAAGATCAACTCAAAATTGGGTACTCTAAAAGCTGTTAGTGCTTCTATCATGATTAACATATGGCACATCTCGACCCTGCTTTTTGCTCCCAAGGGGCATGGCAAAGGCATTAAAAGTGGGCAGTAGTAGGGTATCAGACAGAAGCAGAGCTGACAGGAAGTACCATCCAAAGCCAAGTGAAGCTCTTTGGCACTGCTGTATGTGACCTATGCAGAGGAGTTGTATTATTACTGTTATTGTACTGTTGTTGCTTTAAGAAGACATTAAGTCTTTTGGGGATAAGACATTTTACATGTAAATAAATGGTGAAAGTGTTACTTGCTCAGTCATGTCTGACTCTTTGAGACCCCAAGGACTATAGCCTGCCAGGCTCCTCTGTTCATGGGATTCTCCAGGTAAGAATACTGGAGTGGGTAACCATTTCCTTCCCAGGGCATCTCCCCAACCTACGAATCAAATCTGGGTCTCCTGCATTACAGGCAGATACTTGACTGTCTGAGCCACCAGAAGTGAAGTGAAGTGGCTCAGTCGTGCCCGACTCTTTGCGACCCCATGGACAGTAGCCTGCACCACACTCCTCCGTCCATGGGATCTTCTAGGCAAGAGTACTGGAGTGGGTTGCCGTTTCCTTCTCCAGGGAATCTTCCCTACCTAGGGATCAAACCCAGGTCTCCCGCATTGTAGACAAACGCTTTACCATCTGAGCTACCAGGGAAGCTCAGCATTGCAGGCAGATACTTTACTATCTGAGCCACCAGAGAAGCCCCAAATAAACAGTTGTTGTTGTGTGCTCAGTCGCTTCAGTGTGTCTGACTCTTTGCAACCCTATGGACTGTAGCCCACCAGGCTCCTCTGTCCATGAGGATTCTCCAGGCAAGAATATGTGAGTGGGTTGCCATGCTCTTCTCCAGAGGATCTTCCCCACGCAGGGATCAAACTTGTGTCTCTTGTCTCCTGCATTGGCAGGTTCTTTACCATTAGTGCCACCTGGGAAGCCCTAAATAAATGGTAGGTGTTCACTAATTTCCTTTCTCCAGATGACCAGGAGGTCAAATCATATATATTCCTGATCAAGAAAATAAGACAGAAAAATAAACCCATTGTATACTTCTCTGGTTTGATAGAAACATTTTTAGAAGCTATAGCTATGCTATTAGGAAGATAATGAAGTAGGAAAACAAAGGAGTATCTCAAAGTTATGTTCAGGAAAATAACGTGGTTTCTAGAATCCACCTACTATCACTTTGAATTTCTTGATCCTCTTCCTAGCCACTTTCCTTCTGGGATTTGTGATGACTTTCTGAATTACAAGTTTGTATTACATGCTCACTCACTCTATCCTTTTTCCTCAAAGATAATGTGAAATTTCACTTTAGACACCTTTAGTATCATTATGAAAGGGAAAGTGTTAGTCTCTCAATTGTGTCCAAGTCTTTGCAACCCCATGGACTGTAGCCCACCAGGCTCTTCTGTCCATGGAATTCTCCAGGAAAGAATACTGGAGCGATTTCCTTCTCCAGGAGAATTTTCCTGACCCAGGAATCGACCTGGATCTCCTGCATTGCAGGCAGATTCTTCACCATCTAAGCCACCAGCTACCTGAGAAAAAAATTATGTTAATGGTTATGTACATATTTGAAAGGCAACTTTTCATAATGATAAACTTTAACCTGTAAATGGGCCAGTGCCAAGCTTTAGATTTAGAACAATATAGTAAATACAATCGAAAGAAAAAATAGACCAGCTGTTTTTTTGCCATGCTTATTTATAGTATACTGAAAAAGAGATGATCAGCCACATCACACATGACAAAGCAAAATGTGATCCACTAGGGCAGTGATACTTGGACCAACTCCTAAGCAACCACATCTAGGCCTCTTTGCCAGAGCATTGTTTGAAGATGGAACAAGGACTAGAGTGCTTCTCTCAAATATGAATCATATTTCATATTTGCAAGGGTCAGAAATAGATCTCTGAAAACAGTTATTTTATCAGCTTTTATAGGGATTAAAATTGGTTACCTTTAGCACATCTATCGGGGAAGGCAATGGCACCCCACCCCAGTACTCTTTCCTGGAAAATCCCATGGACGGAGGAGCCTGGTAGGCTGCAGTCCATGGGGTCGCTAGGAGTCGGACACGACTGAGCGACTTCGCTTTCACTTTTCGCTTTCATGCATTGGAGAAGGAAATGGCAACCCACTCCAGTATTCTTGCCTGGAGAATCCCAGGGATAGGGGAGCCCGGTGGGCTGCCATCTATGGGGTCGCACAGAGTCGGACACGACTGAAGCTGCTTAGCAGCAGCAGCAGCAGCAGCAGCGTGTTG
>SJYT01063687.1:16632-37618 GCA_006410635.1 Cephalophus harveyi
CTCTCCTCTTTTACTTTCATCAAGAGGTTTTTTAGTTCTTCTTCACTTTCTGCCATAAGGGTGGTGTCATCTGCATATCTGAGGTTATTGATATTTCTCCCGGCAATCTTGATTCCAGCCTGTGCTTCTTCCAACCCAGCGTTTCTCATGATGTACTCTGCATATAAGTTAAATAAGCAGGGTGACAATATACAGCCTTGACGTACTCCTTTTCCTATTTGGAACCAGTCTGTTGTTCCATTAGCCACCTTAATTCCATCTCAATCTTAAGTCTCCTTTGCCATGTAACATAATACATTTACAGGTTCTGGGAATTAGAACACGGACATCTTTGGGGTAGTCACTATTTTCTCTGTCACAGGGCCTAATAGGAAACAACCCGGTTAGGTTTTTGCTCATTCTTGGCAGTTGGCTCAGGTCTTTGGGAAGAATGAGGGTACATTAGTAGAGGAAGACTAACATTTCCGGCTTTAAAAACAGGACAGCTCATTTACTGTGATACAGAGGACTGTGTATATCAGAGTACACTGAGGGAGCAGCACAGGACACAACTGAGAGCATGGGCTCTCAAGTATAGTGTTTCACATCCCTGCTCCAGCACTTGTGAGACTTTGAATCAATTACTTGCCTTCTTTGCAGTATCAGTTTCTGGACTTCCCTGCAGGCTCAGACAGTAAAGCATCTGCCTACAATGCAGGAGACCCGGGTTTGATCCCTGGGTTGGGAAGATCCCCTGGAGAAGGAAATGGCACCCCACTCCAGTTCTCTTGCCTGGAAAATCCTATGGATGGAGAATCCTAGTAGGCTATAGTCCATGGGGTCGCAAAGAATTGGACATGACTGAGCGACATCACTTTTTCTTTTCATGGATTGAATGGGAATGGTAACAGCTCCCTTGAAGGGTATTGTACATATGAAATAAGATTAAATGCAAAGCAACCAGCATAATGCCTAGCCTACAATTTAATGCTATTTCTGCAGAACTATGGGGTTCTACTTTGAGTCCAGCCAGGTCCCTCTGAACACAGTGGCCACATGGAGAAAGCATGCTATGGCCTAATTTGCCTGGAAGGCCAATTTTGGTTCTGCCCCTACTACAGCATTGTAATTGGGTCCTAATGATGAAATCTAAAGCAACGTTCATAGGACCTTAAAATAACAGTGTACATAAGCCACCTAGTTAATAAAAACCTTCTTACCTCAAAATATTTACTCTTCAAGTACTCTGGCACACCATTCACTGGGGACACTGCTGAGGGCTTGATAAGTGGAGTGCTCATCATAGGTTAAAAATAGGTGTCAGAAGGCCATTCGATAAATGCAACAGGTTTTTATAGTCTTAAGTGATATTAAATAGCTTTAGCGAGGGTAGAGGATAAAGTTCTTCAAATACAAAAGTAGAATTATTTTCCTCATTTTGAGAGTCAGTCATGTGATTTTTCCCCACTTTTTAAAATCTTCTTTATTTTTTAAATTATGAAAGTGTGATAACACATTTAGAGGAAACTTGGAAAATACAGAACAAAGTTACATTGAGTTCTACTATATATTGCAATTTTTAAAGTAATAAATGAAGATTTTCAATTGGAGTTTCAATATCAAACTCTCTTAATGGAATGAATAGACAGAAAAGTAGGATATAGTCGACCTGAAAAGCACTGTGAACCAATTCAACATAATTAATACGTATATAATTTTCACACAACAGCAGGATACAAATTCTATTCAAATTCCCCTAGACTATAAACCAGGAGACACTGGATCATACCCAGGGACATAAAACAAGGTGCAAAAACTTCATGGTCAAAAGGTATTGAAATCATATAGAATCTGCTCTCTTATCACTGTGGAATTATGTTAGAAATCAGTATCAAAATATATTTGACAATAACCCACATATTTTCAAGTGCAATGTGACATTTACCAAGAGAGATCTTTGACTTAGCCATTGAAAGCCTCAGTAAACTTAGAAGACTGAAAAAACACAGAGAATGATTACAGAAGAGAAAGCATTAAAATGGGAAATTAATATCAATGATACTTTAAAAACCCCATGTGTTTGGAAATTAAATGTCAACTTTTAGATCATGGGTGTATCTAAGAAGCCATAACAAGGAAAATTAGAAACTATTTGTAACAGAATAAAAATGGAAAAAGAATTTATCAGAATTTGTTGCATTCAACTGAAGCTGTTCAATGCAACTAAATACAGTGTGGAATCTTGAAAAGATATGAAAACCAATAATGGACACTAGCATAAATGTGAAATTTGAACAAAAATCTGTACTTTAGCTAATAATACTGTGTGCTGTGCTGTGTGCATAGTTGCTCAGTCATGTCCAACTCTTTGTGATCTTATGGACTGTAGCCCATCAGGCTCCTCTGTCCATGAGGATTCTCCAGGCAAGAACACTGGAGTGGACTGCCATGCCCTCCTCTAGGGGATCTTCCCAAACCAGGGATAGAACCCAGGTTTGCTGCATTGCAAGTGGATTATCACATTAATTTCTTTCTTTCTTTCTTTTTTTAAACAACATAGTATTTCTTTAAATTCTCAGAATTGGATTAGAAGTTGCAAGGCTCATTCAACATTTTTTTTTAAATTATTAAAACAATAAGCTTTCTAGGCTTTTAGCAGTAATACTAGATGCCAGAATACATGGAACTATATCAAAGTTTTGAGTAAATGTAAATTAGAAGTCTAGCACTTTATTCATACTTAGTGAAACAAGTGGAGCCAGAATGTCATACATTTTTTGTCTAAGTAAAAATTCAAAGTTTTCTAATATATATATATTATGCATACTATATATATACTGTCTCTTATACACATCTCCGTACTATTTGTTCACATACTCGACTCTGCCATTACAGCGGCTTCAGAGAGTATGTGAACAAATAGTACGGCTGGGTTCCAATAAAGCTTGATTTATAAAAACAGCTGGTGGTCCAGATTTGACCTGCAGGCCATTGTTCACTAACCCCCGATAAACTTTATCAATAATGGGCTTGTGTTAGTACCCTATCAGCACTGTAACAAATTATCACAAACATAATAACTTTAAACAACACTGATTTCTTGTCTTACAGGTCTAGAGATCAGAAGTCTGAGCTGGGTCTCTCTGGGCTAACATCAAGGAAGTGGGAGGACTGTGTTCCTTCTAGAGCCGCTATAGGAGCATCCCTTTCCTTATCATTTCCAATCGCTTCAGGCTGCCATCATTCCTTGGCACATGCCCCTTCCTCCATCCTCAAAGCTAGCAANTTACAATTTCAATAAATTTTAACACACATCTATCTTGTGACTCAGCAATTTCACTACTAGATATTTATTTAAAAGAAATACCATATATTCCCAGAAAGATTTATACAGGAATGATCATAGCAGCCTTAATCATAATAACCCAAACCAGAAATAGCCATATGTTCTTCAACAGGAGAATGGATAAACAAATTGAGGTACATATATACAATAAAATACTACTCAGTATTCACAACATGGATGAATCTTACAGACATTATGCTGAGTGGGGAAAAAATAGACACAAGAGTACATATTGAACAATTCTGTTCCTATGAAATCCTAGACTAGGTAAAACTTATCTATGGTTATACAGACATATGAAAGGGAGGTAAGATATTTTCTATACCTTTTTCTGAGTGGTGGCTACATGAGTGGAGATGATAGAAAAAAAATCTATGCACTTAAAAACTATACTTTTTATTATATGTAAATGATGTCTCAATTTTTTAAATTAGAAAAAGAATCACCACAAAATATAACCTGCTAGGACATGTTTAGACCTTAAAATGAGTCTTTCACACCCATTGGGGAAAAGGCAGGGATTAATATTTGAGTTTTGTTGTGTACCAGGCTGTGTGTGAGACACTTAAAATAATCAGACTTCCCCCTGAAATATTAGGTAATTAGAGGAAAGATGTGTATAAGAGACAGATAGTAAAAGATGCTTATCAGTTTTCACAATCAATAGATAAAAAAATAAAAGATAATTACAATTACAAGCCATAATGGAAACATGATTAACCTAACAATATAAAATAATTACATACAATATGGGGCATTAAGTAAGACTGATGGGGTAAGTGGAAGTGCATACATGAATATGTTTTCATCCACCCAGCCAGTCTGTCTTTTGGTTGGTGCATTTAATTCACTTATATTTAAGGTAGTTATCGACATATATGATCCTATCACTATTTTCTTAATTGTTTTGGGTTTATTTTGTGTAGGTCTTTTCCTTCTCTTGTGTTTTCTGCTTAGAGAAGTTCCTTTTTCATTTGTTGAAAAGCTGGTTTGGTGGTGCTGAATTCTCTTAACTTTAGCTTGACAAAAGCCTTTTGATTTCTCCATCAAATCTCAAGTCTTGCTGGGTAGAGTATTCTTGATTGTAGATTCTTCCCTTTCATCACTTGAAATTTAGCATGCCATTCCCTTCTGGCTTGTAGAGTTTCTGCTGAGAAATCAGCTGATAACCTTATGGAAGTTGCCTTGTATGTTTTTTTTAATCATTTTTCCCTTGTTTCTTTTAATATTTTATCTTTGTCTTTAATTTTTGTCAGTTTGATTATGTGTCTCAGTTTGTTCTGCCTTGGGTTTATCCAGCCTGGGACTCTCTGTGCTTCCTGGACTTGGTTGACTATTTCCTTTGCCATGTTAGGGAAGTTTTCAGCTATTACCTCCTCAAATATTTTCTCAGGTCCTTTCTCTCTCTCTTCTTCTGGGACCCCTATAATGCGAACGTTGGTGTGTTTAATGTTGTCCCAGAGGTCTCTTAGGCTGTCTTCATATTTTTTCATTCTTTTTCCTATTTTCTGTTTTGTGGCAGTGATTTCCACCATTCCTTCTTCCAGGTTGCTTATCCATTCTTCTGGCTCAGTTATTCTGCTATTGATTGCTGCTAGTGTATTGTTCATCTATGTTTCTTTGTTCTTTAGTTCTTCCAGATCTTTGGTAAACATTTCTTGCATCTTCTCCATTCTTTTTCTGAGATCCTGGATCATCTTCACTATCATCCTGAATTCTTTTTCTGGGAGGTTGCCTATCTTCACTTCATTTAGTTGTTTTTCTGAGGTTTTATCTTGTCCCTTCATCTGGGACATAACTCTTTGCCTTTTTATTTGGATTAACTTTCTGTGATGTGGTTTTCATCCTGGCAGCTTCAGGATTGTGATTCTTCTTGCTTCTCCTTTCTGCCCTCTGGTGGATAAGGCTAAGAGACATGTGTAAGCTTCCTGATGGGCGAGACTGGCAGTGGGAAAAACTGGGACTTGCTCTGGTGGGCAGGGCCATGCTCAGGGAAACTTTAATCTGATTGTCTGCTGATGGTTGGGGCTGCGCTCGCTCCTTGTTAGTTGTTTGGCCTGAGGTGACCCAGCCCTGGAGTCGACAGGCTCTATGGTAGGGCTGACAGTGACCTCCAGGAGAGCTCACACCAGGGGGCACCTCCCAGGACTGCTGCTGCCAGTGCCCCCATCCCCACAGCAAGCCACTGCCATCCCATGCCTCCACAGGAGGCCCTCCAACACTAGCAAGTAGGCCTGGTTCAGTCTTCTCTGTGGTCACTGCTCCTTTCCCCTGGGTCCTGGTATGTGCAAGATTTTGTTTGTGCCCTGCAAGAGTGGAGTCTTTGTTTCCACCAGTCCTATGGAAGTCCTGTAATCAAATCCCAGTCAGTTCAGTTCAGTCGCTCAGTCATGTCCTACTCTTGGAGACCCCATGGGTCCCACTGGCTTTCAAAGTCAGATTCCCTGTGGATTCCTAGTCCTTTTGCTAGCTTCCCAGGCTGGGAAGCTTGATGTGGGGTTCAGAACCTTCACAACAGTGGGAGAACTTCTTTGGTATTATTGTTCTCCAGTTTGTGGGTTGTCCACCTGATGGGTATGGGGTTTGATGTCATCATGGGTATGAGGTTTGATTGCACCTCTCCTACCATCTCGCAGTTCTTCTTTGTCTTTGGACGTGGGGAATCTTTTTTTGATGGGTTCCAGCATCCTCCTGTTGATGGTTGTTCAACAGCTAGTTGTGACTGTGGTGCTCTTGCAGGAGCAGATGAGTGCACGTTTCACCATCTTGAACCAATCCCTTCCTGCTGCTGCTGCTGTCACCTCAGTCGTGTCTGACTCTGTGTGACCCCATAGACAGCAGCCCACCAGGCTCCCCCATCCCTGGGGTTCTCCAGGCAAGAACACTGGAGTGGGTTGCCATTTCCTTCTCCAAATGTTTTTAATAAACAAAGTTTCAGCATGTTTTTGGCAATTGTACATGTTCTCTGCCAGTAAGGTATTTGTTAAAAATCTCATTGGCATCTTTTGGCATTTTATAGAATCTGTGAAAAGGGCAAAATTAGTTGCCCAAGACTACCAAAAAAAATCCCTACTAATGGCAAACCAGAGAAATTTTGGCTGGCAAACCAGCCCCAGACACAAAAGCCAAAGAGAGACCTAAGAAAGAGGCAGCCCACTCCAGATTGACGGGTGGCAAGTTTCATAAGCAAGGGAATTTATCCATGAGGCTTATCTTGGGCCACCTCAAGACAAGTTGATCTCCACAGCTGTCCACCAGAATCTATAAAAGTGTATAGGCACCTTCACCGGATTCTGTCACATACACAGTCCAGATGGTCTCATCATCACGTGGCTATATCAAGGCTTGTATCCTTTGCGCAACTTCTTGGAGTGAGAAAGGCAAGTGGAACACACATTCCAAGTGCAGGGGAGGAAGTCAGAAGCTCCCAATTGCCCAGATCCTGGTCAACCATTGGTCACATCTTGATGACCACCTCCAATAAGAAAGGAATCCTAATCCCATTTTGATGCCCCAATGACTGACATTCCCTTGTAGCATTAAATGAAAACCAAATCATTCCCTCATAGAGAACTTCCATAATAACAGGAGAAATATTGACATATCGCATCTGGGTCATTTTTTTGTGGTCTAAGTATCAAAATTGGAAGCCCTCCAAGCTGCTCCAGATGCACACCTATATTGTTTTTATCTGGAACAGCAGCTAAAATGGAGATCATTCTCAAATGCAAACAGTTTCATCATTCAGATAGTTTTCATGGCAGTTTGTATAGAAAGAAATTCTTTTCTTTAAAGAAAATTATTCCAACTACTAATAGCTTCCTCCTTCCTTATCCCCAGGGCTTCCCATGTTTTCTGAATTCTCCACTTCAGAGTAAATCCTTAAAGTGAAGCTGACTCATGTACCCCATGATTAACTGTAACTTCTTTTCCTTTCTTCCTTCGGATACTTTCCACAATGTCAACTTTTCCTGTGGCAGCTAGCCAAAATCCCTCAGCCAGACAAACTAAGAGAGTAATGACCACATTTTTTTGTAAGTGAAAAGTCTTTAAAAGCAATTTTAAGATCTCCAATGAACTTGGAGATAGGCTACTGTCTAATTATATTTTTAAAAATCTGATTATGATAGCAATAAATTGAGGAAAGGGCACAAATGGATAAAGTGCTTGTGGACTGCTTCACTAACTATTTAAATCTGTATCAATGGTTTTGATGATTCATTTATCAAAATAGATTTATAAAATATAATAAAAAGTTATCTTAATGTCCAAGGAATATATGTAATTCAGCCAGATTCTTAAATTTAAGCCCTTGGAAGAACTGGCTGCCAGCATAAAAGGATGTCATTTCCATGTGGTGAATATTGAGTTTGTCCTTCTTCACATTTACTGCTATCGATCATTTCATAACAGTATCTTGCTCTTGTTTCTCTTAGCTGATATATGTGTTTTAGAAGTATGAAATTCTCAAAAGTAAAACATATCTTTTCGATGGTAGTACTCCTTGGTGATGAGAACATGAAATGAGCCCCCAGACACTTCTGATGTAAATTAGAATAGCCTGTCTGTTATTTGGCAATAGTATATCAAAAGCCTTAAAACCATGTCTCACCTTTAATCCAGATAGTCCATTTCTTTTCTAATAATTAATTAATTTTATTTTTATGATTATTTTTGTCTGTGCTAGGTCTTTGTTGTTGCCAGGGGGCTTTCTCTAGTTGTGCTGAGCAGGGCTACTCTTTGTTGTGGTGCCTGGGCTTATCATTGCATTGGCTTCTATGGTTGCAGAGCATGGGCTCTGGGATACATGAGCTCCAGTAGTGGCGGGAGGATCCTTAACCATTTTTAACCACTAGACCACTAGGGAAATCCTCAGGTACTCCTCTTGAAATTTATTGGAATAAAACCATCAGCAAGACATGAGAAAATGTATACTTTTGTACAAAAAGGTTCATCACAGCACTGTTTATAATATCAGAAACTGAAAACCATCTGTCCCCAAATAGAGAATCATCAGTTAAATGCATTATAACATATGTTCATATTATGTGATACATCTACTCAATAAAAATCATGCTTTAAAAGAATTTGGTAAAATGACTTAAGCTGTGATATTGAGTTAAATAAATTACACACAACATGCACAATTTCCGTAACTGCAGGGAATGGGCGAGTAGGTTTTAGGCACGGGCAGAAGTCCAATTACCAGAACTAGGACATAGAGTTGCGGCTGAACTAGCAGTCATGGTGACAAACTGAGTCCTACAGAGATGGGCTACATTTCTTTCAATCTCTCCTGAAGATGTCAAAATTGTTTTCATCACACTCCTGAATTCTTGTTCTGTTCTCCTGTAGAACACTTTACTATTTCTTTAGTACTTCCAACCAATGGCTTCGGGGCTTCCCTGCCACCCAGATCAACTTACCAAAGCCCTTTCTCAACCAAAAACATTTCCTTCTTTTAGAGAACTTGGGTACAAACTGGAAAGCATGATATTTTTGCTTGCCCCACTGCACATCAATACCCTTTGGGTTAAAACCTGTTAGAAACCCCCTGTGTGTATGCATGCTAAATCACTTCAGTCATGTCCAAATCTATGCAACCCTGTGGACTGCAGCCCACCAGGCTCCTCTGTTCATGCGATTCTCCAGGCAAGAATATTGGAGTGGGTTGCCATGACCTACTCCAGCAGATCTTCCTCACCTAGGGATAGAACCTGTGTCTCTTATGTCTCTTGCATTGGCAGGTGGGTTCTTTTACCACTAGCACCACCTGGAAAGCCCTAGAAACCCCCTAGAATGGCTAAAATGAAAATGACTGACAATGCTAAGTGTTGATAAGGCTGTAGAGCAATTAAAACTCTCATAAGCTGTTAATAAGAGTGAGAATGATAAAACAGTTTGGAAAACTTACAATGTCAATAAATTTTAACACACATCTATCTGTATTACAATTTCAATAAATTTTAACACACATCTATCTTGTGACTCAGCAATTTCACTACTAGATATTTATTTAAAAGAAATACCATATATTCCCAGAAAGATTTATACAGGAATGATCATAGCAGCCTTAATCATAATAACCCAAACCAGAAATAGCCATATGTTCTTCAACAGGAGAATGGATAAACAAATTGAGGTACATATATACAATAAAATACTACTCAGTATTCACAACATGGATGAATCTTACAGACATTATGCTGAGTGGGGAAAAAATAGACACAAGAGTACATATTGAACAATTCTGTTCCTATGAAATCCTAGACTAGGTAAAACTTATCTATGGTTATACAGACATATGAAAGGGAGGTAAGATATTTTCTATACCTTTTTCTGAGTGGTGGCTACATGAGTGGAGATGATAGAAAAAAAATCTATGCACTTAAAAACTATACTTTTTATTATATGTAAATGATGTCTCAATTTTTTAAATTAGAAAAAGAATCACCACAAAATATAACCTGCTAGGACATGTTTAGACCTTAAAATGAGTCTTTCACACCCATTGGGGAAAAGGCAGGGATTAATATTTGAGTTTTGTTGTGTACCAGGCTGTGTGTGAGACACTTAAAATAATCAGACTTCCCCCTGAAATATTAGGTAATTAGAGGAACCAAATGCAGTTCTGTGATATTTCTTATCAAGCCCTTTTAAGAGTAAGTATCTCAGGCATTTAATAGCAGATGGGACTTTTAAGGAATTTTCATTTCTGGATGAACTAATAGTTTTTCCAATAGTTTATCTTGAAAATGATGGTAATACCCATCCAGTTTACTACTACAATAAAGAAAATAGTTCTACATAAATGTGATGAAATTTATTTGTCCCAACAAGATTATATTTGTCAGTTGAAGGGTTTAAATTTGTATTGAAATGCTAAATTTGCATTTGACAATGGTAAGTCTTCCACCAAGTCAAAAGCACACCAAACCAATAAATTTTCCTTTGAGCCACAACAAATCTTTTAATAAGATTTTATTTCAAGAATATAACAATCAAGGAAAATTCCAGATGTTCATTTTATAAAGCCAAAAGGAAGAATAGAACAAGAATAATCCATAAAACAGAAGTCGCTGTTTGGGAGAGAATAAATGAAGTGTTCAGGCAAAGAAAAATGGATTTAGGTTTTTGGCTCAGATGGTAAAGCGTCTGCCTACAATGCAGGAGATCCGGGTTCAATCCCTGAGTCAGGAAGATCTCCTGGAGAAGGAAATGGCAACCCACTCCAGTATTCTTGCCTGGAAAATCCCGTGGATAGAGGAGCCTGGTAGGCTACAGTCCATGGGGTCACAAAGAGTCAGATGCGACTGACCTACTTCACTTTCACTGTCTTAAGAGATAAACAGTTGATGAAAGGCTATTGGTGAATAGAATATATTATCACTGTACTTGTTGACTACACAGATATGACCCTTGGCTCTTTAATTTAGTGCAAAAAGATGTTCGTGATTTCAAGGAATTTGCTTTTAATTGTCATTCCATATTTATTTATAGGACATCTTTTGGAAAGAAATTAAAATTTCTTTACTTTTCAGCTGTCAGTACATCTCTTTTGTCCATAAAAGAAAGTCTAAACTTTAAGCCTGATATTCAAAGAATTTTTTAAAAATTATCTGGCCCAAAGTTATTTAACATTTATCTCCTACTGCTTTTCTACACTTGCACTTTGGTCTAGCCAACACACTCTTAACCGAAAGATGACAGAAGAAATCACAAGGAACATTAGAAAAATCTTAGACACAAATGAAAACACACAGCATACCAAAATGATAGAATGCAACAAAAGTACTAAGCAGAAATTTATAATTATAAATGCTTACATTAAAAAATAAGTTTTTGTGCTCACTATAAAAAAATAAGATTTTAAGTCAACACTAGCTTTACAATTTAAAGAACTAGAAAAAGAGCAAACTAAATCCAAAGCCAGCAGAAAAAGACATAATGAAGACTAGAGCAGAAAAAAAAAATGAAATAGAGAATAGACAAACAATAGAAAATCCGTGAAACCAAAATTTGGTTCTTTGTAAAGACCAACAAAATTGACAAACCAGGGACTTCCTTGGCAATCTAGTGGTTAAGATTCTGTGCTTCCAAAGCCAGGGGTGTGGATTTGATCCCTGTTTGGGAAACTAAGAGCCCATATGCTATGCAGTGCAGCCAAAAAAATTTTGGTGGCTTCCCTGGTGGCTCAGATGGTAAAGAATCTGCCTGTAATGCAGGCGACTCAGGTTTGATCCCAGGGTTGGGAAGATCCCCTGGAGAATGGAGACTCAGTCCAGTATTCTTGCTTGGAGAATTCCATGGACAGAGGAGCCTGGCAGGCTACAGTCTGTGGAGTCGCAATGAGTCAGACTAACACTTTCACTTTAGATAGATAGACTAAGGGGAAAAAAGAGAGTGGGGCTTCTGTGGTGGCTCAGATGGTAAAGAATACGCCTGCAATGCAGGAGACCTGGGTTCAATCCCTGGGTCGGAAAGATCCCCTGGAGAAGGAAATGGCAACCCACTTCAATATTTTTGCCTGGGAAATCCCCTTGGACAGAGGAGCCTGGCAGGGTGGCAAACAGTCGGACACAAATGAGCAACTGAGCACACATACGCTACATTAATAGAATAAAGGAAGAAATCACATGATAATCTCAAATGATGCAGAAAAGGCAACTGACAAATTTCAACAACTTTTCATGATAGAGACACTCAACAAACTAAGGAATAGAAGGAAACTACCTCAACATAACGAAAGCCATATATGAAAAATTCACAGCAAGTATCATACTCAAAGATGAAACACTCAAAACTTTTCCTGTAAGCTTAGGAACAAGACAAGTGTGCTCGCTTTCACCGATTCTATTCAACATATTACTGGAAGTTCTAGGCAGAGCAGTTAGGCAAGAAAAAGAAAGAAAAGGCATCCAAATAGGAAAGGAAGAAGTAAAATTATCTCTGTTATCAGATATATGCTCTAATACGTAGAAAAGAATAAAAATTACACAAACTGTCAGATACACACTGTTTAGTTGGAGTCTGTGTCTACCTTGTTAGAAGGGTCAAGTACCTAGAGATGGGTCCTTTGATCCTTCAAGTAAAGGCCCCAGACTCTAGCATGGTGTGTATCTGATCAACTCGGATCCAGTTTCTGGATTGTCGCAATCATTATTCAAGAAAATGATTACAAAGATCAGACCAACATGGCATGCTGAACCCACATGCCAGTCTCCCCTTCCCATCCTCAAAGCCATTGAAATGACAGAAGAGATATTAATACATGCACACAATTTTTAAAATGATTAACACATGTCAGTGCTAGAGAATAGAAATCTCCGAAAGACTTGAAGCAAATGAGAGAATAGAAAGCAGAATGCAAGAATAAATTAGAGATTTTAGAAATGAAAATTTTGGTTGTTAAAATTTTTTGCCCTGCATTTCCTGGTTACTCATAAGATGTCTTGATAGGGGAAATAAAGCATCCTAAGCCTCATATCTCAAACAACAGGTCCTTCAGAGTTAAAATCTATGTATAGATGAAGATAAAGATCAAATAGAATAATTACCAGAATTTAGATTTGAAAACTTTTGCAATTCTGAAAGAACAAGGCGAGTCTGACCAATTTGCTAGCCCAGCAGGAATGATGTTACTTGTATAATGCTTGAGTGATTTTCTAGCAAACCACTCCTTGCTAGCAATGAAAAAAAATCATAAGATTCCATACAGTACAAATTGGGGCTGGTGCACTGGGATGACCCAGAGGGATGGTACAGGGAGAGAAGTGGGAGGGGGGTTCAGGATGGGGAACATGTGTACACCCATGGCGGATTCATGTTGATGTATGGCAAAACCAATACAATACTGTAAAGTAATTAGCCTCCAATTAAGTAAATTAAAAAAAATTATGACAAATGCCAAAACTATATTGGAAGCCTTGAGAGAACCACCTGACTTTTTCATACAGTTTGCAGTCCCTAGACTTTTCAAGTCTTAGCTGGAAATACTAGAAACAGAATTTTTTCTGGTGTTTCGAAGTTTACCTACCAAAGACATGGAGTGATTCTGGAGCTTTACAAAAGAATAAAATAAAAAAGAAGTTTAAATGTGATCCTGGAAAACAAATTAGCGTGTAATGAAGTGATTTTAAATAATCTAGTAAATTCATTATCTGCCTGTAATATTTGGCATGATTACAACAGAGCTGCATTAACATGTAGGAGAAATATGGAATGGTCAGGATTCAGAATTATCTAATTTCTTAATAAAGAACAAATAGGGCATTTAGTTGAGAAACAACAGTTCCTTTGAACTGCAAATTAACTCAATATTAGCTTATTGTGGTTTCAGTTTATTTAATATTTCATCACAGTAGGAAGTCTACGAGGCTTGCAGCAGGAGATCCGAATTCTAATTTCAGATCTCTTGCTACATGCCTCGTGTCTTTGGACAAATCAGTTAATCTCTCAGGGCCTCAGTTTCCTCATCTGTAATATGAAGGGGCTAAACTAAAATATTCTCAAAGGTTTCTTCTAGCACTAAAATATTGTTGCTCCATCTTTTCCTCACCCCCAGCCCTTTTTTATTCCCATACCTCCTTCCTCTATTTCAGGCTCCCTAAGCTAATTCTGCTGCCTCTACTTTGCCCACTGCCCAGAGTTATTCTCTATGACATCAGCCCATCCTAGACAGCAGCACCTTTCCCAGGCTTCCTCCTCAGGGACACTAATCAAAACTTAGGCTCATGTGTCCTGGAGCCATGCTACTTATGCATGTAAAGGAATGAACGGATGCTGAGGATTTAAGCTTCTGTGGCTTGGTTGAGGTGGGGTAAAGACCAAGCTCTGCTGCCTATTCCACACTGGCAGAAGCCTGTTCTTTGAGAACTGAAGCTTGTGTGCTTGCTTCCAATGTGGTTCTATCTCTAAGAAGGGTCCTGGAGGGTTAAGAGACTAGGAAAGGAGATGCTTGAAGCAACCTAGATGTCCATCGACAGATGAATGGATAAAGAAGTTGTGGTACATATATACAGTAGAATATTGCTCGGCCACAAGAAGGAATGCATTTGTGTCAGTTCTAGTGAGGTGGATGAACCTAGAGCCTGTTATACAAAGTAAGTCAAAAAAACATACTATAAATTGACACATATATGTGGAATCTAGAAAAATGATGATGATGAGCCTATTTATAGGGCAGGAATAGAGATGCAGACATAGAGAACAGACTTTGGACATCACAGGGGAAGGAGAAGGTGGGACAAATTGAGAGAGTAGCACTGAAATACATACATTACCATATGTTAAAAAGATAGCTAGTGGGAAGTTACTGTATAACACAGGGAGCTTAATGCGGTACTCTGTGACACCTCTGATGGGGTGGGGGGAGATTCAAGAGGGAGGGGACATATATATGCTTATGACTGATACACATTGTTGTGTGGCAGAAGCCAACACAATATTGTAAAGCAATTATCCTACAATTTTAAATAAATTTTTTAAAAAAGGGGAAGACTTTCCCCAACATGCATGAAAATTGTCCTATTCAGCCACTTCAAATTTCCACTTACATTTATGTGAATGAGAAAAGTATGTGCAATTGCGTGTGTATACATAAGTATGCATTATGCTGAGTATTACACATAATTTATACAGCTATATCTATACCAAAGGCAACTAAACACACGACATAAATGGTTTCTTTTTTATTTTTGCTGATGGAGATCTCAGCCAAAACTCTCATATGTTTGTCTGATTCCCTCTCTCAGCTTTCTTCTTCCCACTGTGGGATGGCAAGGGAATTTGCTGGGCAGTGAAGGCACCAAGACGTTAAGAATATAAAATACTTCATAATCCCATATATTGTCCCTCCTCCCAATTCCCATGAGTCAGTGGGCAGATTTATTCTATAAGCCTGCTGCCACGACACCCATCCTGATGTGACCCGGACACAAGGTTACAAAAGCACATGTGTAAACAACAAGGTCCTCCTGTATAGAACAGGGAACTGTATTCATCATCCTGTGATAAACCACAGTGGAAAAAATATTAAAAGACTGTATGTGTATAAGAGTCTCTGCTGTACAGCAGAGATTGGCACAACATTGTAAATCCACCATACTTCAATAAAAGTAAAATGCATGTGTGACATTCACAAGTTCTCCTGAAACAAAAAATCTTCTCCCTTTAAGAACCAAATTACCCTGAGCATATGTCTCCTGGCTGGACTGACAATGGTGGTAGCTCTTGAAAACCTTAACATCATTGTGCATTTGTACACATGTGTGCGTTTCTCATACAGCCCAGGTGATTGCATCTTGTCTTGCAACACACTTACATGAGAAATGTTTCTGGCCTATAGCCTAAAACTTGATTTTTCATTTTAACCAAGACCCTATCTCTCTCCTATCAATATCTTGGCCCATGTGTTATTATGCCCAGACAGAAATACTGAGTCCAAGGAAAATGAAAATCAAGGAAATTCTGGGTTGTTCTCCACCTCCCAACCCCCACCCCCATGTCTAGACATTGCTGTAGGCTTCCCAGTTACCACCCTTTTTCTTTTTCCACATTTCATTAATAATTGTACAAGTCAAACAATAGCTAATCTGGCAATTATGCACAAGTTCAGACGCTGGAACATGTTACCCTGAGTCGCCTGCCAAATTATACTAAAATTTGGATCAATGAAGGTGCTGAAAGATTTTTCAGAAGTTTATCCTGCCTTTCTCTCTGCTTTTTGGGCAGACTTCTAAAAGGAACCAGAGTTAGTGGTTCTAAAAGCAAATCACCAACAACAGCATGAAAGCTGTCTCCTTGTGTCTCTTTTTTTTTTTTTTTTTTTTAATAGTGAAACCAGAGTAGGAAACCCAGAATCTGGGGGTGGGGAAGAAAAAAGGGGAGTGAGGCAAAGAGTTACCCACACCCTGAGATAGTTGCATCAGGGTGAAAGAATGAGCACCACACCCCAGGCCGTCAGCTTTCTGGGGTCATTTAATTATGCTCTGTACACCTGTGCTATGAGGGCAGTGCAGCTGCAAAGACAAATGCTGCTGGGCTGAGAGGCCAGTGTTCCATTCCCCGCTAGATTTAGCTACTTCTAAACGTCCAAGATTAGCCGCAGAATTTTTGAGGAGTGAAGTCAAGCAGCAGCAGGACTGGGTCTGCTGTGTGCTCTTCCAGGGTCGGTCTCGGGGCCAGAGCTTGTCTTGGGCTCTGAGCTTGGGCTTCTGACTGCCCACAGGACCTCAGCCACCCGTGGCTGCAGTGTCCTTCAGATGCTGGGTGCGTGGGGCAAGCTGTATAGACAAGGGTCTCCGGTGGCCTCCAGAAGCGCCTTCAGAACTCAGATTCAGCCCCTAAAAATAGCATCAACTCTGCCCACACCACCTCCTCCTGGGTTTCCTCACTTCCAAGTACTCCCTGTCGATACTGTTAAGAGGTAAAAACGTGAACCCTCTCTGCAAGTAGAGCATCAGTCATTTCTTCGTTTCTGATTTCCAAGGAAATCCTGTCCATGGAAATCCTGGAGAAGAAAGAGAAAGAAAGTTGACTGAAAGAACGCTTTAGGCGGAAGTCTGATTCTCATTAAAGCTCAGTCAGGGAGACCTTACTAGACGACCTCAAAGGCCAATTCAGACCTGAAATTCCTTGTCTGCACACCTGATTACAGTGTGTATCTGGATTGGGAGCATACCAAGGCCATGCTGGGCTCCGTGTGCAAATGATGGAGCCTGACTGCTGAACTTCTTGGGTTCAAAGGACATGGTTAGTTGCTCATCTCTTCAGAGATTGGGTCTACCTCAACAGCTAGAGGCAAAGACCCAGCATTTGGGCAGGAATCCTGGGCTGGTTCTAAGACGGGCCTCAGTGATCTCAAACCTACCAGAATAACCCAGCTCTCTATGCTCTCCAGGGCAATCAAACAGAAGAGGACCTAGGGCTGGCTGGGAGCCTCTGAAAGCAATTACTGGGAGCATCCCATTCCCTCTTGGGAATCCACTTCGATTTTCACACTCATCTATTTATCTAATACACTCTGTCTTTTCTCTCAGTGACTTTTTGTATCTACAGTAGGAAAGGCATCACATCAATGGGTAAGGATACAAAGATGAAGAGAACATGAGCTTTGTACCTGAAGCCCTCAGAGTCTAGATAGTAACAACCACTTTAAAGTTTGACAAGCGGAGGTAGGAACAAAGTGCTATGGGAGCGAGGAGGATAACACCACTGACTGGACTTGGGGAGGCTGGAAAGGACATCATAGCAAGTCCCTCTCTTCCTACAAGCTCCAACTTATCCTTTGAGATTAATTCACCTGTTACCTCTGCTTCCTCTTCTCCCCTCCATCCCTTTCTGAGGCTCCCTCATCCTTTTGCAGAATGAATCCAACTATGGTCCCACAGCACACTTTATATATATATATATATATATATATATATATATACTGCTTATCAAGTTCTTTGAGCTGGAGGAAATTTCTGCAAGCTAGTTGAAGTGAGAGTGGGGCCTACCAAAGGCCTGATACATGCCGGCTAAGGAGCCTCCTGAAATAGAATCTAATTGTGGACACAAAGAACTGGAGCCTGTGGGAAACCTTGGTTCAGGAGCCAGAGGATGGAAGCAATTCTGAGTATAACATGCTGTCTGACATTCAGCTTTCCCTACCTCGAGACTCCCAGTGGAAACTCACAGCTTCAGGAACTGGAAGGCCATAAATGGAAGCCAGAAGAGCTGCTTCAGGATGAAGGAGCTTTACAGGATTCAGATATCAGCTGCATGCTTTGGAAGCCTTCTAACAGACTGAAACAAGGGGGAACAGGGGTACTCCCCTTCATTGGGCCACAGCTCTGGAACCACGGGAGCTCTGATAAACCTGGCTGAGCAGGAGTGGCACATGGCAAAGACCTCAATGCCTAAAATAGAGAAACAGGCACCCCACAAGACAAGATAGCTCTGTGGGGTAGTGTTTGCCAAATTGTGAGGCCTGATGCATTAGTGGATCATGAAATTTACTTGTTGGGTCATGACCAGCAGTTATTTGATAGATTAGAATAAGATGAAAAACAGCGGAGTTCCTGACAAGTAGTTTTACCTGAGTAGGTATATATGTATATGCCAGTGTGTGTGCATGTGTGTGAGTATCTGCAGCTATGTCCTGGGTCATTATATAAAATGTATCTTTTCCTGTGGGCCATGGTTTAAATCACAGAGGGGTTGTCCTTGGAGCAGAAGTGGTATCTAATAGAAAGGGTAGTTATCTTGTATTTAATTTCCTAAAGATTTCCAGGTGTAATCAAACAGAGCTTGCAAGGGTTCATTATGGTAGCCACTAGTACATCTGGTTATTAAAATTCATTAAAAATAACTAAACTTTAAAATTAACTAAATTAACCAGCTGCATTTCAAGTGCTCAGTGGATATATGTGGCTACTGACTACTGTATTGGATGGTACATATGTAGAACATTTCTGACATCTCAGAAGGTTCTTGTAGACAGCATTGGGCTTGCTCTAAACCTAGTGGACCAAAATTTTCTGGAATGGGCATGGAAACCTCTACTTTTTTAAAAGTCTACAGTGATTATGAAGTGCAGTCAAGGTTGATACTATTCTTGACCCCAAACAGCAGAAAATACAAATAACAGAGCTTGAGAATGAAGTTAAGCTAGAAACTTTAGATCTGGAAGCCATCAACATGTCAACCATGTTGACTTATAGTCATTTTAAAGAAGTTCAGCGTCTTGTTGTACTTGGTGTCGTCAAGGCAACGCCATAGCTTTGAGAACTTTGGCAAAGTGCTCCTTGGCCAATGGAGAAATCATCTCTCAGAGGCCTGAGTTGGCCATTGCCTACTAGGCAGATCAGTTCCTTGATGCTATTCTTAGAACAAATTTTCCAGCAGATGCTAAGTCAGTGAAAACACATTGAGAATTGTAAAATAATTCATTTTCCATCTGTTTTCACCTGTACTCAATCGAGGATAGCAGCTCATAGCCAAGGCAATATATAACAGAGGCCAGGGGCTATTCCCCCTGTATTTCATAAAATACCTATGGTGCCAATTTTAGCATTGCAGCTGTCAAAAACAAGACCCTAGAGTCACAAGGAGTGATCTCATCCTCCAACATACATCCAAAGCTTAAAGAAGGCTAGTGTGTCCTTATAGATCCTTGTGTCACCAGAGCTCACATGGTCCAGCTTGATTTCCTCAGGGTTTCTCTGTACGTGCTCCCCTCCCTACTCCATCTGGAAATTGTATACACTGTTTCCCAGGGACCAAAAGCTAAGAACCATGCACTAGGAAATGTAATAAGAAGAAGGGGAGCTACATGTCCACTGAGAGAGTCAGGCAGTTTCTTTTTGTTGTTGTTGTTGACTCTGGGGAAACTTAACAGCAAAGCACACTGGAAGCATGAATTGAGAAAATACTCCTTCTGAAAATCCGTCAGCAGCTTTTCATGGTTTTTGAAATAAAGGTCAAGTTTCTAACATGGCTTCTGAAACCCTCAGAGTGTGCCAGCCCTTCCAGCACTCTCTGTGTTGCCCTTACTTCTCACTGTCCTCTATCCTCTGGTTCCTTGCCAGAAGAGGCCCAGTTCCCTCTGTTCAGAATCTTCTCTACCTCACAGCCAGTCTAGGGTTTTTGCTTTGTTCTGTTTTGGGGCTCACCACATGGCTTGCAGGATCTTAGTTCTCTGACCAAGGATTGAACCCTTGCTGCCTGCAGTGGAAGCACAGAGTCTTAACCACTGGACCACCAGGGAAGTCCCACACCCAGTCTCCATCTAGTTTATTCTTAATAATCCTCAAAAGCTTAACTCTGACATCACTTCCTCAAAGTAGCTTCCCTCCCTTCCCAGATTAGATTGGGGTTCTCCATTATACCCTTTCCTACTATCTGTGTTTTTCTCCTAGGTTATTTACTCAATTGTGGAATTAGTTATCTTGTGTGTTTCTTTCTAGCACACTCGAAGTATCAATACTGTGAGTGTGGTGGCCATGTCTGTCTTGTTCACTATCCTTAGCACTATGCTCAAAGCTGGTAGATAGCAACTCAGTAAATATCTTTCTTAAAAATGAGTTATAAGATTATTAAAAGATTTTGTGGGGTGTTTAGAGAAGGAAGGGACATTACAACACACAACATCTAGCATCTCACTCCAAAACTCTTCATTTTGTTCTCCATGGAGAAGGCAATGGCACCCCACTCCAGTACTCTTGCCTGGAAAATCCCATGGGTGGAGGAGCTGGTAGGCTGCAGGCCATGGGGTTGCGAAGAGTTGGACACGCCTGAGCGACTTCATTTTCACTTTTCACTTTCATGCATTGGAGAAGGAAATGGCAACCCATTTCATTGTTCTTGCCTGCAGAATCCCAGGGACGGGGGAGCCTGGTGGGCTGCCGTCTATGGGGTCGCACAGAGTCGGACACGACTGAAGTGACTTAGCAGCAGCAGCAGCAGTGCTTTTCAGCTATTTCTTCTTTCTTTTTAAATCTCTTGCTTCATAGCTTTCTCTCTGGTTTTCAAATTTAATTCTTTATGCACATCTTTACTCAGTAAAGATATAGGAGTCTATCTTCTTTTAGAAAACAGTAGATATTTGTAAATAAGATACATATTTTTACTTTTTTGACTTAATGTATTAAATATATTAATATATTTTTTCATTTTCTG
>SJYT01063687.1:38037-78127 GCA_006410635.1 Cephalophus harveyi
TCCCACCCCCCATCCCACCCCTCTAGGTCATCACAGAGCACTAGCCTGGGCACCCTGTGTTATGTAGCAGCTTCCCACTAGTTATCTGTTTTACACATGATGCTGTATATATGTCAGTGCTACTTTCTAAATTTGTCCTAGCCCCTTCTTCCCCTGCTGTGGCCACAAATCCATTCTCTATGTCTGCATCTCCATTCCTTCTCTGTAAATAGGTTCATCAGTACTATTTTTCTAGATTCCATATATATGTGCTAATACATGATATTTATTTTTCTCTTTCTTACTTCACTCTGTATAACAGGCTCCAGGTTCACTACAACTGACTCAAATTCATTCCTTTTTATGGATGAGTAACATTCCATTGTATATATGTACCACAACTTCTTTATCCATTCATCTATCAATGGATATTTAGGTTACTTCTATGTCCTGGCTATTGTAAATAGTGCTACAGTAAGCATTGGGGTACATGTGTCTTTTAGAATTGTGGTTTTCTCAGGATATATGACCGGTAGTGGGACTGCTGGGTCATATGGTAGTTTTATTCCTAGTTTGTTAAGGAATCACCATAGTTTTTTCCATACTGGCTGTATCAATTTACATTCCCACCAACAATGTAGGGGAGGGCTTCCTTTTCTCCACATCTTCAACAGCATTTATTGTTTGTAGTTTCTTTTGATGATGGCCATTCTAATTGGTTGATACGTCGTGGTAGTTTTGATTAGCATTTCTCTAATAATGAGCCATGCTGTGCATCTTTTCATGTGTTATTGGCCATTTCTATGTCTTTGGAGAAATGTCTGTTTTGGTCTTCTGCCCATTTTTTGATTGGGCTGTTTGTTTTTCTGATATTGAGCTGTATGAGCTGCTTATATATTTTGGAGGTTAATCCTTCATCAGTTGCTTCATTTGCAATTACTTTCTCCCATTCTGAAGTTTGTCTTCTAACCTTTTTTATTGTGTCCTTTGCTGTGCAAAGGCTTTCAAATTTTATTAGGTTCCATTTGTTTTTGTTTTTATTTCTATTATTCTAGGATCAAAGGAGATCTTGCTGTGATTTATGTCAGAGAGTATACTGTGTAAGTTTTCCTCTAAGAGCTTTATAGTTTCTGGCTTTAACATTTAAGTATTTAATCCATTTTCAGTTTATTTGTGTGTGTGGTGTTATGAAATGTTCTAATTTCATTCTTTTACATGTAGCTGCCCAGGTTTCCCCAGCACCACTTATCAAAGAGGCTCCCTTTTGTCCATTGTGTATTCTTGCCTCCAGATAAAGTGCCCACAGGTGTGTGGATTTAAGCTCTGCTTTCTATCTTGTTCCACTAGTCTATGTTTCTGTTTTTGTGTCAGTACCATACTGTCTTGATGATTGTAGCTTTGTATAATAGTCTGAAGTCAATAAATATTTTGCTAAGTGAATAACTGCAGGAGTGAATTGCCATTCCTTTTATCATTAGTGCGAAGATGAGGTGATCTGTTATATGCCAACATAGAGCAAAAGGGTTTTTTTAATGCTGTTTTTCCATGTGCTATATCTCCCCTTTGTTCACTTAAAAAAATAACTTATTTATTTATTTTTGCTTGTGCTGGGTCTTTATTGCTGTGTGAGTTTTTTCTCTAGTTGTGATTAGTGGGGCCTACTCTCTAGTTGCAGTGCTCGGGCTTCTGATTACTGTGGCTTCTCTTGTGGTGGAGCAAAGGCTCTAGGGCATGCAGGCTTCAGTAGTTGTGGCACAGGGGCTCAGTAGTTGCAGCACCTGGGCTCTAGAGTATAGGCTCAGTAGTTGTGGCACACAGGCTTAATTGCTCTGTGGCATGTGGGATCTTCCTGGGTCAGGGATCACACCTGTGTCTCCTACATTGGTAGGCAAATTCTTTACCACTGAGTCATGAGTGAAAGTGTTAGTTGCTCAGTCATGTCCAGCTCTTTGCAATCCCATGGACTGTAGCCCACCAGGCTCCTATGTCCATGGAATTGTCAAGGCAAGAATACTGGCGTGGGTTGCCATTCCCTTCTCCAGGGGAACTTCCCAACCCAGGGATCCAACCCAGGTCTCCTGCATTGCAGGCAGATTCTTTACAATCTGAGCCATGAGGGAAGCCCTCAAACACTTTTTAGTAACAGCTTTACTGAGATAGAGTTCACATACTATACAATTCACTCAGGCTTCCCCGGTGGCGGTAGTGGTAAAGAATCTGCCTGCTAATGCAGGAATCATAAGAGACATGGGTTCAATCCCTGGATTGGAAAGATCCCCTGGAGGAGGAAATGGCAACCCACTGTAGTATTCATGCCAGGATAATCCCATGGACAGAGGGGCCTGGGAGGCTACAGTCCATAGTGTTGCAAAAGAGTGGGACACAACTGAGTGAGCACCCACGGATGCACAATTCACCCATTTAAAGTGTACATTTCAGTGGCTTCTGGCATATTCACAGTTGTGAAACCATCACCACAAGCAATTTTATAACATTTTCCTCACTCCCAAAGGAAATTCTATACACATCAGCAGTCACTCTCCAATTTCTCTAAGCCATATGCAACTATTAATCTACTTTCTGTCTCTGCAGAGTTGCCTGTTTTGGACATTTTATATAAATGGAATCATACTGCATGTGACCTTTTGATGACTTGCTCCTTCACTTACCATAATATTATGATTGAAGATTATAGCATATATTGGTACTTTATTTCATTTTTATTGTGAAATCATATTCCCTTCTATGGATTTACCATACTTTATTCATCAGTTTATAAACATTTGGGTTGTTTTCACCCTCTAGCTATTATGAGCTAAAACTCTGAGGTACAAGTTTTTGTGTGGATGTATGTTTTTATTTCTCTTGGTACATACACAAACGCAGGAGTGGTATTTCTGAGTCATATGCTAACAATATGTGTAACCTTTTGAGGAACTGTCAACTGATTTCCAAAGCAGCTACTCCATTTTAAATTCCACCAGAAGTATATGAGGGTTCCAATTGTACCAATATCCTCAAAGAACTTGTTAAGATCTAGGTATGAAGTGTACCTCATTGTGATTTTGATTTTTTATTTCCTTGATAGTTATTGATGTTGAGCATCTTTTCATGTGCTTATCAGTCATTTGTGTATCTTTTTTGGAGAGACCTCAATTCAAATCCTTTACCATTTTTAAATTGGCTTTTTAAAACTCATTGAATTGTAAAAGTTCTTTATATATTCTAGATATAAATCTCATATCAGATATATGACTTGCAATTTTTTTCCCATTTTTTTTAGGTTGTCCTTTCACTGTCTTACTACTGTTTCCTGAAAAACAAAAGTCTTAATTTTGATGGGACCAAAATGATCTACTTCTTTGTTGTTGCCTGTGTCCTTATGTGCTGGAAGGGACAAACTGACTTCCTGGAGCCTGTTTTATAAGCACGCTAATCCCATTGGTGAGGGCTCTGCCTTCATGACTTAATTGTATCCCAAAAGCCTCACTTCCTCATACCATCACCGTGGGCAATAGGTTTTCAGTGGATGAATTTTGGAGGGACACACACTTTCAAACCCTAGCAACTGTCATTCTCATTAGTCCCCTCCAATATTGATGCTGGGAAAGATTGAGGGCAGGAGGAGAAGGGCGTGACAAAGGATGAGCTGGTTGGATGACATCACTGACTCAATGGACATGAGTTTGAGCAAACTCTGGGAGATGGTGAAGGACAGGGAAGCCGGATGTCTTGCAGTTCATAGGGTCGCAAAGAGTCGGACATGACTTAGCGACTGAACAACAACAATATTGATGAGTTCCTCACTGTTTGTCTCCTAAGACGTTGACATTTTAAAGGTGTACAGACTTTTTTTTTTTAACTAGAATGTTCCTTAGATTAGAGTTATAAATTGACATCGAGAATACTATATATGTTGTGTCCTTCTCAGGGTATCACAACCATCTGATATCCATCTGACCCTCATTTGTGATGTTACTTCTCTTATTTATTTATTTGTATCTGTGCTGGATCTTCATTGCTGCACGCAGGCTTTCTCTAGTTGAGGCGAGTGGGGACTACTTTCTGGTTGTGTGCACGGACTTCTCCTTGCAGTGTATTCTCTTGTTGCAGAGCACTGGCACTAGTTATGCAGGCTGCAGTAGTTGTGGCACGTGGGTTCAGTAGCTGCAGCTTGAAGGCTCTGGTGCGCTGGCTCAATAGCTGTGGCACATGGGCTTAGTTGCTCTGCAGCATGTGGGATCTTCCTGGACCAGGGATCGAACCTGTGTCTCCGGCATTGGCAGGTGTTTTCTTCATCACTGAGCCACCAGGGAATCCCTGTGATGTTATTTATGATCCCCTAGTTGAGCTGTTACCCAATTCTGTTTAGTACTAATACTCTAAAATTTTAACATTTACCTTTCCTCTGTTCTGTCTTCAAGCTTTTTCCTCTGTCAATAATTTGATATTTCACCTTGTGTCAATTCTTGCCATTTCTAATTATTCAACCTCTAGTAATATTTTTCTAGTCCTCAATTTGTTTCCTTAACTTTGACATCTTCCTTTTTAGCCACATCTGCAGTTTTAGCATTTCATCTTGTTTTTTTTTTTTTTAATCTTATTTTCATTTGCTTATTTTCAGTGTTGCCAGGTGTCTAGACCTTCTGTTTTCTTGACATGTAGAAGTGATTTTTTGACTCTCTTCTAACTTACCTAAAACTCATTTATCTTCCTCAGATAGCTCAAGTTTGAGGTCTAAATATGATGTTCAATATGCTTTTCTCTATACTGATGATAAGGTCATGGGGTAGAGGTAGATGGTTCACCTGGAGTTAGATGCTCCCTTTGTTGGGGAACATGAATTCTCTTTAAGAATTTCTTCTATGTACTGTGCTAGGAGTTCAGACCTCACACTTGGAGACAACCTGTTTTAACATGTTGTATCCTTAAGCTTGGAATTACACACCCAGCTTGCTTTGCAGGTGGCACTAGTGGTAAAGAACCTGCCTGCCAGTGCAGGAAATGTAAGAGATGTGGGTTCCATCCCTGAGTTGGGACGATTCCCTGGAGGAGGGCATTGCAACCCAGTCCAGTATTCTTGCCTGGAGAACTTCATGGACAGAGGAGCCTGGTGGGCTACAGTCCATGGGATCGCAAAGAGTCGGATACAACTGAAGCAACTTAGCACCCAGCATGCGTGGTAAATGGCATACTCAGGCTTGTTTTTTTTTTTTTTTTTAATCTCTGATGAAACACTCAGGTCTTCTTGATTTTTCCTAGGGTTTCTTACTTTCTTCATCAATTCACTTCTGTCTAGACAGAGTTACTGGTGAGAATTTGGGGTTTTGTCTTTCACTTTATTCTCCCCCGTACCACTTCACATGATTGTCGGTGGAGGTTGGAGTGAGGTTAAGAGCAGTTTTTGGTGGTAAATGTTTGGCAACTGGCTTGCAAAAGTCCCTAATGTATAGTGCATGCCAATTTCCATAGTATAAATACTCCCATCAGAGCCAATTTCAAGTTACCTATATGACATTACTAAATGTATAATTGTAACACACAGCATTCTATAACATAGCCCAGGCATGTATGCTCAGTCTCTCAGTTGTGTCTGACTCTTTGCGACCTCATGGACTGTAATCTGTCAGGCTTCTCTGTCCATGGGATTCTCCAGGCAAGAATACTGGAGCAGGTTTCCATTTCCTCCTCCAGGGGATCTTCCCAATCCACGGATCAAACATGTGTCTCCTGAGTCTCCTGCATTGGCAGACAGATTCTTTACCATTGAACCACCTGGGAAGCCATAACATAGCACATTAGAGTATTTCTACCATATAGATAAAATAGATGCAAATACCATCAAGGGCATAAGAAATAGTAAAAGAAAGTAAAACAATTAGGAAGTGATGCTTTTGAGATATTTAAAACAAAAGTCATAAATAAGTTTACTTAATTGTAAGTTTACATCATTATATCATTTAATTTTTAAATAATTGCTCTAATACCTGGCTTGAAAAAAAATCCCTGAGGATTAGACCATCAGCTCCAGCACATCACTGAGCCAGAATAAGAGCCCAAATTACCCATTTCTTCCTCTGGCCACTATTTTTTTCTTTCTTCTTCTTCTTTTTTTTTTTAAATTTATTTTAATTGGAGGCTAATTGCTTTACAATATTGTGGTGGTTGTTGCCATACATTGACATCAATCAGCCATGGGTGTACATGTGTTCCCCATCCTGATCCCCCCTCCCACCTCCCTCCCCATCCCATCCCTCTGGGTCATTCCAGTGCACCAGCCCTGAGCACCCTGTCTCCTGCATCGAACCTGGACTGGTGATCTATTTCACATATGATAATATACATGTTTCAATGCTATTCTCTTAAATCGTCCCACCCTCTCCTTCTCCCACAGAGTCCAAAAGTCTGTTCTTTACATCTGTGTCTCTTTTTCTGTCTTGCATATAGGGTCATCATTACCATCTTTCTAAATTGCATTAATATACTGTATTAGTGTTTTTCTTTCTGACTTACTTCACTCTGTATAATAGGCTCCAATTTCATCCACCTCATTAGAACTGATTCAAATGCATTCTTTTTAATAGCTGAGTAATATTCCATTGTGTATATGTACCACAACTTCCTGATCCATTCGTCTGCTGATGGACATCTAGGTTGCTTCCATATCCTGGCTATTGTAAAAAGTACTGCAATGAACGCTGGGGTGCACTTGTCCCTTTCAGTTCTGGTTTCCTCAGTGTGTATGCCCAGCAGTGGGATTGCTGGGTCATATGGCAGTTCTATTTCCAGTTTTTAAAGGAATCTCCACACTGTTCTCCATAGTGGCTGTATTAGTTTGCATTTCCACCAACAGTGTAAGAGGGTTCCTTTCTCTCTGCACCCTCTCCAGCATTTACTGTTTGTAGACTTTTTGATAGCAGCCATTCTAACTGGTGTAAGATAGTACCTCACGGTGGTTTTGATTTGTATTTCTCTGATAATGAGTGATGTTGAGCATCTTTTCATGTGTTTATTAGCCATCTGTATGTCTTATTTGGAGAAATGTCTGTTTGGTTCTTTGGCCAATTTTTTGATTGGGTTGCTTATTTTTCTGGAATTGAGCTGCATGAGCTGCCTGTGTATTTTGGAGATTAATTCTTTGTCAGTTGCTTCATTTGCTATTATTTTCTCCCATTCTGAAGGCTGTCTTTTCACCTTACTTATAGTTTCCTTCATTGTACAAAAGCTTTTAAGTTTAATTAGGTCCCATTTATTTTTGCTTTTATTTCCATTATTTCAGGAGGTGAGTCATAGAGGATCCTGCTGTGATTTATGTCAGAGAGTGTTTTGCCTATGTTTTCCTTTTGAAGTTTTATAGTTTCTGGTCTTACATTTAGATCTTTAATCCATTTTATTTTTGTGTATGGTGTTAGAAAATGTTCTAGTTTCATTCTTTACAAGTGGTTGACCAGTTTTCCCAGCACCACTTGTTAAAGAGATTGTCTTTCCTTCATTGTATATACTTGCCTCCTTTGTCAAAGATAAGGTGTCCATAGGTGCATGGATTTATCTCTGGGCTTTCTATTTTGTTCTGTTGATCTATATTTCTGTCTTTGTGCCAGTACCATACTGTCTTGATGACTGTAGCTTTGTAGTATAGCCTGAAGTCAGGCAGGTTGATTCCTCCACTTCCACTCTTCTTTCTCAAGATTGCTTTGGCTATTCGAGGTTTTCTGTGAGTATGGTTTCAGTATGTCTGCCCTCTGATGCCCTCTTTCACCACCTATCATCTTACTTGGGTTTCTCTTACCTTGGGTGTGGGGTATCTCTTCACGGCTGCTTCAGCAAAGCACAGTCACTGCTCCTTACCTTGGAGGAGGGGCCGTTCCTGACCTTCAATGTGGGATAGATCCTCTAGGCCCTCCTGCTGATCCTTGGGTTGCTCCTCCCGGCCGCCGGCCCTGGCCTCGGGCGTGGGTGGCTCCTCTCAGCTGCCGCCTCTGGCCTCGGGCTCAGGCTCAGGGTCACCGCCCCTGGCTCTGGGCGCGAGGTGGCCCCTCCCAGCTGCCACCCCTGGCCTCGGGCTTGTGGTGGCTCCCCGGGGTCACCGCCCCTGGCCTCAAGCTCGAGGTGGCTTCTCCCGACTGCCCCTGACCTCGGATGATTCTGATCCCATGAACATGGTATATTTCTCCATCTGTTTGTGTCATCTTTGATTTCTTTCACCAATGTTTTATAGTTTTCTATATATAAGCCTTTTGTTTCTTTAGGTAGATTTATTCCTAAGTGTTTTATTATTTTCATTGCAATGTTGAATGGAATTGTTTCATTAATTTCTCTGTTTTCTCACTGTTAGTGTATAGGAATGCAAGGGATTTCTGTGTGTTAATTTTATATCCTGCAACTTTACTATATTCATTGATTAGCTCTAGTAATTTTCTGGTGGAGTCTTTAGGGTTTTCTATGTAGAGGATCATGTCATCTGCAAACAATGAGAGTTTTACTTCTTTTCCAATCTGGATTCCTTTTATTTCTTTTTCTTCTGTGGCTAAAACTTCCAAAACTATGTTGAATAGTAGTGGTAAGTGTGCACCCTTGTCTTGTTCCTACTTCAGGGAAAATGCTTTCAATTTTTCACTATTGAGGATAATGTTTGCTGTGGGTTTATCATATATGCTTTTTATTATGTTGAGGTTTATTCCTACTATGCGTGCTTTCTAGGGGGTTTTATCATAAATGGAAGTTGAATTTTGTCAAAGGCTTTATCTGTGTCTATTGAGATAATTACATGGTTTTTATCTTTCAATTTTTTAATGTGGTGTATCACATTGATTTATGAATATTGAAGAATCCTTGCTTCCCTAGGATAAAGCCCACTTGGTCATGGTGAATGATCTTTTTAATATGTTGTTGGATTCTGTTTGCTAGAATTTTGTTGAGGATTTTTGCATCTATATTCATCAGTGATATTGGCCTGTAGGTTTTTTATTTTTTTGATCAGAAAAGATGCTTCAAATGATTTCTTTTTTTTTTTCTAATTTACCAGTGCTAGATTTATGGCCCAGGATGTGATCTATCCTGGAGAATATTCTGTATGCACTTGAGAAAAAGATAAAATTCATTGTTTTGACTGTGGGTTTATCATATATGGCTTTTATTATGTTGAGGTTTGTTCCTTCTATGCCTGCTTTCTGGGGTATTTTTTATCATAAATGTATGTTCCATTTTGTCAAAGACTTTCTCTGCATCTACTGAGATTATTATATGGTTTTTATCTTTCAATTTATTAATGTGGTGTATCACGTTTATTCATTTGCAAATATTGAAGAATCCTTGCATCTCTCGGATAAAGCCCACTTGGTCATGATGTATGATCTTTTTAATATGTTGTTGGATTCTGTTTGCTAGAATTTTGTTGAGGATTTTTGCATCTGTGTTCATCAGTGAAGTTCACCAGACTTCCCTGGTGGCTCAGACAGTAAAGGGTATATCTACAATTCGGGAGACCCAGGTTTTAATCCTGGGTTGGGAAGATCCCCTGGAGAAGGAAATGGCAATCTACTCCAGTATTATTGCCTGGAAAATCCCATGGACAGAGGAGTCTGGTAGGCTACAGTCTATGGGGTCACAAAGAGTCGGACATGACTGAGTGACTTCACTTTCATCAGTGATATTGGCCTGTAGTTTTCTTTTTTTTTTTTCCTGTGTGTGTGTGGCATTTTTGTCTGGTTTTGGTATTAGGGCGATGGTGGCCTCATAGAATGAGTTTGACAGTTTACCTTCCTCTGCAATTTTCTGGAAGAGTTTGAGTAGTATAGCTGTTAGCTCGTCTCTAAATTTTTGGTAGACTTCACCTGTGAAACCAGCTGGTTCTGGGCTTTTGTTTGTTGGAAGATTTTTGATTATAGTTTCGATTTCATTGCTTGTGATGGGTCTGTTAAGATTTTCTGTTTCTTCCTGGTTTAGTTTGGGAAGGTTATACTTTTCTAAGAATTCATCTATTTCTTCCAGGTTGTCCATTTTATTGTGACATAGTTGCTGATAGTAGTCTCTTATGATCCTTTGTATTTCTGTGTTGTCTGTTGTGATTTTCCACTTTCATTTCTAATTTTGTTGATTTGATTTTTCTCCCTTTTTTTCTTGATGAGTCTGGCTAAAGATGTGTCTATTTTAATTACCTTCTCAAAGAACCAGCTTTTAGTTTTGTTGATTTTTGCTATAGTCTCCTTTGTTTCTCTTTCATTTATTTCTTCCCTAATTTATATGATTTTTTTTTCCTTCTGCTAACCCTGAGGTTCTTCATTTCTTCTTTTTCTAGTTGCTTTATGTGCAAAGTTAGGTTATTTATTTGATTTTTCTCTTGTTTCTTGAGGTAAGCATATATAGCTATGAACCTTCCCCTTAACACTGCTTTCACTGAATCCCATAGGCTTTGGGCTGTCATGGTTACATTTTCGTTTCCTTGCATATTTTGATTTCATCTGTGATTTGTTGATTATTCAAGGCATGCTGTTTAGCTTCCATATGTTTGTATTTTTATTAGTTTTTCTCCTGTACTTGACATCTAATCTTACCTCATTGTGGTCAGAAAAGATGCTTGAAATGATTTCATTTTTTTGGAATTTATCAAGGCTAGATTTATGGCCCAGGATATGATCTATCCTGGAGAATGTTCTGTGTGCACTTGAGAAAAAGATAAAATTCATTGTTTCAGGGTGAAATGTCCTGTAGGTATCAATTAGGTCTAACTGGTCCATTGTATCATTTAAAGATTATGTTTCCTTGCTAATTTTCTGTTTGATTGACATATCCATAGGTGTGAGTGGGGTAATAAAGTCTCCCACTATTATTGTGTTACTGTTAATTTCCCCTTTCATACGTGTTAGCCTTAGCCTTACATATTGCGATGCTCTTATGTTGGGTGCATATATGTTTATACTTGTTATACCTTCTTGGATTGATCCTTTGGTCATTATATAGTGTCCTTCTTTGTCTCTTTTCATGGCCTTTATTTCAAAGTCTATTTTATTTGATATGAGTATTGCTACTCCTGCTTTCTTTTGGTCTCCATTTGCATGAAATATCTTTTTCCAGCCCTTCAGTTTGGGTCTGTGTGTGTCCCTTGTTTTGAGGTGGGTGTCTTGTAGACAGCATATATAGGGGTCTTGTTTTTCTATCCATTCAGCCAGTCTTTGTCTTTTGATTGGGACATTGAACCCATTGACATTTAAGGTAATTATTGATAAGTATAATCCCGTTGCCATTTACTTTGTTGTTTTGGGTTCGAGATTATAAACTTTTTCTGTGTTTCCTGTCTAGAGAAGATCCTTTAGCATTTGTTGAAGAGCTGGTTTGGTGGTGCTGAATTCTCTCAGCTTTTGCTTGTCTGTAAAACTTTTGATTTCTCCTTCATATTTGAATGAGATCCTTGTTGGGTATAGTAATCTGCATTGTAGGTTTTTCTCTTTCATCACTTTAAGTATGTCCTGCCATTCCCTTCTGGGCCAAAGAGTTTCTATTGAAAGATCAGCTGTAATCCTTATGGGAATCCCCTTGTGTGTTGTTACTTTCCCCTTGTTGCTTTTGATATTTGGTCTTTGTGTTTGATCTTCGTTAATTTGATTAATACTTGTCTTGGGGTGCGTCTCCTTGGGTTTATTCTGTTTGGGACTCTCTGGGTTTCTTGGCCTTGGGTGGCTATTTCCTTCCCCATTTTAGGGAAGTTTTCAACTATTACCTCCTCAAGTATTTTCTCATGCCCTTTCTTTTTGTCTTCTTCTTCTGGGACTCCTATGATTCAAATGTTGGGGTGGTTAACGTTGTCCCAGAGGTCTCTGAGGTTGTCCTCATTTCTTTTAATTCTTTTTTCTTTTTTCCTCTCTGCTTTAGTTATTTCCACCATTCTATCTTCCACCTCACTTATCCTGTCTTCTGCCTCTGTTATTCTACTCTTGGTTCCCTCCAGAGTGCTTTTGATCTTAATTATTGCATTATTCATTATTGATTGACTTTTTTATTTCTTCTAGGTCCTTGTTGGGAGAAGGCAATGGCACCTCACTCTAGTACTCTTGCCTGGAAAATCCCATGGATGGAGGAGCCTGGAAGGCTGCAGTCCATGGGGTCACTGAGGGTTGGACACGACTGAGTGACTTCACTTTCACTTTTCACTTTCATGCATTGGAGAAGGAAATGGCAACCCACTCAAGTGTTCTTGCCTGGAGAATCCCAGGGACAGGGGAGCCTGGTGGGCTGCCGTCTATGGGGTTGCACAGAGTCGGATATGACTGAAGCGACTTAGCAGTAGCAGGTCCTTGTTAAACATTTCTTGCATCTTCTCAATCCTTGTCTCTAGTTTATTTATCTATAACTCCCATTTTGTTTTCAAGATGTTAGATCATCTTTACTATCATTATTCTGAATTCTTTTTCTCATGGACTCCCTATCTCCTTTTCTTTTGTTTGGTTTGGTGAGCTTTTATCATGCTTCTTTACCTGCTGAATATTTCTTTGCCTTTTCATTTTGTTTAAATTTCTGTGTTTGGGGTGGCCTTTCTGTAGGCTGGAAATTTGTGGTTCCTCTTTATTATGGAGCTGGCTCCCTGTGAATGGGGCTGGATTAGTGGTTTGTCAAGGTTTCTTGGTTAGGGTAGCTTGCGTCTGTGGTCTGGTGAGTGGAGCTGGGTCTCTTCTCTCTGCAGTGCAATGAAGTGTCCAGTAGTGAGTTTTGGGGTGTCTGTGGGTTTGGTGTGAGTTTGGGCAGACTGTATTTTATTTCTTAGGGCTGTGTTCCTGCATTGCTGGAGAATTAGCATGGTATGTCTTGCTTTGGAACTTGTAGGCTCTTGGGTGGAGCTTGGTTTCAGTGTAGGTGTGGAGGCTTTTGGATGAGCTCTTGTCAATTAGTGTTCCCTGGATTCAGGAGTTTCCTGGTATTCTGAAGTTTTGAATTTAAGCCTCCTGCCTCTGGCTTTCAGTCTCATTCTGACAGTAGCCTCAAGACTTCTCCATCCATACACCACAGAAACATCTAGGTTAATGGTGAAAATATTCTCCACAGTGAGGGATACCCAGAGAGGTTCACAGAGTTACATGGAGAAGAGATAAAGGGAAGAGAAAGATAGAGGTGACCAGGAGAAGAGGGGGAGTCAAAAGTGAGGAGAGCTATCTAGGCAGTAATCAATTTCCTATGTGCTCTCCACAGTCTGGAACACCCAGATAGGTTCACAAATTTACATAGAGAAGAGAAGAGGGAGGAGGGAGATAGAGGTGACCAGGAGGAGAAGAGGGGGAGTCAAAAGGGGAGAGACCAGTCTAGCCAGTAATCAGTTCCTTAAGTGTTCTTCACAACCCAGAACACCCAGAGAGATTCACAGAGTTAAGTAGAGAATACAAGTGGGATGGAGGAGGTAGAGGTTACCTTGGAGAGGAAAGAGAGAGTCAAAAGTGAAGAGAGCAATCAAGCCAGTAATCACACCCCTAAGTAAAAATGGGTACGGAATTTTAGATTCTTAAAGGTACAAAATTGATAACAAATACCAAAAAGCAAAGATTAAAAATCTAGAGCAGAGGTTAGACTCTCGAAATATTAAAAATACAAAACAAAATCACAAAAATTATAAAAAGTATATATAAGAAATTTGCTTTACAATATTGTATGAAAATTAAAAAATGGTAATAGTAAAAATATATCTAGGAATTTCTCTGGAGCTGTTGAGGGCAGTGTGGGTCAGTTCAGTTTCAAATAGTTCCTTGTTCCAGGTTATACTTCTTCTCAAGGTCTGTAGGCCCCTTCCAATGTTTCATCAGTGTTAACTACCGGGTTTTAATCTGTTGCATCTGTCAGTTCCAGAGCAGTTCCCTCTTCTTTGTTTATTTTGGCTACCTCTGTTTGCAAGTCTCTTCAGTGTTTAATTTCTGCCCTGACACAAGGGGGCGAAGGTGGTTACTTATTTAGGCTTACTTGTTCAGTTGTATTGTGGGGAGAGAGGAACCCTGCAAACAAATATCATGGGCGTGTGTGGCGAGTGCTTGCAGTATATAGACCACACTGGGTTTGCCCAGGTCATGGCTGCATGTGCTTTCCCGGTGTGCTTACACTGCTTGGGCTCCAGGTTGCACTGCAGGGGTGCTGTCCAAAGTGTGCTCTGTGTTTCGTGCACTTCCTAGATCTAAGCTGCTCAGATTCACGTTCTCAGGTACTCGCACAGACTCGGTTGGCTGTGCGTTTCGTGCCTTTCCCAGGTCCTAGCAGCTCAGGTGACCAGGTGCTTGGCGAGCGCACTGTCCCAGTTGGGCCGTGGGTCTTAATCACCTCCCTGGTCCCAGTCGCTTGGTGTCCTGGGTGTGCCATCAGAGTGCCATCCCAGGTGTGTCATGTGTCTCCTCTGGGGAGCTGATCTCAGGCTGCAACCCTCCTGGCAGACGTCAACCGTCCAGGATCCCAGGAAGCCTTAATTAGCAACTGCAAGCCTGCTCACAGTTTGGTGGAGGATGCCAGTCTCTGGGGCCGAGATTGTCCCTTGTCTTCCAGCTCTTGTTATCGCACACCTGCCTCTCTGTCTGTGGTTGGGTGGGAGGGGCCAGTCTGCAGCCAGCTAGCTCTCCCTTGGTGATTGCTCAATCCTTTGTTCTGTGAGCAGGCCAGGCTGCGCCTTAGGTTAGAGGTTTTTGTGGCAAAGTTTTCTCCCTCTTTTTTTATTTTCCTCTCTCTGGTTATCCCAGTTTGGGTTGCTATCTCACGTTAGCTCCCTCAGATTGTCCTCACGGCATTCAGGCCTGGTCCTTACCCTAAGCATGCAGCCCACACCTCCCTGTCCAGCCCCTGCTCGCTGGTGGTGGAGGGTTTTTTTTTTTTTTTTTTTCTCCTGGTTATGTTGCGCTCTGAGATTCCAGAACTCCCCATAGACCCTCCAGTGAGAGAATTTCCTGCTGTTTGGAAACTTCTTCTCCTTCATGACTCCCTCCCCAGGATGGGTCTCCGTCCCTAACTCTTTTGCCTCTCTTTTTGTCTTTTATATTTTGTCCTACCTCCTTTCAAAGAGAATGGGTTGCCTTCTGGGTGCCTGGTGTCCTCCACCAACATTCAGAAGTTGTTCTGTGGAAGTTGTTCACCATTCAAACGATCTTTTGATGAATTTGTTGGGGAGAAAGTGGTCCCCCCATTGTATTCCTCTGCCATTTTAGGACTGCCTCTGATATTAGTGTTTTGAATGTTGGCCAGTTTTTTCACTCTTCTCTTACACTTTCATCAAGAGGCTCTTTGGTTCCTCTTCACTTTCTGCCATTAGGGTGGTATTATCTGCATATCTGAGGTTGTTGATATTTCTCCCGGAAATCGTGATTCCAGCTTGTGATTCATCCAGCCTGGCATTTCACCTGATGTACTCTGCATGTAAGTTAAATAAGCAGAGTAGCAATATGCAACTTTTACATACTCCTTTTCCAGTTTTGAACCATTCCATTGTTCCATGTCCAGTTCTAACTATTGCTTCTTGACCAGCTTACAGGTTTCTCAGGAGGCAGGTAAGTTGGTCTGGGTATTTCTATCTCCTTAAGAATTTTCCATAGTTTGTTACGATCTACACAGCTTTAGCATAGTCAACAAAGTAGAAATAGATGTTTTGCTGGAATTCTCTTGCTTTTTCTATGATCCAACAGATGTTGGCAGTTTGGTTCCTCTGCCTTTTCTAAATTCAGCTTGTACATCTGGAAGTTCTCAGTTCACCCTACTGTGAAGCTTAGCTTGAAGGATTTTGAGAATTACCTTGCTAGCATGTGAAATGAGCACAACTGTATGATAGTTTGAACATTCTTTGGTATTGCCCTTTTTTGGGATTGGAATGAAAACTGACCTTTTCCACTCCTGTGGCCACTGCTGAGTTTTCCAAACTTGTTGACATATTGAGTGCAGAACTTTAACAGCATCTTGTTTTAGGATTCAGACATGGTGAATAAGAAACTAGTAGTGGAATCCCACAATCTATATTTTAACAAGCCCTCTAGGTAGCCCTTAGTTCAGTTCAGTTCAGTCGCTCAGTTGTGTCTGACCCTTTGTGACCCCATGAACCACAGCACACCAGGCCTGCCTGTCCATCACCAACTCCCGGAGTCCACCCAAACCCATGTCCATTGAGTCGGTGATGCCATCCAACCATCTTATCCTCTGTTGTCCCCTTCTCCTCCTGCCCTCAATCCCTCCCAGCATCAGGGTCTTTTCCAGTGAGTCAGCTCTTCGCATCAGGTGGCCAAAGTATTGGAGTTTCAGCTTCAACATCAGTCCTTTCAATGAACACCGAGGACTGATCTCCTTTAGGATGGACTGGTTGGACCTTCTTGCAAGGTCCAAGGGACTCTCAAGAGTCTTCTCCAACACCATATTTCAAAAGCATCAATTCTTCGGTGCTCTGCTTTCTTTATAGTCCAACTCTCACATCCATACATGACCACTGGAAAAACCATAGCCTGACTAGATGGACCTTTGTTGGCAAAGTAATGTCTCTGCTTTTGAATGTGCTATCTAGGTTGGTCATAACTTTCCTTCCAAGGAGTAAGCATCTTTTAATTTCATGGCTGCCATCACCATCTGCAGTGATTTTGGAGCCCAGAAAAATAAAGTCTGACACTGTTTACACTGTTTCCCCATCTATTTGCCATGAAGTGATGGGACCAGATGCCATGATCTTAGTTTTCTGAATGTTGAACTTTAAGCCAACTTTTTGACTCTCCTCTTTTACTTTCATCAAGAGGCTTAAGTCTGAAAAGCATTGCTGGGCATTAGAAAACAATTTAAATGCTATCTAGACAGCGTATTTCCTAAAGGAAATCAGTCCTGGGTGTTCATTGGAAGGACTGATGTTGAAACTGAAGCTCCAATACTTTGGCCCCCTGATGCAAAGAACTGACTCATTTGAAAAGACCCTGATGCTTGGAGGGATTGAGGGCAGGAGGAGAAGGGGACGACAGAGGATGAGATGGTTGGATGGTATCACCGACTCAATGGACATGGTTTGGGTGGACTCCGGGAGTTGGTGATGGACAAGGAGGCCTGGCGTGCTGCAGTTCATGGGGTTGCAAAGAGGTGGACACAACTGAGCAACTGAACTGAACTGAAGACAGCGTATTAAAAAGCAGAGACATCACTTTGCTGACAAAGGTCCATATAGTCAAAGCTGTTGTTTTTCCAGTAGTCATGCACAGATATGAGAGTTAGACCATAAAGAAGGAGGAGTGCTGAAGAATAGATACTTTCCATCTCTGGTGCTGGAGAAGACTCTTAAGAGTCCTTTGGACAGCAAGGAGATCAAGTCAGTCAATCCTAAAGGAAATCAACTCTGAATATTCATTGGAAGGACTGATGCTGAACTGAAACTCCAATACTTTGGTCATGTGATGCCAGGAGCTGATTAATTGGAAAAGTCCCTGATGCTGGGTAAGATTGAGGGCAGGAGGAGAAGGGGGTGACAGAGGATTAGATGGTTGGATGGCATCACTGACTCAATGGACATGAGTTTGAGCAAGCTCTGGAAAATGGTGAAGGGCAGGGAAGCCTGGTGTGCTGCAGTCCATGGGGTGGCAGAGTTGGACATGACTAATTGACTGAATAACAACAACTGATGCAACCTACGAGATACTAGAGTTAAAAGGATATGTCTCTATCTTCTAGGACAAGAGCCATATGAAATTTAGAGGCAGAGAGGATGTTTGTTTTTCTTTAAAAAGGGGTTTATTCTTTTTATCTTTATGAGGAATTCATAGCTGACAGGGCTCCCTGGTGGCTCAGGGGTAAAGATCCCACCTGCCATTATAAAAGATGTGAGTTCGATCCCTGGTTGGGAAGGTCCCCTGGAGAAGGAAATGGCAAATATATTCTTGCGTGGGAAATCCTATCTGGACAGAGGAGCCTGGTGGGCTACAGTCCATGGAGTTGCAAATAGTTGGACATGACTTAGCAGCTAAATAACAATAGCTGACAACTATATCTAATTAATAGTTTCTATAGTGTGTAATTTTTAGCTATGAAGTTTTCCTCAGCTTTGAAATTTTAACTGAATTTTGGTTGAACCTTAAGAAGTGTTAACCATAAATGTGTAATAACTGCTCTAGTCCAAAATTTATAAATCACATTTCCAGTGTTCCTCCTGCCTTAATGAAGATTGCTGAAGATTTTCCTTTATTATCAAAGTTCAAAGACATTTATGCCATGGCATATGGTAAGTAGATTTGAAAATTGTAAAGATGGAAACCATTTGAAATTGCCATTTGGCCGGACTAGGGAGGATCCAGTTGTCAACCTCTTCTTTGCTGTGGGATAAGTCACGGGAGTTTGAAGGCATGGTTCAGAGGTTTCTGAAGCAATTCTCACAGCCTGAAGGGTAACAGGGCAGCAGCCAGCGAGGGCACAGCCCTGGGAAGCCATGAGAGTCTAGGAGGGAGCCACTCCTCAGGGAAAGGTCAATACACGGTACTCCTGTCCATGTCATAAAATCGTACAAAATCCAAAATTTAACAGAAGAGGATTACATTAAACAGAAGGTAACCTATAGTGTTCCTCTGAGCCCAGTGGAGAATCTCCAGTGCTCTATAGTGGGGGGCCCTGATGTGAGGGTCTTGGCAGGCCACTGGGTGTGCTAAATGTGCCAACATCCTCAGGGAGGCTCCTCCTGGCTTTACCTTGTCCACAATGGGCCCCATGGTGTTTTCCTGGTCTCTCCTTTTGGAGCATTTTCTTGCCCCCCAAACATCAGAGTGTTTCCAGGGATGTTACAAAGAGGTCTGAGAGAGAACGATATACCCAAAGGGACTCAAGGTTAAACACCCCCCCTCCTCTGCTGTTTTCTGTTTGTGGTCCTTTGTTAAGCTCTCAGATAGGAGGATAACCACTTGCCTCCAGCGGGTGTAAGAATTTGGGGAGAGGAGGATGGGAAGCAGCTTGACACAAAGGGTATAGGAACCATCCCTTTATTCCAGCATTGCCTCTCCCTCCATTCAGTCCTTGCTGCTCCCTTTTCCATATCCTTTTCAAGGCTTAAACCTAATTATACTGGAGGCCCAGGAAAGCAGCTGTGTGGCCTTGATATTAAAGAAGACTTTAGATTTGTTCTTAAATTTCAACATGGATTCTGGAGAGTAGAAGGAAGCTTGGAATAGGAAGGCCATTGGGTCAGCTTTGGATGGCGCTCAAGGGCTTCTCTAGTAGCTCAGCTGGTCAAGAGTCCGCCTACAATGCAGGAGACCCGGGTTTGATTCTTGGGTCAGGAAGATCCGCTGGAGAAGAGATAGCTACCCACTCCAGTATTGCTGGGCTTCCCTGGTGACTCAGCTGGTAATCCGCCTGCAATACAGGAGACCTGGGTTTGATCCCTGAGTTGGGAAAATCCCCTGGAGAAGGGAACGGCTACCCACTCCAGTATTCTGGCCTGGAGAATTCCACAGACTGTATAGTCCGTGGGATCACAAAGAGTCGGACACAACTGAGCAACTTTCGCTTTCAAGGACTGTGCTGTGAGAAGCAAGTAAAGAATTATAAATTGAAGTGTGTGTGTGGCGGGAGCTCACAAGGAGACTTACATTATGGATGAATCATCCTGGCAGCCAGTGGGGGCAGGGAGTCTCAGCAAACAAAACCCATAGATCATCCGCAGTACACAGAGCCTCCGAGGCACCCCCGTCCACATTATGTCCTTGGGGGCGACTCTAGCGGTTTCATTCTACCTTTCTCTGAGCTCTTCTCAGAGGAGGAGGTGTCCCTCTGAGAGACGCCCGAGGTGTTTGCTGAGTTCAGCACTGCCCACAAACAGTCTAGCACAACCACCTTTCTCTTTCAAGTGAAATTAGCGGTTCCTTTCCAGATCGCCAAGGTTCAGGAGGTCTAGCTTTTGAAAGGGATCTCAGAAGAGCTTTGGGGGCCAGGGAAGAAGCCAGGAAGGCACCCAAGAAGCCTTGACCTCTGGTGATGTAGGTTCCAGGTTGCCGGCCCGGCGCACCCGGCTCAGGAAAAGAAAGTTCTGGGCACGACAGGAGAGCCATGTACGCTGGGGCCGCTTCCCAGCACAAAAGGGCAATGGGGTGCAGACGGATCTCCCCACCTCACCCAGGCACCCAGGAGCCCAGGAGCCAGGCACCGTGGCCAGGAAGCCACGTGGGACTCATGTCACCACCACAAAGAAGGCAGGTGAGGAGAGGCCCCGAGTCCTGTGTCTTTGGACGGCCGCCACCTGGGGGTGAGAGGGTGCTCCCCAGAGCCAGCAGGGTCCCAGGCCCAGGCTCGGCCAGGGAGGCAGACAAGCTGTTGTCCCACTTACCTCGCCTGATGCCACCTGCAAAGTGTAGGTCACACAGCAGTGGAGAGGGGTTGGATTTATTTCCCTCCGTGTCCTCTCTGGAGTGTCTTTTCTATTCTCAGCCCCTAGCGTAGCCCCATCTTCCCCCACAGTCTCTTTCACACACCCCATCCCCATTTCGGCCTTAATGGGCCAACGGGATCCAGTTTCACCACCACTGGAAGAGGTGTTCTGTCCATCTCCCAGGCCTTTTCCCGTCTTTACAAAGAGAACTTAAGTTGGTCAAACTTGTACCTGTGTTGTTGCTACCCCTCATCTTTCCCTCAACCCCACAATGAGAACTGTTCTTCAGGCCTTGGATCCAATAGCCTCATTGTGACCCTAGGAGGTGGGGGTGGAGGGGTCAGCAAGGACACAGGGACACACGTCTTGGTCAAGTGTGAGTTTCCATACATGGACTCTGCAGTCCCCAGTATTTCAGGCTGTTTGGCGTCCCTCAGTACTGCCTTGTGAATCCAGCCCTGGGTTGCAGTAGTTTTTTGTTTGCTGGGTCAATAATTTTATAATTCATTTATTTAAAATTAAATAATTTGAATATAATCAATTATATACATATAAATCACATCTTCATATCCATTCATTCATTGATGGACACTTCGGTTGCTTCCATGTCTTGGAAATTGCAAATAATGCTGCTATGAGCATTGGGGTCCATGTATCTTTTCATATTAGTGTTTTTCTTTTTTTCTTTCTTTCTTTCTTTTTTTTTTAAGTGTTTTTGTTTCTTTCGGATATATACCTAGGAATGGAATTGCTGGGTAATACGGTAATTCTATTTTGAGGATTTTGAAGAACCTCCATACTGTTCTCCAACAGTGGCTGCACCAATTTACATTCCCACCAACAGTGTACAAGGGTTCCCTTTTCTCCACATCCTCATCAACATTTGTTATTTGTGGGGTTTTTTTTTTTTTTTATGATGGCCATTCTGACAAGTGGGAGGTGCTATCTCATTGTGGTTTTGATTTGCATTTCCCCAGTGCTTAGTCATGCTGAGCATCTTTTCATATACCTGATTGGTCATCCAGGTTGCAGTAGTTCTGATAAAGTTGAACTGTGGGGGTCACTGCTGTTTTGTGAGAATATTTATTTGTACCCTTCTCTGTCTTTTGGGCAGAGTAGGCATTTAGTCATTTCACTTCCTCTTCCCTGCTCACTTAGCTGTCCATGAACCAGGTTGATAACATGAACCTGTTAGGTGATGTGATAATTAAATGCAAAGATCCCGTGACCAGCCTCTCGTGGGGTGCAGGGCAGTGCCTCTCAGCCTGGTACCTGTGAGAAACCCCTGGAATTCTTCAGCCTCAGAGCCTAGCTCCCCCTGATCAGGGACCTTGGGATCTCTGGGGCCCAGACCTGGGCACCAGTGTTTACAGCTACCCTGGCATTGGTGGGTACAGCCTGGGCTGGGTACATGAGTGAAGACAGTGAGCAATGCCTCGGCTGCCCTCCCCTGGGAGCAGTGGCTGGAGCTGGGCCCCGTGGTCCCCAGTTTGCTCCTCCAGCTCCCTTGGAGACCCTGCTTTCCATCCCCCTCTCTGTTGTCTTCCAAGAGCCCTGCCAACCTTTTCTGGCTCTATTTTTCTCACCGTGGCAAATATTGAGGTCTTTAGCTCCACACACTATGCAAGGAGTGGTGCCCTCAGCTGGTATTGTCACCTGTAGGGGACACTAGAAAGGCCTGGGACGCGAGTCTCTCTCCCTGGCTTTGCCGGAATACAGTTTTCTGTCACTAAAGGGTGAGGAAGGCTTTTTTTTATCTTTCCTTGCTGTTCTTTGGAACTCTGCATTCAGATGGGAATATCTTTCCTTTTCTCCTTTGCTTTTCACTTCTCTTCTTTTCACAGCTTTTTGTAAGGCCTCCTCAGACAGCCATTTTCCTTTTTTGCCTTTCTTTTCCATGGGGATGGTCTTGATCCCTGTCTCCTGTACAATGTCACGAACTTCCGTCCATAGTTCATCAGGCACTCTGTCTATCAGATCTAGTCTCTTAAATCTATTTCTCACTTCCACTGTATAATCATAAGGGATTTGATTTAGGTCATAACCTGAATGGTCTAGTGGTTTTCCCTACTTTATTCAATTTAAGTCTGAATTTGGCAATAAGGAGTTCATGATCTGAGCCACAGTCAGTTCCCGGTCTTGTTTTTGCTGACTGTATAGAGTCTCTCCATCTTTGGCTGCAAAGAATATAATCAGTCTGATTGCAGTGTTGAACATCTGGTGGTGTCCATGTGTAGAGTCTTCTCTTGTGTTGTTGGAAGAGGGTGTTTGCTATGACCAGTGCATTTTATTGGCAAAACTTTATTAGCCTTTGCCCTGCTTCATTCCATACTCCAAGGCCAAATTTGCCTGTTACTCCAGGTGTTATTTGACTTGCTACTTTTGCATTCCAGTCTGTTGGCTTAAAGCTCAACATTCAGAAAACAAAGATCATGGCATCTGGTCCCATCACTTCATGGGAAATAGATGGGGAAACAGTGGAAACAGTGTCAGACTTTACTTTTTTGGGCTCCAAAATCACTACAGGTGGTGATTGCAGCCATGAAATTAAAAGACGCTTACTCCTTGGAAGGAAAGTTATGAGCAACCTAGATAGCATATTCAAAAGCAGAGACATTGCCAGAAAAGGTCCATTTAGTCAAGGCTCTGGTTTTTCCAGTGGTCATGTATGGATGTGAGAGTTGGACTGTGAAGAAAGCTGAGCACTGAAGAATTGATGCTTTTGAACTGTGGTTTTGGAGAAGACTCTCAAGAGTCCCTTGGACCACAAGGAGATCCAACCAGTCCATCCTAAAGGAGATCAGTCCTGGGTGTTCATTGGGAGGACTGATCCTGAAGCTGAAACTCCAGTACTTTGGCCACCTCATGTGAAGGGTTGACTCGTTGGAAAAGACCCTGATGCTGGACGGATTGGGGGCAGGAGGAGAAGGGGACAGAGAGGATGAGGTGGCTGGATGGCACCCCCAACTCAATGGACATGAGTTTGGGTAAACTCTGGGAGTTGTCGATGGACAGGGAGGCCTGGCGTGCTGCGATTCATGGAGTCACAAAGAGTCAGACACGACTGAGCGACTGAACTGAACTTAACTGAAGTGGTGAGGAGGCTCCTTCCTGAAAACCTGGGGCCTCGAGGATTTTCAGTCTGGATCCTTCCTATGGATGTCCTGAGATGCCCCCAGACCAACTTCCTCCAGAGGACCTGGGTCACTAGCAAGGTGCCTGTGTCAGGGCCACTATGCATGGAGGCCCCGTGTTGTCATGAAGGTTAGAGGGTGCAGCAGAGGCCTCTGTCCCCCCAGCATAAATTTTTTAATTGCTTGTTTCTTCAGCTGTCTTATGTTTTCTATATCTGATCATATTTTACTTCATGCTGCTGCTGCTGCTGCTGCTGCTGCTATGTCGCTTCAGTTGTGTCCGACTGTGCGACCCCACAGGCGGCAGCCCACCAGGCTCCCCTGTCCCTGGGATTCTCCAGGCAAGAACACTGGAGTGGGTTGCCATTTCCTTCTCCAATGCATTAAAGTGAAAAGTGAAAGTAAGGTCGCTCAGTCGTGTCCGACTCTTAGCGACCCCATGGACTGCAGCCTACCAGGCTCCTTCGTCCATGGGATTTGCCAGGCAAGAGTACTGGAGTGGGTTGCCATTGCCTTCTCCGACCTCATGCTAGATATTCTATTTAAATATTGTTTGGGGAAATAAGTTGATGTTCTCTTCCTAGGAAAAAATTTTTATTTGCTTATGCCAGACACCTGGGAGTGCTGAATCCCTAGATGAGATGAGACTGAGCTACAGCTGGTGTGGTTAATTACTGGTTAATATTGTTGTTCAGTCACTCTGTCATGTCCAGTCTTTGTGACCCCATGGACTGCAGTGCACCAGGCTTCCCTGTCCTTTACCATCTCCTGGAGCTTGCTCAAACTTGCTCAATATTGTTTAATGTTGGATCACTTTTACTCTGAAGGGATGACTCTTTATGGTCCCCATCCAAGGGAGGAAGTGGTTTATCATCCCTGTTTGTTTGGTGGCTCCCAGAGTCTGACTTTGTCCCTCAGTTCAACAAAGCCAACAGTACTACAGCAAGGCCTCTCATCCTTTTATGGAAGAGCAGTAAATACCCTAGAGCAGAAGCCATCCTCTCAGCTGCTCACACTTCTCTAGTTTTCTGGTCTTTTCCAGCTCTTAGCCCAGTAATTGCTCATAATGTTAACTTTTTGATGTTCTTGAGACTATTTTATTTATATTTTTAGCTTTTAAAAATATATTTTAAAAATTAATTTATATTGGAGTATAGTTGCTTTACAATGTTGTGTTAGTTTCTACTGTATGGCAAAATGAATCAGCCACACATATACATATATTCCCTCCCTTTTGGACTTCCTTTCCATTCAGGTCACCCACAGTGCATTAGGTTGATTTCCCTGTGCTATACAGTATATTCTCAGATACTATTTTTAGAACATTTCATCCAGCATTTTTAGTTGTCTTCCAGAATGGCTGCTCTGCAGTTCCCCTGTCCATTATGACAGGAAGCAGAAGTCCATGACTGCACTGGGTATTGATTAAAATACCTCCTCTTCTGTAGGATGGTGGCTCAGCTGTCACCTCAGCCTAGGTTGATGGTACTACCAGCATCTCTTCCCACTTCTCCCATGTCTGCAAGGTATCCTGGGCACTACGTTCTGCCCTACTTGGTCAGGTTGATGCAGCTTAGGTCGACTAGGAGGAGGAAAGCTAGCCTTAGGAGAGAACCATGGTAAGAAAGCATTTTCACCTACCATTCTGTGTCCCCGGATGGAAAAGAGGGGTCAATCAAAAGAATGGAGAGTTCTGAATAGAAATGAAAGTGAAGGGATTGTCGAGCATCTGTTGGATGTTCAGTAACATTCTAAGAACAGACATTGGGTCCATTGGGTAGTGGATCAGTCTGGATATACAATAAAGAGAAAAAAAAATCACATAATTGGAACAGAGAAAGTTTAATACAAGGATGTATTAAGTAGAACGGTGTATTGTAGTAATGAGGGACTGGCTAGTAAGAACAGAAAACTCTAACGAATATAGAAATAACAGCTATAAGTAACAGTGACTACCTCTAGGGCTGACAGTGGGCCAAGAGGGCGCAACTATGACTGAATGATACAAATCATTGTGCTGCTGCGCTGGTGGAACTTGTAAATCGATCTTCTGGAACTTGCCAGAAATATGCCCTGTAGGGTAAAACTTGTTCCTTCTGCAATCTGTCTTCAATACCTCCTACTGAAAGAAGCTTAAACTGTGCTATTGGCAAAGGGAAAAATTAAGGGTCCATATCCATTTTCACAGAGAAGAGAAGACAAAAGGGTGAACATGAAGTTGAAAGAGAGCACCAGTGTCAAAAGTTCAGGAAAAATAAAAATAAGTAAAACCAATGAATCACTGAGGCAGTAATTAGTGAAAGTTTATTTTGCACACACCAAAAGGACCTTTTGCAGACCAAAAGCACTGAAACTAAAACAATTTTGGGGAATAATTTGTTTCACCTATGATTTTCAGAAGCATAAGCAAGAAGTGAGCCAGGTGAAGTTAGCCTCACTTGCCTTGCAAAATAAACTAAATTAAGCTTTGCTTGTGTGACTAAACTGGTTTTGTATGCTCAGGGAATTTTCAAGTCTGGTCTCTGTTGTGTTTGATTTTAACACCAGCATACTGCATCCTTTCTATCACTCAGCTTCCCTGTGCACCCTCTTACACATATTTACACTCTTGTACTCCCAGGAAGCAACTCTACATTTCTACCCAAGGAGATAGATCCTTCTTTCTTACAAGTGAAGAAGCTCTTACCCTTCCCCCCCCAAATGACAAGATGCACAGTGCCAAGAGTCACTATATAATTGCCCTGATGAAATGAAACCAAAATTCCCGGCACTGTGTTGGGTGCTCTATATTTTATAACATTTAATTCTTAGAACCTTGGGAGGGAAGTGCTGTTTAAATATAAAGAAGATGTGGTGCTTTTCTTCTGGAACTTAGAGAAGAATGTCGACAGAGATTTCTGTTATCAAACAAAGTGACAAGTGCTAACAAGAAGTGACAGGAACCCACTGTGGAATCCTAGAGAAGAAGCTACTAGTTCCTTACCAGGGGGCTGTAGAAAAGGCTCTTGGTGTAGGTATTATTAGGACAAATGTCCTTCTGGAACAGGCTTCAAGGGATGTGAGATAGTTCCAGAAGCAATTGAGCAGGGATAGAATAACAGGGGATGGGAACATCTGCTATGGGGCAGGGAGGTGTGGGCCTGGGTGTGGAGTCCGGGGGCAATACCTTTGTTCAAATCATAACTCTGCCACCAGCTTTGGGGTTTTGAGTAAGTTAATAAAACTCTTTAAGCCTCAGTTTTCTCATTTTTACTATGCGACAATAATACCAACTTCTTAGTGACTGGCATGTGGAGAGAGAAAGAAAGAAAGAAAGGAAAGAAAGAGAAGTCACTCAGTCGTGTAGGACTCTTTGCGACCCCATGGACTGTAGCCTACCAGGCTCCTCCGTCCATGAGATCTTCCAGGCAAGAATACTGGAGTGGGTTGCCATTCAGCACTCGGTAAATAGTAGCTGTTATTACTTAGTGGAGGAATGGTGCACGCACATGGCTGTTGGAAAATAGCAAGTAAGGAGTGGTCCAGCTAAAGGGCAGGGTGGCACAGATGTGTGCTGTGTGCTAAGTCGCATCAGTCGTGTCCGATTCTTTGCGACCGTATGGACTGTAGCCTGCCAGACTCCTCTGACCATGGAGATTCTCCAGACAAGTATTCTGGAGTGGATAGCCATGCTCTCCTCCAGGGGATCTTCCCGATCCAGGGATCGAACCCCTGTCTCTTATGTCCCCTAAATCGGCAGGCGGGTTCTTTACCCCTAGCGCCACCTGGAAAGCCCCCGGCACAGGTTTAGTGGGCCATATTAAAGGCACATTTTGAAAGTTGGATTATTCCCAGATTTGTACCCAAGCTGATGTTGAATATGAGTACAAAACTCAGAAAACCTTAGACAAAGTCTGAACTCAAATCTCTTACATTCTACAAGCTTCCTATGATGGAATTACCCTGGTGGCTACCAGTTCACTTTTTTTTTTTTTTGTATGTGTCAAAAAAGTACACTTAGGTAGAAAGGAAGGGAGGCAAACCGCCACACTTGGCGTTCTGCGTGGTCTCCCCCCTCCCCTTTCGGGGAGCCAGGCGCTACTGCGCAGCCGTAGAAGCTTGCGTGGTTTGCGAACGTTGGCTTCCGCACCGCAGTTTGTGGCAGTTATTCGGCGAGGCAGGTCGTGTTCAGGCCCATCTCACAATGTCTGATGAGGATGGTAAGACGCCCCCAAAGCTGACCCCCACTAGCTTTTTCCTCTCCTTACCTGGTTCGGGGAAAGGTTCTGATACGGTTTGAACCCAGTCCGTTTAGAGGGTTACGTGGGTGACCACGGGACTGACTGGGTATTGACCAGGGCATGACTGGTTAGTGGCCTCTCGGCTTCAGTCTCGTATTGGTCAGGCACGCCAGGGGCTAGGGTATTCGAGAGGCTCTAGCTGGTCCTGGGGCTTTTGGGGTCCCAGGGTTCATGGTGCCCCAGGGGTTAGAAGTGATCCAAAGCTTGTGGGTTCCCAGGGTTGAAGGATTCTGGGGCTTTGGGGGGTTCTAGGGCTTTTTGGGGTTCTGGGGCTTTGGGGGGGTTCTGGGGCTTTTTGGGGTTCTGGGGCTTTGGGGGGTTCTGGGGTTCATGGCATCCCTGAGGCTTGAGGCTATCTGGAGATAATGGAGTCCTAGGTTCATGGTGTCCTGGGGCATGATGTAATCGGGTTCATGGCGTCCCGGGGCATGCAGTGGGGTGCAGGTTTTCTGGTGTCCTAGGGGCTTAAGGGATTCTGGGGCTCAAGGCGGTTGCAGAGTTCATGGCGTTCTTGGGGGGGTGGTGGTGGAGGGAATCCTGAGGTTTTCAGGTCTCTGGCGTTTATGGTGTCCTTGGGACTTGAGGTGATCCCAGAGGACGCTGATTCTTATGGCGCCAGCATGTGGTGAGAGCCAGCCTCGTTTCCGGCATGAGGGCGGCAGTTATTTCCAGGACCTCTACTGGCGGTAGAAAAGTCTCAGTCTTCACCGTGCTAGAGGGTGGGCTCACACAGTTGTGAGCTCACTCGGTTGTTTCCCACGCCCTCCAGAGGGCAGTGTGCCACACTGGCACACAAGCAGTTCTGTGCAGTCGCAGTTTTTTATTTTGAACTTCATTGCAAGGCTTCTGGTGCTCGCGCCACCAGCCGCTGCAGAGCGTGGTGCGTTGCACAGGAAAGTGATTTGGCTTAACGGCTGGGGCACTCCTGGGAGGAGAGGATTTGCTTTGCTGGCACAGCAACCTCAGATTGTAGCAGCTCTTTGCGGGGTGGGGTGTCCGTCCCCCCCCACCCCCCGCCTCTCCAGGGATGCCAGAACATTATGGGCTTTTGAGATTTAGCCACTTATTTTTTAAGTACTTCGTGCTGACTTTCTGGAACAAGTTGATCCTTTATTCTTTCTTTTCTCTGTCAGAGAGGGTTGGAGTCCAAGAAGGACCAAGACTTTCAGCCATTATGTAGACTTTTAAAAAATATTGCAACTTTATTGTTATTTCCTTTTAGATTTGCATTTCACTGAGGTAACATTGGTTCGTAATATATGTTTCATGTGTGCCTTATATTTCTACTTCTGTATACTCTACAGCATACTCAGCACCAAAATTTTATGTGGAATTTGGAGTTTATAGAATTGACAAGCTAGCGAGTTGATTCATTATAATATCTTTTGAGATTGGGGCAAAGACAGATTGGGCAGGCTCTGTTTTATGGTAAATATGCAAATTAGGAGAAAGAAAATAAAGATATGTGTGTGGAGAAATCCCAGCATAAAGTGCATTCTTTGCTTCAAAAGGGCAGATATAGGAGTCAGAGAACACTGCAAAATGTAAGGCAGGGGAACCCTTCTGTGCGAGCTCCAGGACCAACCCTTCTGTGTGAGCCAGCTGTATGGGTTGAGCATGATTCGGTAGAAAAGACTAGTAAGTCGGGGATAGCTTCCCTCCCTCCTCTACCCAGTTTTCTCTGAATTAGGACTGCTCCCAGGTTTTATAACAGGAGGTGGTAAACTGGTTTAATGTTTATAAGTAAAGCTTTTACAAGCATTTTTTGTATGCATTGTTTTATAAAGCAGGGCATGGGGTCAGTTCAGTTTCAAGCCTGCCTATAGCAAATGCAGGCCAACGGGACACAGTATTATCATTCTTTGGGATCAGGCAGACTTTGTAGTCTCTAAAGTTTGATTGAGAGAGTAGAAGGACTGCTTTGTAGAGTCCTGACAGAAGACTTAGAAAGTGATTGTTTTGATGCACATTTTTGCTTAAAAAAAAAAAAAAATGGGGGGTTCTAGGGCTTTTTGGGGTTCTGGGGCTTTGGGGGGGTTCTGGGGCTTTTTGGGGTTCTGGGGCTTTGGGGGGTTCTGGGGTTCATGGCATCCCTGAGGCTTGAGGCTATCTGGAGATAATGGAGTCCTAGGTTCATGGTGTCCTGGGGCATGATGTAATCGGGTTCATGGCGTCCCGGGGCATGCAGTGGGGTGCAGGTTTTCTGGTGTCCTAGGGGCTTAAGGGATTCTGGGGCTCAAGGCGGTTGCAGAGTTCATGGCGTTCTTGGGGGGGTGGTGGTGGAGGGAATCCTGAGGTTTTCAGGTCTCTGGCGTTTATGGTGTCCTTGGGACTTGAGGTGATCCCAGAGGACGCTGATTCTTATGGCGCCAGCATGTGGTGAGAGCCAGCCTCGTTTCCGGCATGAGGGCGGCAGTTATTTCCAGGACCTCTACTGGCGGTAGAAAAGTCTCAGTCTTCACCGTGCTAGAGGGTGGGCTCACACAGTTGTGAGCTCACTCGGTTGTTTCCCACGCCCTCCAGAGGGCAGTGTGCCACACTGGCACACAAGCAGTTCTGTGCAGTCGCAGTTTTTTATTTTGAACTTCATTGCAAGGCTTCTGGTGCTCGCGCCACCAGCCGCTGCAGAGCGTGGTGCGTTGCACAGGAAAGTGATTTGGCTTAACGGCTGGGGCACTCCTGGGAGGAGAGGATTTGCTTTGCTGGCACAGCAACCTCAGATTGTAGCAGCTCTTTGCGGGGTGGGGTGTCCGTCCCCCCCCACCCCCCGCCTCTCCAGGGATGCCAGAACATTATGGGCTTTTGAGATTTAGCCACTTATTTTTTAAGTACTTCGTGCTGACTTTCTGGAACAAGTTGATCCTTTATTCTTTCTTTTCTCTGTCAGAGAGGGTTGGAGTCCAAGAAGGACCAAGACTTTCAGCCATTATGTAGACTTTTAAAAAATATTGCAACTTTATTGTTATTTCCTTTTAGATTTGCATTTCACTGAGGTAACATTGGTTCGTAATATATGTTTCATGTGTGCCTTATATTTCTACTTCTGTATACTCTACAGCATACTCAGCACCAAAATTTTATGTGGAATTTGGAGTTTATAGAATTGACAAGCTAGCGAGTTGATTCATTATAATATCTTTTGAGATTGGGGCAAAGACAGATTGGGCAGGCTCTGTTTTATGGTAAATATGCAAATTAGGAGAAAGAAAATAAAGATATGTGTGTGGAGAAATCCCAGCATAAAGTGCATTCTTTGCTTCAAAAGGGCAGATATAGGAGTCAGAGAACACTGCAAAATGTAAGGCAGGGGAACCCTTCTGTGCGAGCTCCAGGACCAACCCTTCTGTGTGAGCCAGCTGTATGGGTTGAGCATGATTCGGTAGAAAAGACTAGTAAGTCGGGGATAGCTTCCCTCCCTCCTCTACCCAGTTTTCTCTGAATTAGGACTGCTCCCAGGTTTTATAACAGGAGGTGGTAAACTGGTTTAATGTTTATAAGTAAAGCTTTTACAAGCATTTTTTGTATGCATTGTTTTATAAAGCAGGGCATGGGGTCAGTTCAGTTTCAAGCCTGCCTATAGCAAATGCAGGCCAACGGGACACAGTATTATCATTCTTTGGGATCAGGCAGACTTTGTAGTCTCTAAAGTTTGATTGAGAGAGTAGAAGGACTGCTTTGTAGAGTCCTGACAGAAGACTTAGAAAGTGATTGTTTTGATGCACATTTTTGCTTAAAAAAAAAAAAAAAGGAATGATCTGGCCATTTTTATCTGTCCTGTTTAGTTGTGTATATTCTGTGTATATTCTTTGCAGTAGGCTTCCCTGGTGGCTAAGACAGTAAAGAATCTGCCTGCAATGCAAGAGACGTGGGTTCAGCCCCTGGATTGGGAGGATCCCCTGGAAAAGGAAATGGCAACCCCTTCCAGTATTCTTGTCTGGAGAATTCCATGGACTGAGGAGTCTGGCAAGCTACAGTCCATGGGATCACAAAGAATTGGGCATGACTGAGTGACTAACACTTTCACTTTTCATTTTTTGCAGTAGTTGTCATGTGAAAGGCAGGTTTCAGCCCTCATCATTGTGAACTATGTGTTACTTGATAAATTCATGGCAACTTAGTTCCTTGTACCTTGGGAGCATAATCTTCAAACAACTTCTAAATGTTATAGTGTCTTAAACGTTGTCTGTGAAAGCTGTGCATATACCTAAAGAAATTAATTGGAATTTTGCAAATTAACTGAGAAACCATAGTGGAATTGTCAATTGGCTTTACTCATACTAGTTTGAAAGATCTGTTGGTGTACAAAAGTTTATCTTAAAAATAAAATTTCAATTGCCTTTGCTTTTGTTATTTTCTTTTGATTTTGAAGTCTAAACTTTATTGTAGAGAAACTTAACAAAGAAATCTAATGAAGATAATTTTGCCACCCAGAGATAGTGATATAGAGATAACAATTGGTATGTTTCCTTCTGCTCTCAAAGTTAAGATTATGCTGTATTTTTCTGCTTTGAATCTTTTTGCTCCTTTAAGATTATTTCACAAGCATTTCTAATATTAATAAATGTTGAGAATGTTCTTCTCATTGGCAATATACAATTCTGTCATATGGAACTACCATAATTTATTTAACCAATTTTCTTTTGTTTGGATATCAGGTAGTTTCTAAAGTTTTGTTTTATTTCTATGAGGACTATTAAGTAGATAGAGTTCACTGCAACTCTCCAAAACCAACCCCAAAGTTTTATGGATGACAAAACAGAGGCAAAAGAGTAGATGTATCTGGCCCAGAGTTCATACCTCTGGATAGCTAGAGAGCCTGAATCATAACCTACACCACGTGACTCCTAATTTAGTACCATTTTCACACCACCTTTACTTGTAGTCATCTATTTTACATTTTGTGAGAGTAAATTTATATTTAATTTTTGATAACATTACTTTTATATGTTATTTCTCCATTATTTATTATTTTAAAGATTATATTAAGTTTTAGAGAACAAATTTGGAAATTCATGGTCACCCCAGAGTGTGGTTATATAATCTCAGTTGTATCATTTAAAACTTAAAAGCATATCACTGAACACAGTACATGGGCCAGGTGGTCTAATTTCTTAAAGGAGAAGAAATTTATTGCTCTATAGAACTGAAGTTCCTAGAAATAATACTATTTGTGTTTATGTGTATATATATATATATATAAGCTTTATACTAAGCAATTGATTTCTTAGCTAAGTTGGCAATGATTGGAGATATGAAAATACTTAATTTTTTTCAGCTAAAATGTTTTTTAAACACTCCATAACTTTATAAGGTGATTTTTGCTAGAAACTTTTATTTAATGTGGCATCTAATCTACACATTCTCTTTGCTTCTTCTTAGATTGTATAGTTTTATCTATTGAAGAAGACAGTGATGATGATGCTGCTGCTGCTGAAGTTGGGGTAATACATGACGTTGATACATATGCTCCTGAGGACTCACTTTCTGGTGATGGAGTGTTGCTTCTACTAACAGAGTCTGAAGATGACAGTGATATCCCTGAGGAACTGCCTGAATTATCATCTGGTAATTTTGTTAAATTTCCTCCTGTGCGAAATTTTGATCCCCAGTCCCCATTTCCAGTAAATTGCTTAAGCATTCCTCTCACTCTTACCTTAATTCTTACCATAATTCTTACCTTAATTCTTTATTATCAGAAGGCCAAGCTTTGTGGTAATAGGACAGTGTTTACTTGTGCTTGCATTTTCCATTTATTTAACCTCTGTCATGTCTCCTTTTCTGTTTTTGTTCTATGGGGACTGGGGAGGTAGCCTTGGAAAGCACTGGGGAGAGTATATTTTGTCTCTGAAAAATTATTTATACCTGTCAACTAAAATTATAATGATTTGGTGGCAAAGCTAAACCTGAACTTTTGGGAGAAATAGCTTGGGTCAAGAGTCCATGGAATAGATGACATGATTTTCTATGTTGAAGATCTCAAAGAATCACCAAAAAAAACTCCTAAGCAATTATAGCAAGCAATTATATAATTAATAAATTAATAAATACAGTTATAGCGAGATTCTCAGGATACAAGGTTAATATCAGTACCTTCCCTGTACACAAGCAATAAACATTTGGAACTTGAATTCAAAACACAGCATTTTATTTACATTAGCACCCAAGAAAAAGTCCATGGAAAGTAGAATCCTGCAACCAGAACTCTAGCTACTTGTCCTTCTGTTGCTTTTCAGCCACAATCACAAGGAAATGGGAGACTCATTGCCTCCTCACTTATACACAGAGCCAGGAGACATTAACCCCTTGAGAAAATCCCTTCATTAACTATGATAGTATGCTCTTCTCTGTTTGCATAGAGAATTGAGTTTACTACTCTTTAAAACATTGAAATATTGCTGCTTTGGTTGAGGTCAGCAAACTTTTACAGTAAAGGGCCAGATAGTAAATATTTTAAGATTTGCAGTTGTAAGGCCTCTTGTTCCAACTACTCAGTTCTGCTGTTGAAACATGAAAAGAACATTATATTAGTAGATGAGTATATGGCTGTGTTTCAGTAAAACTTTATAGATGCTAAAATTTGAATCCTATAATTTTTCCATTTCATGAAGTATTCTTCTTTTGTTTGTGTTTTTTAAAATTTAAAACTTAAAAATGTGGGGGAAAAACCCTCAACTAAAACAATTTGTAGTTCCTGTACTACATAAAAACAGGCAGTAGGGTGGGTTTGGTCTGCAGGCTGTAGTTTGCCAACCCTGGTCTAAATGATGCCAAAAGTCATCACTTTTTATTAGTTCTGGTTTTAAAACTATACAAAACCAACAGGATGCTTTCTTAGTGTATTATAAACACCAACAACAGCCCTCCTTAGTGTGGAAAGAAATAGAGGAGAATTTTCAGTTGTGGATACCCTTTTACCTATCATTTCTGCTTCTAAGAATTTATCCCACAGAACTACTTGCAGAAGTGCAAGACTGTTCAGCCGTGTTCTTTGCCAGAGGGAAAACTTTAGAAGTAACTTGAATATACATGAGTTAGGGACTGGTTAAATAGATTATGCATGGCTTATTTGCATGATAGGAAACTGAGAAGCTGTTAAAGTGATTGCAGTATACCTAGAGGTTTGTGTTTGGAAAGAGCAATACATGTTCAGTAGAAAAAGGAGGTTGCAAAGCAGTACTTATAGTTGGATCCCTTTTATCTAACTGAAAGAAAAATTTAGGAGATTTCAGAGAAGGTGGCTAAGTAGTTTTCTTATTGTGGCAAAATATATATATTTATAATTAATCATCTGTAAGTGTTCAGGGTAGCATAAGACAGCCTAATTGTTGTTGTTCAGTCGCCAAGTTGGCGACTCTCCATGACCCCATGGACTGCAGCATGCTAGACCTCCCTGTCCCTCACCATCTCCTGGAGTTTGTCCAAGTTCAGGTCCATTGAATTGGTGGTGCCATTCAACCATCTCATCCTCTGTCTCATTCTTCTCCTTCTGCCCTCAATCTTTCCCAGCATCAGAGTCTTTTCCAGTGAGTCAGCTGTTCGCATCAGGTGGCCAAAGAATTGGAACTTCAGCTTCAGCATTAGTCCCTCCAAAGAGTGTTCAGGGTTGATTTCCTTTAAGATTGACTGGTTTGATCTGCTTGCTTTCCAAGGGACTCTGAAGAGTCTTCTCCAGTACCATAGTTCAAAAGCATTGATTCTTATGGTGCTCTGCCTTCTTTATTGTTCAGCTCTCACATCTGTACAGACCATAGGTTTGACAGAGGAAATCTGTCAGTGCTTCCACCTTTTCCCTTTGCCATGAAGTGATAGGACCAGATGCCATGATCTTAGTTTTTTTTTAATATGTAGTTTTAAGGTGGCTTTTTCACTGTCCTCCTTCACCCTCATCAAGAGGATCTTTAGTTCCTCTTTGCATTCTGCCATTTGAGTGGTATCATCTGCATTATTGAGGTTGTTGATATTTTTCCCAGCAATCTTGATTCCAACTTGTAACTCATCCAGCCCAGCATATCACATGATGTCCTCTGCATATAAGTTAAATAAACAGGGTGACAGTTAACAGCATTGTTGTACTCCTTTATTAATCCTGAACCAGTCAGTTGTTCCGTGTAGGGTGCTAGCTGTTGCTTCTTGACACGCATACAAGTTTCTCAGGAGACAGGTAAGATGGTCTGGTATTCCCATCTCTTTAAGTGTTTTCCACAGTTTGTTATGATCCACACAGTCAAAGGCTTTAGTGTAGTTAGTAAAGAAGAAGTAGGTGTTTTTCTAGAATTCCCTTGCTTTCTCTATGATCCAGTAAATACTGGCAATTTGATCTCTGGTTCCTTTGCCTTTTCTAAACCCAGCTTGAACATCTGGAAGTTCTCAGTTCATATAATGCTGAAGCCTAGCTTGCAGGATTTTGAGCATACTCTTACTCTCATGGGAAATAAGTGCAATTGTCCAGTGATTTGAACATTATTTAGTACTGCCCTTCTTGGGAATTGGGATGAGGATTGACCTTTTCCAGTCCTGTGGCCACTGCTCTGGGTTTTCCAAATTTGCTGACATTGAGTGCACCACTTTAATAGCATCATCTTTTAAGATTTTAAATAGATCAGCTGGAATTCCATCATCTGTACTAGCTTTATTAGAAGCAGTGCTTCCTAAGGCCTACTTGACTTCACAGTCCAGAAAGTCTGGCTTTGAGTGAGAGACTATACTGTCGTGCTTATCTGAATCATTAAGATCTTTTTTGTACACTTCCTCTGTGTATTCTTTCCATCTCTTCTTGATCTCTTCCGCTTTTATTAGATCTTTACGTTTCCACCGTTTCTGTTCTTTATTGTGCCCATCTTTGGATAAAATGTTCATTTGATATTTCCAATTTTCTTGAAGAGTTATCTAGTCTTACTCTTTGTTGTTTTCCTCTGTTTCTTTCCATTGTTCACTGAAGAAGGCTTTTCATCTCTCCTTGCTATCCTCTGGAACTCTGCATTTAGTTAGGTGTACCTTTCCCTTTCTCTCTTGCTTTTTGCTTCTCTTTTCTCAACTATTTGTAAAGCCTCCTCGGACAGTTGCTTTGCCTTCATGCATTTCTTTTTCTTTGGGATGATTTTGTTGACTGCCTCCTGTACAGTATTATAGACCTCTGTCCATAGTTCTTCAGGCACTCTGTTTACTAGATCTAATCCCTTGAATCTATTCCTCACCTGCACTGTGTATTCATAGGGAATTTGATTTAAGTCGTACCTGACTGACCTACTGGTTTTCCCTGCTTTATTTAGTTTAAGCCTGAATTTTGCTGTGAGGAGCTAATGATCTCAGCCACACTCAGCTCCATGTCTTATTTTTGCTGACTGTGTAGAGCTACATCTTTGGCTACAAAGAATGTAATCAATCTGATTTCAGTTTTGACCATCTGATGATGTCCATGTGTAAAGTCGTCTCTTGTGCTATTGAAAAAGAGTGTTTGCTATGACCTGTGCTTTCTCTTGGCAGAATTCTGTTAGCCTTTGCTCTGCTTCATTTTGTACGCCAAGGCCAAACTTGCCTGTTACTCCAGGTATATCTTGACTTCCTACTTCCAATCCCCTGTGATGAATAGGACATCTTTTTTTTTTTTTGGTGTTAGTTCTCGGAACTCGTCTAGCTCTTCATAGAACTGATCAACTTCAGCTTCTTCAGCATCAGTGGTAGAGGCATAGTCTTGGATTACTGTGGTGTTGAATGGTTTGCCTTGGAAAAGAACTGAGATCATTCTGTCATTTTTAAGGTTGCACCCAAGTATTGCATTTCGGACTGTTTTGTTGATTTATGAGGGCTACTCCATTTCTTCTAAGGGATTCTTGCCCACAGTAGTAGATATAATGGTCATCTGAATTAAATTCGCCCATTCCTGTCCATTTTTAGTTCACTGATTGCTAAAATGTTGACGTTCACTCTTGCCATCTCCTGTTTGACCGCTTCTAATTTACTTTGATTCATGGACCTAACATTCCAGGCTCCTATGCAGTACTGTTCTTGACAGCATCGGGTTTTACTTTCCTCACATATCACATCCACAGCTTAGTGTCAATTCCCTTTTGGCCCACTCACTTCATTCTTTTTGGTGATATTAGTAGTTGTCCTCCGCTCTTCCCCAGTAGCATAGTGGACACCTTCCAACCTGGGGGGCTCCTCTTTCAGTGTCATATCTTTTTGCCTTTTTATACAGTTCATGGGGTTCTCACAGCTAGTGTACTGGAGTGGTTTGGCATTTCCGCCTCCAGACAGCCTAATAGCTCTGGTTAAGATTTTTAGTATAATGTTGATAGTGGTGAAAGTGGGCATCTTTGTCTTGCTCCTGATCGTAGGGGAAAAGCTTTCAAGTCACTCACCACTGAATGTGTTAGCTGTGGGTTTTCATAAATACTGTTGTGGAATTTCCCCTCTGTTCCTGATTTTCTGAAAATTTTTGTAAGAAATGGTGTTGGATTTTTTCTGATGTCTTTTTGGCATTAATTGATATGATCGTGTTTTTTTCCCCTCTTTATTCTATTAATGTGATGTGTTACATTGATTGGTTTTCTTATGTTAAACCAACCTTGCATTCCTAGGATAAATCCCTCTTGGTCATAGTGAATAATTCTTTTAATATGCTGTTAGATTAGACTTGCTAATATTTTGATGAGGATTTTTGCATCTGTATTCATAAGGGATATTGGCCTGTTTTTCTTTTCTTATGTCTTTATCTGACTTTGGTATCAGGGTAATTTTTAAATTTTTTGGAAGAGTTTGAGAAGGATTGGTGTGTTAATTTCTCCTTAAATATTTGGTAGAATCCAGCATTGAGGTCCTCTGGTCCAGACCTTTTCTTTACTGGGAGGTTTGTGGTGTTTGATTTAATCTTTTTACTTGTTATAGATCTGTTGAGATTTTTTTTCCCTTGGGACAGTTTAGATAATTTTTTAAATTATAAGGACAGATTATTTTCTCACATACCAGCATCAAACATTTTAGAAGATATATAGGGAAAAAACCCCAACAGATAATGGCTACAAATAAATATTTAAAATTGTAAGGAATAAAAGAATAGCAGAACCTATATGAAAGGAAAGCACATACTTTACTGAGGGTCATGTAAAAAAGCTTGAGTAAGTGGAGAGACACAAATTTTTCCTGGTTGAGAAAAAAATACCCTAGTGTACCTTTAAAAAAACCTTGGGAAAACCTATTTAATGGACAGGTGGTCATTTACCATATCAAACACACAAAACATTTAAAAGTACAATTATTGAAATATTATGGTACTAGTTTTGAAGTAGGGAGCCAGATTTAATGCAATAGGAAGATCATAAACAGAATAAAGAATTTAGTTAATATACTACAGTATATTAATACGAATAACATATTACATAGCAAATCATGCTGGTATGAATGGTTAACTATTAGAAATGGGGAAGACCACTTGATTTTGCCTCACATCACTCTTAAATAATTTCAAGATGAATTAAAGAGCAGTAAATGGAAGTATGGAAGACTAGTTGAAAGCATAGTTGAATTTTTTTTTTCTAATCCTTGTGGAAGATTGCGTATAGAAGCAGTTCAAGGAAGCACAAAAATATTAATGAAGTTGATAAAGTTAAGGACAAATAACTCCTCCCTATCTCACAAACTCAGACCTCAAAAATCACATCAATACCTGGGAAAAGTATTTCCTGAAAATATGCATTTTCCAGAGTTACTATTCTTAAGATAGCAAGACATCATGCAAATCAAACAGGAAACACTGAAACTCTAATAGGGCAATGAGCAGAGGACATGGACATGGAAAATAACAAGTTACAGGACAAGAAATCTTAATAGATAGAAAACATCTATTCAACTGCATTAGTAACAAGAGAAATGCAAATTAATATGGGATACAAAAATGAGATAAACTTTCATCTGTCAGATTAGCAATTTTTACATGATATGTTTTAGTGTTAATGGAGAAAAACAATTGCACTACAGTTTTTATGAATGTAAATTAGTGTAACCTTTTTGGACATTTTGACAGCAGCTGTCAAGAACCCCTGAAAGATTCATAGCCTTTGACCTAGGGATTCTTCTATATATCCATTATAAGGAACTACTCAGAGATATACATAACTATTTACATTTGAATGTGTACACATTGTTATAGCAAAATAGTGAGCAACTGGAAGCCGTATTAATGTCCTGCAACAGAAAACAGATAACATAACCTGTGGACATACACATAATGGAATATTATGCAGGCATTTAAAATATTTTAAAAATTACAAATGGCATACAAAATTGCTCAGTGGACAGTATGGGTCAAACTACTAGATAAAATAGTAAAAAAGAGAAAAGGAGTTGTATTTCAGGGTTATGATATTTATTAGTGATAG
>SJYT01063687.1:87362-126559 GCA_006410635.1 Cephalophus harveyi
TGATCTCCTTCAGAATGGACTGGTTGGATCTCCTTGCAGTCCAAGGGACTCTCAAGAGTCTTCTCCAACACCACAGGTCAAAAGCATCAATTCTTCGGTGCTCAGCCTTCTTCACAGTCCAACTCTCACATCCATACATGACCACAGGAAAAACCATAGCCTTGACTAGACGGACCTTAGTCAGCAAAGTAATGTCTCTGCTTTTGAATATGCTATCTAGGTTGGTCATAAATTCCAAGGAGTAAGTGTCTTAATTTCATGGCTGCAGTCACCATCTGCAGTGATTTTGGAGCCCCAAAAAATAAAGTCTGACACTGTTTCCACTGTTTCCCCATCTATTTCCCATGAAGTGATGGGACCGGATGCCATGATCTTCATTTTCTGAATGTTGAGCTTTAAGTCAACTTTTTCACTCTTCTCTTTCACTTTCATCAAGAGACTTTTTAGTTCCTCTTCACTTTCTGCCATAAGGGTGGTGTCATCTGCATATCTGAGGTGATTGATATTTCTCCCAGCAATCTTGATTCCAGCTTGTGTTTCTTCCAGCCCAGCGTTTCTCATGAGGTACTCTGCATATAAGTTAAATAAGCAGGGTGACAGTATACAGCCTTGACATACTCCTTTTCCTTTTTGGAACCAGTCTGTTCCATGTCCAGTTCTAACTGTTGCTTCCTGACCTGCATACAGATTTCTCAAGAGGCAGGTCAGGTGGTCTGGTATTCCCATCTCTTTCAGAATTTTTCACAGTTTCTTGTGATCCACACAGTCAAAGGCTTTGACATAGTCACTAAGCAGAAGTAGATGTTTTTCTGGAACATCCTATCCCTTGTATAGGAGCCCTTCATTGTTTTGTGAGAATACAGAGAGATATTAGACATTGAAAACAGATTTGTGTTTGCCAAGAGGAGGTCAGGGAGGGATGGATTGGGAGATTGTGTTAGCAGATGCGAAGTATCATATATATGGTGGGTAAACAAGGTTCCCGTGTATAACACAGGGAACTGTATTCAATATCTTATGATAAACCATAATGGAAATAAATATGAAAAAGAATGTATATACATGTATAACTGAATCACTTTGCTGTACAGTAGATATTAACACATTGTAAATCAACTATACTTTAATAAAATAAATAAAAAAAAAAAGAATCAGTGAGACACTGTGTCTGAGAAATTTGACATAGCAGATAATAGTATTTGGTAGCACTGTCTTTCTGATGTGGATAGAGATAGCTCTCTTATAAATCATTTATTTTTTTCTCTATTGATGAGAAGAAGAAGTAATTGAAATACAAATTGAAATGATTAAGTTTAATCTGTAGGTTCAGATCAGTAGTTTTTATTTTAGCATGAAGTTTCCTCTTTATTATTTCCTTTGTAGGATTTTCACTATGTAGGCATAGTGACAGCTTTCAAACATAATATAATTTTATTTATCAAAGCACATATGACTACTAGCCCTGAACTTCTGGTTTTAATTGAAATATTGGTGAGAACACCTTTAGTACCTGTAATTCTGGGTGAACAGAAAGACAACTAATTAACTTATATAGTATTATTTAGTGACAAATTATTTCTTTGGGGTTATTGTTGAATACTGATAGAAGAAACAAAAGAATCCCTCCCCACCCTCAAATAAACATATATTAGGGTCTTCTCTCTTGCTTTCCCAAGGGCCACATGTGAGGGCTAGCTCCCATACTTTGTGACCCACTAAACCTCAGGGCCAGCTGTTGGAGGCATCTGTTCTCAGAGAAAATCTTTGCTGCACCCAAAGTCAAAGAGCCAACAAGGAAAGGAGCAGAGATGTGAACCCTCTATTCTTTATTCAGTCACTAAACCTCATTTCCATCAGGAATCTCAGAATAAGATCAATGATCAAAAACTCTTAAAATTGATGTGAGACAGGAGTTTTCTAAAATGTTAAGATACTGTGAATAAGTATTGAAAATTTATAAACATTTAATATGCTGAAGTGTGCTTGAAATCAGAACAAAATGCAGCTGGGAGGCAAGAAAATCACTTTCATCAAAGGATTGATTGACTATTAGAGTGTTAGCAGTAAAACCTGCTGTCTGCAATTTAGCCAGACTCCTCCAAATTGGTTTAGCTTAAAAAATTAAATAGCTGAACCTGTCTTTTTGTTTTAATCATCTTGACTTTAAAATAAAACATATTCAATATATTCCAGTATATTGTCTGACTTTGAACAGGTTTCACATGCTGATTCTATCTCAATTATGAATATATAAGTAACAGATATTCCATTTGAGAATACACACCAATGAGAAAAATATCAATATTATATTTCAAGTCATATTCTTTTCATTTTAAAATATGATCCTCACTATCCATTTAAAGCTGAAATAAGCCAATTCATCTCATATATGCAAATCACAGAATGATTAAGCGTGAAGCTTCAACTTGAAAATGACTATGAGGATAGCCATCACCTAGCAAAGTCCCAAAAGCCTAGGAGCACCTGGCTAGTCTTGCCTGGAGTGAAGATACTCAGTGGGAGGATACATCTGTCCTTCTGTCACTAGAAAAACAGTTTGTCCATCCAGGAGGAATGGAAGGAAACATATGTTAGCGGATTGAGACAAAAGCACTCTGCCTCAAAAAGGGGGACATCAGCCAAACCTAGGTTGTCCATAGGTCGCGACCAGCACACTGCCAGGAAGAGGCTTGTGAGGGAGACAGAGCAAAGGTCGAGATGCTTCAGGTACCATACAATAATGTGGGGAACGGGGAGGGCTTGCTGAGGACTTGCTAAAAACCCTGCACTGAGATCCTTCCTATATTTCTTCATGTACTCTTTAATAACAATGGAGTATGCATTATTTTATAAATGAGGAATTCACACATTCCTGAAATAGTGTGATTACATTTTTCACCCAAGATTACAGTTATAAGTGATAAAGGCAAGATTTATCCTCTAGCATATATGACTACTACAGGGCTTTCCATGTGGCACTAGCTGTAAAGAATCTGCCTGCCGAGATTCTTTGGCAGGAGAAGGACACACAGGTTCCCTCCCTGAGTCAGGAAGATAGATCCCCTGGAAGAGGGCATGACAACCCACTCCAGAATTCTTGCCTGGAGAATGCCATGGACAGAGGAGTCTGGTGGGCTACAGTACATGGGGTCACAAAGAGTCGGACATGACTGAGCAACCGAGCGTGCATGCACATATATGGCTGCATATTCTGAACTTTTAACTACTAAAGATAAATATTTTCCATTTAGATGATTTGGGGAATGTAATAGTTCCTAGGAATAAGAAAGGAAGATGGGAAAGTGGGGGAAGGATTTTTGAGCACTCATTATATTCTGGGGAAATTTTTAAATCTTCTTAGTTCATTTAATCAATGGCTACATGTTTTTCAGAAATAATGACTCAGAGGCTCAGAAATATGAAACAACTTTTCAGTATCTTTCAGCTGATACAGTGATGAAAGGAATTTTGTCTCTCTTATTGCTGAGTTGATATCCTTTACATTACTTCATGCTCTCAAGGTATGGCACTCTGCAAATAATGGAGAAGAAATGCTGATCCCATATCCTCCTTGAAGTGTTTAGGGTACTGGCTGGTGCATCACCCACTTTCCATCCTGCTTCTCTGAATATTAACTCCAAGGACCCTTGTTTCAATATTTCTCTGGTTTCTTTTCTGAAGAGCCTTTGAATCCACTCTTCCCTTGACCATCAAAATGTATTCATGCTAGACTTATGTGACTTGTTACCTGACATTATAGACATGTTAATTTAATATGATGTCTGTATCTGGGGAAAATTGAATTTAAATGTTGCCTCCATGAGACTCAATGAATTATGTATTCAAAATATTGCTTGATATGTCAGACAATGTGTACCATATGTGTGGGCATTTCGGATACTGTGGGTGTTCGGTGGAACATTCAGGGTGAAGTTTCCCATTCCAATATTTGAGAGGATGGATGAAATAGTTCTTTTTGACACAGAATCATCTCTCTTTACTTCATAACTTACCAGTCAGGTTCCCCCACTCCACCTTATTGATTTATGATTCTTGCCTTTGAAGGATATTGGGGAAAGGAAAAGTCTGGTTCCACTAAAGAGCCTAAGGTCACTTCCGTAAACCCTTTGACTTATAGTTTCTTCATTAACAGAACATATTTAAAGTGTTTACGTCTCTGCATTCTTAAGTTTTCCATGTAGATTAAAGACAGTAGACGAAAAAGCACTATACATACAGAAAGATATTGCAACATTTTTAGCATTATTGTTTAATGGAATAAATCAATAAATCATTCCCGAAAACTGTTTTAGAACCTACATATCTGTCAGAGCTGTTAATGTATGTAGGGTCAGAAATATACCATTTCCTCTAGATAATAAATAGACAAGAGAATAAATATCTTGTTGATGACTTTTTTGCCCCAGACTGTAAACTGGTCCTGGTAGCCAACTTCCTGCTCATCTATCTTTTTTACATCTGAATTTTCAGTAATCAATAAGGAAAGTCCAGTAATGGTACAACTGGTGTGGCAGAGAAATTATTGTAGCAAAACTTTCAGGATGAAGCTAATGAGAGCATGTGAGAAAGGGAAGAGGATTGAACTGATGGTGAAACTAATTTGTTTCATTATCTAGCACTAGACATAAATTGCAGTGTAATGGAATTAATCATTTAAAATGGATTGTTCACTTAGAAGTTATAAAAATACCAACAGACCACTCTATACTATTTCTTCCTCTCTGCTGAATCAATTTGATTTTAAAGGATTTGTTTGCATTTAAAGTATAAAGAGAATCAGAGAGTTCACATATCTCTGCTTGGGAACAGGAATGAGACACAGGAACTGACTAACTGGTGCAGGAGGATGTCAATAAATGAAAAGACTGAGTATATTTTTTAAGGGGTAGTCAATGATTTTTACCTGGAGCAAGTAAATATAGCAGGATAAAGGCTTTTTTTTTTTTTGGTCACCCAGCTTGTGGGATCATAGCATGCAGGGATCTTAGTTCCCTGATCAAGGATTAAACACTCAACCCCTGCTGTATAAGCATAGAGGTTTAACCACTTGACAATTAATGCCAGGGAAATCCCCATTGTCTTAAAAAATCACCTAAAGACTTAATCCATTCAGGGCCAAGCTGAAAGTTGTGATTGTTAACCCTGGAGATATATATATATATTATGACCTGAAATACCAATAACTGGAACTCATCCCAATTTAATTAAGTCAGAATTGTTAGGAACTAGTGCTGTACAGTGAATATAATACCACTTTATTTTAAAAACTCAGATGTGGTTTAAACAAAAGTGTGTTAATCAAAGGAATAAATATTTATATGTTCCCTGAGCTGCATAAAGTCATGAGTTAGGAACTATGGATTGAATGAGGACCAGATTCTCTTAAACAAGGCAATTGTTATGTGATTGGGGATATAAAAATATATGCATGCACTTTGAGGTATTAATTGTCAATTAGCTAATCAAGGCTATGGTTTTTCCAGTAGTCATGTATGGATGCGGGAGTTGGACTATAAAGAACGCTGAGCACTTCTTGAGAGTCCCTTGGACTGCAAGGAGATACAACCAGTCAATCTTAAAGAAAATTAATCTTGAATAGTCATTGGAAGGACTGATGTTGAAGCTGAAGCTCCAATACTTTGGCCACCTAATGTGAAGAGCTGACTCATTTGAAAAGACCCTGATGCTGTGAAAGATTGAAGGTGGGAGGAGAAGGGGACGACAGAGGGTGAGATGGTTGGACGGCATCACTGACTCAATGGACATGAGTTTGAGTTAAACTCTAGGAGTTGGTGACAGACAGGGAGGCCTGGCATGCTGCAGTCCATGGGGTCACAAAGAGTCAGACAGGACTGAGCGACTGAACTGAAAACTGAGTGGAGGAAATTTGGTATGCCACAGACATTCAGAAGAAGATGAAATTATTTTAGACCAGGAGAATTAGGGAACTTGCAGGGAATCAGTAGGAAATGGACCAGAGTTTAAAATATAGATGTATCAGTAAGCTATTGTGTAACAAATGGTTTCAGTCTTAAAGACAGCAACAGGAGTTTATTATATTTTTAAGAATTTAAATCCACATTGTTAGCTTTACTCTTCTAGGTTGATCTTGATTGGTCTTGGCTTAGGTTCTGTTGCTAATGACAACAAATAGCTGTGGTCAACTATCTAGTTTAAAAAAAAAAACAAAAAGACACTCAAAAATGCCTGTAGAAGTGTGACACAAAGTCATTTCACAAATGTTATAATACCACATTGAGTATCAAAGAGTTTTTTCAATGGCTTTGACTACATGAAATATTTATGAGGAAACGAGTTTCTTATATGTACATTTTTACAAACAATGAAGCTAGTTCAGAGCAGTTAAATGACTCCACCTGAGATACTGTTTGCTTCATTTAAGACTCAAACTCAGGATACTTGGATTCAAGTCTAGTAAGTACTCCTTCTCCTTTGCAATTACAGATGGTTTTTGAAAAAGACTTCCTGTACTATCTTTTTCATATAGAAAATTAAATTTAATTAACCTCAAATGCAAGAAGAAGTTATTGCCAGGACAGAAGAGGTCAGAGAACCAATATCTCTTAAAAATTCCCTAGGTGTCAGCTAATTATATATCATTAACTTTTAAATCTTCAAAAACTCTTTTAAGTAAATATCTAACCATTTTACACACAAAGAAATTGAATCGAAGAAATGAATCCATCAATGCAGGATCATGCAGGGTGGTGACAGAATTGACACTGGAGTCTGCATCTCTGTTCTTTCTAATCTATGCTCCTGTACACTGTGACTTCAAAATGGGATATGTTATATCTGATTTACTTTTAACCAAAAAGAATAAGTGAATGATAGGTGGGGGATCAATGTTGATGTTTAGAAGCTCTAAGATCAAGCTACAGCATTTTGCTGGTTGATAAATGAGATGTTACCCTTCTTTGAATTATTCTAAACCTCTTTCCAGTAATAATATTAAATAAATTTCAAAGCATAATCATTGTATCTATCCCTCCTAGAGTTTGAAGGGGAATATATATGAGTTAAAATATAAAATGCTGAGCACTGGACCTGGGATACAGTAAGTGCTCAGTAAATTTCAACCACCATTAAAGTGTACATCAGTGTTCCTGGTAGCAAATGATGGTAGCACATGATGAGTGGTACACCATGAGAATCTAAGTAACACCCTATAATGGTTCATCCTAATTTATTTTCTACTGGAAGCTCAGAATCCATCCCAGTTTATTTGGGAAACAATGAAAACAAAGTGGCATACCAAGAAGTTCCCTTTCAGTTGTGTGGAAATGTGACTTTTTTTTTTTTTTTTTTTGGGGTGAAGCAGTAAAGCCTTGCAGGTAGCATTTGTGCCTTTGACAAATGGGGGGCTGACAACACCTGGATATGGTTGACAAGCACAAAATAGCATTCAGTAGGCAGACACCAGAAGGGAAAAACAGCGTTTGTGTCTGTGTTGAGGCAGATTTTCAAGGACTGAAAAACTCTCTATATAAGAATTAAGAACATGAAGATCCTTCAGTAAAATCTGTTATTCTTTCCAAAATAGATTGTCTTCTAAAGCTTTTTCTTTTTTTCCCCACTGTGTGAAGATTGTATTGGAAAGATATTCCTGGAAAACATAGTTCAGCAGATTTTGATGGAAAACATTTCCCTTCAGTTATAAACACCTAAATAATCTTTTGTGAACATCAGAAGTTATTGAAATCTCCAATGTGACTGTAATATATTCTATCCTGTAGAATATAGGCATGTTTTCTGAAGCTTTATTGAAAAATGAAAGTCTCATATAAAATGTATTTCAGATCATTTAACTTTTCTATCTTCTTTTATGATCCAATGAATTTTATTCATTTTAGCAACTCTTGCTGAACCTAAGTACTTTAGGATTAAGATTAAGATACTGAATATATGAATTAGGGTTAATAAAAAATCCAATATATTTTTGCTTATGCAGCTACTGTTACTTAAATGAAGTGACACAGCTTAGAGGTAGAGTTTGAGTAAACAAGCTGATTTTCTTTTTAATTTGATGTCCACAGAAATCAGCCCCAGATGATTCTATTGTTTAAATTAAGTTTGATCAAAGTGACATCGCTCTCTAGGGAAACTTTTCTCCAAACATTAAATCAAGTGTCCATAATTGCATTACTCCTGTTCTATCCTTGGGTGCAAAAGACTAGTCTCTAGACAATACCAAATATCTCTCAAATATATTTCAACTTCCATTGGTGGGATTAGATAGAGAATATAAATACAAAGATGAACTATCTATGAAATGAGCTATGAACAATTTACCTCAACTGTAATGAAATTCCACAAACAGTGTAGATAACAATCCAAAGGAAAATTCAGGATATTTGTCAAACTAACTATGCTATCCGAATGAAGACACTGTGTGGATACAGATGTGAATATAAATCCTGCATGTGCCCCAGGGGAATTCCTCTGTTTGTCTCCAGCAGATAATGAAATCACATGGAAGGAATACTGTGATTTGTGCCACTGCTCCTCATAGCCTTAAAATTGGGAACAGCTTGGATAAACACAGTATGATTTGAAAAGTAACCCTGAGGTCAGAGAGAAGAAGCAATAAGGAGAAGACCAAAGGTAGAGAGGCTGCTATGAGAGTCATTAAAATAATCTAGCAAGAGAAAAATCTATTATCTTTGTCGGTATGTTTTACTTCACTTGGTGTGATAATTTCTAAGTCCATGGGCTTCCCTGGTGGCTCAGAGGTTAAAGCATCTCCCTCCAATGCGGGAGACCTGGGTTCGATCCCTGGGTTGGGAAGATCCCCTGGAGAAGGAAATGGCAATCCACTCCAGTATTCTTGCCTGGAGAATCCCACGGACAGAGAAGCCTAGTAGGTTACCGTCCACGGGGTCGCAAAGTGTCGGACACGACTGAGCGACTTCACCTCCACCTTCATATTGTTGCAAATAGCAATATTTCATTCTTTTTTTATGGCTGAGTAAGATTCCATTGTTTGTCACATGATATCACCTATATGTAGAATCTAAAAGAAAAATACAAGAGTATTTATTTATGACAGATATAAAGTTTCCAAGTGGTGCAGTGGTAAATAATCTGCCTGCCAATGCAGGAGATGGAAGAGATTCAGTTTTAATCTCTGAATTGGGAAGATCCCCTAGAGAAGGAAATGACAACTCACTTCAGTATCCTTGCCTGGAAAATCCCATGGATGGAGAAGCCTGGTGGGCTACAGTCCATGAGATCACAGAGTTGGACACCATTAAGCACTACTCCTCGGTACTATACAATACATATAGACCCAAAGACGTAGAAAAGAAACTTATTTGTGGTGACCAAAGAGGAAAGCTATGGGAAGGATAAATTAGGAATTGGGATTAACAGATCCACTTCACCCATGGACTGTAGCCTATCAGGTTCCTCAGTCCATGGGATTTTCCAGGCAAGAGTGCTGGAGTGGATTGCCATTTCCTTCTCCAGATATATAAAATAGATAACCAAAAAGACCTACTGTATAGCACATGAAACTCTGCTCAATATTCTGTAATAACCTATATTGGAAAATAATTTGAGAAAGAATAGGTACATATATATGTATAAAAGAATTGCTTTTCTATAAACCTGAAACTAACATAACATTGTTTATCAACTATACTCCAATATAAAACAAAATTTAAAAAAGAATCCAAAAAGGGTAGATAAAGAAAAATGTGTAACTGAATTACATTGCTGTATACCTGAAACTAACATAACATTGTATATCAATTGTATTTCTCTAAAAAATAAAGAAGTTTCAGTACTTGGACTATAATAGTCACATCTGAAGTGGAGAGAAGTGAAGAAAGTTGAGAAGCATGAGGGAAGTGGAGTAACAGGATTTCCTGATGATTAGGCATGGAGAGAGAGGGTGGAATTCAAAGATTCTGTGTGACCAGTTCTTTCAAGATAAGGAAGACAGAAGGAAAAAAGGGTGATGAGAAGGACCATAACCTCAGCTTTTCATCAGCTGGACATGAGGTACCTGTAAGACATACTACTCATAAATCCTAGCTGATTTGGGATATGGGTTTCAGTGTTGATACTCATGGATAATCAGATTTTGGAGGTTAGAGAAATGATGGGAGAGGCAATAGATTGGATGTGAGACACATGTGTGCAAAATCCACCTTATCTGTAATTTGAAATGGTTCTAAGCATTAACTGTTTAGAGCTGAGAAACACACAATGTGATACAGAAGGGAAGCACAATGGTGTCCTGGGCTGAGGGCTGATTGTGCAGGAATTTGGTGATCTTGTTGTTAGACACAGCTAGTATTAGATATTGAGTTATATACATTTAAAATTAAGCAAACTGTATTAAAAATAAGGGTAAATGATCTTAAAATTACTTTCTACAATTTACTAATATCTATGTTCTTGAGAGAAGTTACAGCTATTGTGACTATAATTATGGAACAGCTACGATGGTGTGCTGCTGTGTAACTCCTTCCAACTCTGCTTTGAATTGTATCCCACTGGTAGTCAAAATGATACTGAGGGGATCAGCCAGCACTACTACAAATCAGGGCTTTCTTGTCCAGAGATCTGGCTGTTAATCATTTACTAGCACACCCCTGATTAAGTAGGACATTTCAGGGCCAAGGAACTAGTGGTGGAATAAAAGTGTTCCACTGACTGTTGCTAAATAAATACATCATCCCAAAACTTAGTGGCTTAAAGCAACAACTATGATTTTATTATTTTAACTCACATTTCTGTTAGTAAAGAGTTTCAGGAGTTGATGGTGGGGAGTTCCTGCTAAGGGTCTCGCAGCCAGTTGTAGCCGGATGATGGCTACAGCCGAACAGTGATAGGCTGTGAGGGCAGGGCAGGCATGCTTCTCTCTTTTCATCTCTCCGGGTGTTCTTCCCGTGTCAACTCATTTGCACTTCCTTACAAGGCGGTCTCCTGGCAGTTGTTCTTCTTTCATGGTGTCTCAGGGCTTCCAATGTAAGAGTCTTAGGGAAAAAGGTAGAAATAACATCACCTTGTATTTCCTTGTCTCAAAAGCATAGAGTCTCCCATTCCATTCCACTGATTACAAATAAGTCACAAGTCTTCCCAGACCCAAGTGCAGATCTATCTCAATAAAGACAGGGCAAATTTTAAAAATATATGAACTGGAAGATATCTGGGGACCATCTTTAGACAGTACAGCCTACCATGGAGCCCAGTCCACAAACAAGTTGGAGAAAAACAACTATAGGCAGCTATTCCTGTGGTACATCCTGTGGAAGACACTTGAGAATTGTTACTTTCATCAATTTGAGACAAAATTTACACGCAGGCGTTAGGATGCCATTTTCAAGTAACACATGACAATGCTTAAAGCTCTGTGGTTGACTTCAACATGTGGTCAAATTTGAGAACCACTGTCGAGATCTCAATGGTAAAGATATGTCTGTCAACTCAGATGTAATTTGCTGCTGCTGGTGCTGCTAAGTCGCTTCAGTCGTGTCCAACTCTGCGACCCCATAGACAGCAGCCCACCAGGCTCCCCCGTCCCTGGGATTCTCCAGACAAGAACACTGGAGTGGGTGGCCATTGCCTTCTTCGCAGATGCAATTTAAATGTGGAGAAATTCTTAGCAGAGAGTGAAAACATCAATAGCTTCAGGTGGCAAGCAGGTAAAATGATGAGGGAAGTAGATCAAGGTGAACTGGCCAGAGCAGGATCCTCTGCTTCCTACAATAGAAGCCACATGGAATGAAGGACCAGTTTGCTCCATGAACCTCTTCTTCAGAAGAAGTCAGAAATATGGATTGCACTATTGTGTGAAATCTGTCAACTTTTAAATTTTGGCAACTAATTCACTTTATTTAAAATTTTAAACAAGCTGAAGGAAACTTGTCTGTGGGCTGAATTCAGCCCAAAGTTTGGCCCATTTGTGACTTCTTTCAAATTTATATTTAATTTTTATTGGAATATACTTGCTTTATAATGAGTTTTTACTATACCCCAAAGTGAATCAGCTATATATACACATATATTTCCTCCTTTTTGGATTTTCTTCCATTTAGGTCACCACAGAGCACTGAGTAGAGTTCCCTATTCTTTATTATAGGTGACTTTTCTTTTAGAAAGGGGTCCTTCACTTGGGTATATTATGTTCTTTCCCAGCTTTTCTGTTTTTTTTTTTTTTTTTTCCTCAGCAGCTGCTTTTTAAATTTGCTTCCATGAAAATGTGCCAAAACTGTATCCCAGCCACTTACAAACAATTGAAGGAACTTTTCCTTTGTATTCTGAATTATTATGCTCAGTACAAATACAAAGGCTAGTATCAGTAGTCATTCCACCTCTATATCAACAGATGAGGGAATGAGCATTAATTCATTAATACTGTAGACAAAACACCCAAACCAGATTTTACAGTACTTGTGGATTCACGATGAGATAATTAGCAATTTCTTTGCTTACCACTGAGCAGGATGAGTTGAGGATTTGCTTCTCTCGATAGATTGCACATTAAAGAGAAAAATGTCAAATAGCTAAGTAAAATAGGATGCTAAGTCTTCCAACACAAGCATGTATAGAGCACTAATGAGACAGCTTTCCTGTCACATTCACAACTAGAAGGAGCTGACCTAAGAATAAGTTAGATTAGCTTTCTATTGCAGAAATGTTATTTTAGCTCTAGCTGTATAGTAAAAAAAATGGGTCAACTGGTACTTACAGAAGCTAGTTTAGTTCAACTTGAGACAGTTAACTGAATTTGGAAATATACTTTAGAAAGGTGGTCTCCCTCATTTTGAATGAAAATTAAAAAAAATCTTAATTTGAAATAAACATTTTTTTTTTAAATTGGAGAAATCTGTTTTTGCTGTCCTCCCTCCAGTTATCATCTCCAGGTCGTGAGGCCTTTGCTCCATGACCTCAACTACTTTTTCACTGACTATGAAACTATGACAGCTTTTCTTCTCTTTTTGTCCCACTTATAGCTCACATCCTGTTTGGAATCAGACATTTGCAGCAGCAGGTACATGAAGCAGGGAGGAAGCACCTGGGAGTGGTCAGTGTACTGCCCTGTGCTTTATAGTGAGGCTCACTGCTTTGCAGGCTCACTCTAGACGGCTGTGCTAGAAGAGAGTAAGAAGTGTGAAGGGATGAATCTGTGCATAATTGCTATTTTCCAGTTCCTATTGATCAAGATCTATTAAAGGGAAGCCCCCCCTTTCCCTCTTCATGGATCTGGACTGCATCACCTGGCTACACTGACAGTCATCCATATAACCAGATCATGTACAGTGTGCTTCTTCATTCAAATCTACTAATGGCAGGAGGAATCAGGACTTCTGGGGCCCCATCTTCTCCATGACTACTGAGAGCTACTCAAGCAGCAAGAAGACCAGGCATTGAAACAGAAGAGTTCAAATCCAAAAGGATCTGAGGGAGGTAAGAAGTGATGACTGATGTATAGGGGGATAACAGTCATTTTAAGAAAGTGTATAGATGCATGACTTTAGAAATGAAGAAACTACTTGACATTCAGTTCCTGTTATGAGGCCATAATCCTATAGATAATCAATCATGAATAAAAACAATAACATTTGCTTGTGCTAGTGTAATTGACTTAGGGCAACTGTTTCCTTTTTCATGATAGTTTTCTTGACTGCAATAACAGAATGATCATTTTTTTCAGTAAATTATTTTCAATGGTCTGCACAATTCACTTCATTACTATACTTTTTATCTCAGAACTCTTGATACTTGCTTTCTGCAGGAGGCTTCACAATGAAATGGGAGATGTTTCAAAAGACAAGTGTAATATTCTAGGCTACCGTGCTCTACGGGAATAAAATTTGAACAAAAATGTCAAAGTCACTTACAAACTGAAAAAGTTTTATTAATCGTGTTAAGAAAAGTCAAAGGTAAAATAGTAAAATGAATTTTAATAATAACCTTTATTTAATTCAGTATATCAAAACTTAATCATTCTTTTTTAAAAAATCATTTAAATATATAATCATGATGAATAAATCTTATTGATTAAGACAATAAGAAGACAGGTTACAGACCTGGGAAAATATTTGCATAAGAAATCTGTTACAGGACTGTTATCCAAAATATAAAATAATTCATAAAACTCAACAATAAGAAAATGAGCAACCTGGTTAAAAGTAGACCAAAGAGCTGAGAGACACTGCAACCAAAGATGACAATTAAGCATATGAAAAGATGCTCCACATTTTATGTCACTGGAGAACTGCAAATTAAAACAACAGTGAGATAGCACTTAGACTACCCAAAATCCCAAACACTAACAACATCAAATCCTGGGATGTGGAGTAAAAGGAGCTCTCATTCATTGTGTGTTGAAGTGGAAATGGTACAGCTACTTTGGAAGACAGTATGACAGTTCCTTTCAAAATTTAACACACTCTTACATGTAAGTACACACATACTCAGTTATGTCCAACTCTTTTGCAACCCCATGGACTATAATCCACCAGACTCTTCTGTCCATGGAATTTACCAGGCAAGAATATTGGAGTGGGTTGCCATTTCCTCCTCCAGGAATTAAACCTGCATTTCTTTCATATCCTGCATTGCTCAATTGTGTCTGACTGTTTGCAGTCCCATGGACAGTAGCCCACCAGATTCCTCTGTCCATGGAATTCTTCAGGTAAGAATACTGGAGTGAGTAGTCATTCTTCTTCCAGTGGATCTTCCCAACCCAGGGATTAAACCCATGTCTGCTGTATCTCTTGCATTTGCAGGTGAATTATTTACCATCTGAGCCCCCAGGGAAGCCCAAGAATACTGGAGTGGGTAGCCTATCCCTTCTCTAGGGGCTCTTCTTGACCCAGAAATTGAACTGCAGTCTCTCGCATTCTAGGCAGATTCTTTACCAGCTGAGCTACCAGAAATCAAAATCCTTAGTATTTACCCAAATGGACTGAAAACTTTGTCTAAACAAAAGTCTGCACATGGAGGTTTATGGCACCCTTATATAAAAAGCCTCTTGATGAAAGTGAAAGAGGGGAGTGAAAAGATTGGCTTAAAGCTCAACATTCAGAAAACAAAAATCATGGCATCCGGTCCCATCACTTCATGGGATATAGATGGGGAAACAGTTGAAACAGTGTCAGACTTGATTTTTTGGGGCTCCAAAATCACTGCAGATGGTGACTGCAGTCATGAAATTAGAAGACGCTTACTCCTTGGAAGTTATGACCAACCTAGATAGCATATTCAAAAACAGAGACATTACTTTGCTGACTAAGTTCCGTCTAGTCAAGGCTATGGTTTTTCCTGTGGTCATGTATGGATGTGAGAGTTGGAATGTGAAGAAGGCCGAGCACCGAAGAACTGATGCTTTTGAACTGTGGTGTTGGAGAAGACTCTTAAGAGTTCTTTGGACTGCCAGGAGATCCAACCAGTCCATTCTGAAGGAGATCAGCCCTGGGATTTCTTTGGAAGGAATGATGCTAAAGCTGAAACTCCAGTACTTTGGCCACCTCATGTGAAGAGCTGACTCATTGGAAAAGACTCTGATGCTGGGAGGGATTGGGGGCAGGAGAAGGGGATGACCGAGGATGAGATGGCTGGATGGCATCACGGACTTGATGGACATGAATCTGAGTGAACTCCTGGAGTTGGTGATGGACAGGGAGGCCTGGCATGTTGCGATTCATGGGGTCGCAAGGAGTCAGACAAGACTGAGCAACTGAACTGACTGAACTGACTGATAGTTAATTGCCAAAACTTCGAAGCAACTAATATATTCCTCAGTAGCTGAATGGGTAAATAAACTGTGGTCTAGACAAAGGAACGCTATTCAGCACTAAAAAGAGGTGCACTATCAAGCCATGAAAACACATGAAGGGATCATTAATACATATTCTAAGTGAAAATAGTCAATCTGAAAAGACAACCTACTATATGATTCAAATTTATAGACATTCTGGAAAAGGCAAAACTATGGAGATAGTAAAAAGATCAGTGGTTGCCAGCAGTTAGTGGGGAGGAAAGAATGACAAAGTAGAGTATAGAGGACTTTTTAAGTCAGTGGGTTTATTTTCTATGACATTGTCATGGTGGATAAATGTCATTTTACATTGGTTCAATTCCATAGATTGGATAACACCAAAAGTCAACCTAATGTACCCTGTGAATTGTGGGTGATAATAATGTGTCAGTACAGGTTAATCACTTTTAACACTGGGATGATATGAAGGGTGGATATATGTAAGGGCAGGGATGTTGTGAACCCAAAACTTTAAACGATAAAGTTTACTCAGGGAGACAGTGAAGGACAAGGAAGCCTGGTGTGCTGCAGTTCATGAAGTTGTAAAGAGTAGGACATGACTTAGATATTGAACAGCAACTAATCAAAACATACTATTTAAATGTTTTACATTTTTTTAACAAAGTCTTCATTAGAAATTCATACTATTTTTATCCTTATAGCACATTTCAGTTTGGACTAGTCACATTTTGAATGACTGACAGCCATACTCACTGCTAACTACCAGGTGGGACTGTGCAACTCTAGGAAATATGAACAAGCTTGCAACCAATCTGAGAGGAGTACTTTGTTTAATTTTAGCTTAATTTTATAATTTTTTAAACATTTTACTGGAGAATAGTTGATTTACAATGTTGTGCTAGTTTCAGGTGTACAGCAAAGTGAATCAGTTATGCATACACACATATCTACTCTTTAAAAGATTCTCTTCCTATATAAGCCATTATAGAATATGGAGTAGAATTTCCTGTTCTATACAGTAGACCCTTGTTAGTTATCTATTTTATATATAGTAGGGTGTACTTGTCAGTTCCAATTTATCCTCCCTTTTACACACTGGTAACCGTAAACATCCCAATGTTCATTTGCAGCACTACGTCCTATGCAGCTGCTGCTGCTGTTGCTAAGTCACTTCAGTCGTGTCCGACTCTGTGCGACTCCACAGATGGCAGCCCACTGGGCTCCGCCATCCCTGGGATTCTCCAGGCAAGAACACTGGAGTGGGTTGCCATTTCCTTCTCCAATGCCTGAAAGTGAAAAGTGAAAGTGAAGTCGCTCAGTCGTGTCTGACTCAGCGACCCCATGGACTGCAGCCCACCAGGCTCCTCCATCCATGGGAGTTTCCAGGCAAGAGTACTGGAGTGGGATGCCATTGCCTTCTCCTATGCAGCAAGGACATGAAAACAATTGAATTGTCCATGAACAGAGGAAGGGTAAAGAAGATGTGGTACATATGTACAATGAAATATTAAACATAAAAAGAATAAAATAATGCCTTTTACAACAACATAGATAGACCTAGAGATATCATAGTGAGTGAAGTAAGTCAGACAAAGAAAGACAAATATGTGATATCACTTATATGTGGAATCTAGAAAAAGGGTACAGATGAACTTATATACAAAATAGAAAGAGTTGTAGATAACAAACTGAGGAGTGTGCTTTGGATTGAAATTATGATTCCCAAACTTAATTATGCTTCAGAATCACTTGCAAAGCTTATTAAAATACAAATTACTGGACCTTACACCAAGAGGTTTAGATTCCAATAGGTCTAGAGAGAGGTCCCAAATTTCTGTTTCTAACAATGTTCCCAGGTGGTGCTGGTACTGCAAGTCTGGAAACTACTCTGGGAGTCAATGGTAAAGATGAAGCTTTGGGAAATCAGCTTTGTAGTTTTTAAATGAAGGAAGGGACAACAGTTCTAAATATGATGCAGATCCTCTATACCAGTAACTTCAATCCTATGGCAGGTAAGACAGGTCATTAAATTGTGCTTAAGATTACAATTAGATTCCTCAGTGAAATGTCACAGAATAATACTTTTGGTTTTGTTAAACATTTGTAAGTGAAGTTACAGGTATTTAGATCTTATATACACAAATGTGACATATTTAATTTATATAATTAGTAGTCTTGGATGGATGTGAGAGTTGGACTATAAAGAAAGCTGAGCAATGAAGAATTGATACCTTTGAACTGTGGTGTTGGAGAAGAATCTTGAGAATCCATTGGACTGCAAGGAGATCAAACCAGTCAATCCTAAAGGAAATCAGTCCTGAATATTCATTGGAAGGACAAAGGCTGAAGCTGAAACTCCAGTACTTTGGCCACCTGATGCAAAGAACTGACTCATTTGAAAAGACCCTGATGCTGGGAAAGATTGAAGGAGGAGGAGAAGGGGATGACAGAAGATGAGATGGCTGATGGCATCACTGACGCAATGGACATGAGTTTGAGTAGGCTCCAGGACTTGGTGATGGACAAGGAGGCCTGGCATGCTGCAGTCCATGGGGTCGCAAAGAGTTGGACATGACTGAGTGACTGAACTGAACTAAATTAGTGCATCACAGCCAGAATGGAGCCTTGTTTACATTTCCATTCACTAAAGGAAACATCTAGACATAGTTTGAATAAACAATAATTTTGAGATTATAAAATGATATCATAAGCACAATTCAATTCCTTTTACCTTGACTGTAAACCCACACTGGGTTTCCTGGGTGGTTCAGGAAATAAAGAATCTGCCTGCCAATGCAGGAGACACAGGTTTGATCCCTGGGTTGGGAAGATCCCCCAGAGAAGGAAATGGCAATGCACTTCGATATTCCTACCTGGAAAATCCCATGGACAGAAGAGCTTGGCAGGCTACGATCAATGGGGTCACAAAAGAGTCAGATACAACTTAGTGACTAAATAACAACAACAAAACTCCCATTAGTCTGATAGTTCCTCTGAAGGAGAAATATTTCTCATATTTACTGGTGTATTCCCAGTTTTTAAAAATTTTTGTATACAGTTGGTATCTAATAAATGGATGAGTGAATTGTTTTATTTGTTTCATATATTTTTGGAAATTTGGGCTTTAACTCCTCTGAATTTTCAAATATAAAGTGACATTGTTACGGTCAGGAGGATGAGTGTGATGCAAAGATAGACAACTCTCTTAATCCTATGTTCATTTCTGTAAGTACTAGGAATACAGTATAGTTCAGAGTGAAAATACAAGTGCCAACAAACTGTTTTTCACCTTGTCATTCTGGATGGCCTGATTATAAATAGTCCATTTCCAGACTTCCTCTCACTCCATAGGAGCCTAGAACTGAATTACAAATTACCTGATGCTTTAGATTCACATTTCACAGTGTGATATCATAACATATTGTAAGAAGGGCTGCTTCACATGAATCTTTAAATGATAAAAATATATATCTCTAGTGATCAAAAAAGGAACTTATAAATCTAACATTTTCTCAGAATTGGGCTTACAAATAGAGATCAAAAAACTTTAGTCAAGTGGAAATAAATTAAGAGTTGTTACTGCTTAGCATCTGTATATTTTTTCAACTTGCTAACACTAGATTCTAGGATTCTAACTTTTATAAGTCAACTGTGGAACTCACTGGATTATTATGTCATATATGCAATTAATCCACATGGGATAGTTTCATAATATTGTTGTTTGGAGGATGGCATTAAGAATGCTCATATTGACTGAAATACAAATCTGTGACAGGCACTATTTATTTATTTTTCTAGCTTTATTAAAATATAACTGACATTTAATATTGTATAAATTTAAGATATATATGTTGATTTGATAGGCTTATATGTTACAAAATTATTACCCCCACAGAATTAGACAAAACCTGAATCACTTCATGTCATTACCATTTAATTTTGTGGTGAGAACATTCACTGTCTACTCCTTTAGCAAGTTTCAAGTATATAATATGGTATTGTCAGCTATAGTCAACATACAGAACATTAGATTCCCAGAACTTACTCATTTTGTAACTGGAAACTTGTACTCTTTGATCAATATCTCTTCATTTCTCTCAGTTTCCAGCTCCTGGTAACTACCACTCTACTATGTTTCTATATTTGACCTTTGTCTGAAGTCCACATATAAGTAATATCATAGGAGGGCAATTACCTTTTCAAGATCCTGTTTTCATTTTCTTTAGACATATACTCAGAAGTGAAATTTCTGGATCATATAGTAATTCTATTTTTAATTTTTTGAGGACCCTCCATACTGTTTTCCATTTTGACTGTGCTAATTTACATTCCCACCAACACAGAATTGTCTTTTTCTTTTCTCTTTTTGAATTTATTTATTAAATAATTTTTATTGCAATATAATTGCTAACAGTGTTGTTAGCTTGTACTACAGAGCAAAATTAATCAGTCATACCTATACATATAACCCCTCCCTTTTGGATTTCTCTTCCATTTAGGACACCACAGGGCATTAAGTAGAGTTCCCTGTGCTATACAGTATATTCCCATCAGCTGTCTATTCTATACATAGTATCAATAGTGTATTTATATCAATTCCAATCTCTCAATTCCTCCCACGCTACCCCTTCTCCTCTTGGTATCCATACATTTATTCTGTTCATGTGTATCTCTACATCTCTACCATTTTTCTAAATACCACAGTTCAGTTCAGTCTCTCAGTCGTGTCCGACTCTTTGCGACCCCATGAATTCCAGCACGCCAGGCCTCCCTGTCCATCACCAACTCCCGGAGTTCACTCAAACTCATGTCCATCAAGTCAGTGATGCCATCCAGCCATCTCATTCTCTGTCACATTAATATGTGATATTTGTTTTTCTCTCTCTGACTTCTTTCACTCTGTATGACACTCTCTAGGTCCATCTACATCTCTACAAAAGTCCTAATTTCATTCCTTTTTATGATTGCTACTGCTAAGTCACTTCAGTCGTGTCCGACTCTGTGTGACCCCATAGACAGCAGCCTATCAGGCTCCCCCGTCCCTGGGATTCTCCGGGCAAGAACACTGGAGTGGGTTGCCATTTCCTTCTCCAGTGCATGAAGGTGAAAATTGAAAATGGAGTCGCTCAGTTGTGTCCGACTCTTCACGACCCCATGGACTGCAGCCCACCAGGCTCCTCCGTCCATGAGAGTTTCCAGGCAAGAGTACAGGAGTTGGATGCCATTGCCTTCTCCTTTTATGACTGAGTAGTATTCTATTAGGGTTTTCCTGGTGTCTCAGCTGGTAAAGAATCAGCCTGCAATGCAAGAGACCTCAGTTTGATTCCTAGGTTGGGAAGATGTCCTGGAGAAAGGCATGGCAACCCACTCTAGTTTTCTTGCCTGGAGAATCCTTACAGACAGAGGAGCCTGGCAGGCTATAGTCCATGGGGCCACAAAGAGTCTGACACAACTGAGCAACTAAGCACACATAACAGTATTCCATTGTGTATATGTATCAAATTTCTCCATTCTTTATCCATTCTTTTTTATCCATTCCTCAGTTGATAGATATTTAGGTTTCTTAATAAACTAAAAATAAATCTACTGTATTACCCAGCAATTCCACTACTAAGCACCTACCCAGAGAAAGTAATAATTCAAAAATATACATGCAATTCTTGCTGACAGTTTCAGGCCACTTGCAGGGCTGCACTGATGATGTACCAAAGTAGGCTGGGTTCATGATTCTATTTATCACCTTCCTTACTCTTCTATCTTACCAGGAGTTGGACCAGAGCCCTCCCCAGATCCCTGGAAAATGAACCTCAAATGTTACCCAGTTGTGATCCTTCTCTTTATTTCAAAGTTCTGATAGCTTTCTCCAAGGCCACATGTGTGTTGTAGTTGTACAACCAGTTTGTGTTGATAAATGAGGCTGGGTTTGTGGAAGTTTTGATAAATAAATTCATAAAAGGCACTCCAAGTGTTGTCTTTTTCCACATGCATGCCAACACTTATCTCTTGTCTTTTTCATGACAGCCATTCCAACAGATGTCTCATTGTAGCTGCCATTTGTGTTTCTCTGGTAACTGGTAATGTACCTGTTGCCATTTGTATGTCTTATTTATTTATTCATTTATTTTTAATTATTGGCCACACCCATTGGCATGTGGAGCTTTAGCACCACTACAAGGGATTGAACTAATATCTTCTGCATTGGAAGATGGAGTCTTAACCACTGGACTGCCAGGGAAGTCTCTGTATGCCCTTTTTAAAAAGAATGTCTATTCAATTCTACGTCCATTTTTTAAGCAGATTGTTTTCATGTTTTGTACCTTGTTTTTGCTATTGATCTGTATGAATTTATATATATTTTTATGTTAACCACCTGATGCAAAGAATTAACTCATTGGAAAAGACCCTGATGCTGGGAAAGATTGAAAGCAGGAGGAGAAGGTTATGGCAGAGGATGAGATGGTTGAATGGCATCACTGACTTGATGCACATGAGTTTGGGATCTGGTGATGGACAGGGAAGACTGGTGTCCATGAGGTCACAAAAAGTCGGACACGAATGAGTGACTGAACTAAATGTATACAACTAAATGGACTCTAATATGAGCAAAACTTTAACAACAGCACCACAACACCTTTCTTCCCTTAACCTTTCTTCATTTAAGTGAAAAGAGTATTTTCATTTTTTATCTTTAAACATACTAGAAATAAGTATTAACCCAGAAATGGGATTTAAACCCAAGTGTGCTAGTCTTTAGCTTGTGCTCCTTCCAGGGTTCCATTGTCACTGGAAGCAAACTAAATGTCCATCAACAGATGAGTGCATAAAGATGTGGTACATATATACAATGAAAGATTACTCAACCATTAAAAAAGAATGAAATGATGCCATGTGCAGCAACATGGATAGACATGGAGACTATTATCCAAAGTGAAGCAAGTCAGACAGAGAAAGACAAATATATAATATCTCTTATATGTAGAATCCAAAAAAATGAAGCAAACTTATTTGCAAATTGGAAACAGATTTACAGACTTAGAAAACAAACTTAACGGTTACCAAATGGGAAAGGTGGGAAAGGGTAAACTGGGGATTTGGGATTGACATGTGCACACTAATATATATAAAACAGATAACCAACAAGATCCTACTGTATAGCACAGGGAACTCTACTCCATATTCTGTAATAACCTAAATGGGGAAAGAATTTGAAAAAGAATAGATATTATATGTATAAGTGAATCACGTTGATGTCTGTACACCTGAAACTAACACAGCATTGTAAATCAACTATGCTGTGCTGTGTTTCATTGCTTAGTTGTGTCCAACACTGTGATCCCATGGACTGTAGCCTCCCTGTCCATGGGGATTCTCCAGGCAAGAATACTGGAGTGGGTTCTCATGCCTTCCTCCAGGGGATCATCCCAACTCAGGGGTCAAACCCAGTCTCCTGCATTATAGGCAGATTCTTTACCATCTGAACCACCGAGGAAGCCCAAGAAAACTGGAGTAGGTAGCCTGTCTCTCCCCAGGGGATCTTCCTTACCCAGGAATCAAACTGGGGTCTCCTGCATTGCAGGTGGATTCTTCCTTAGCTGAGCTACAAGGGAAGCCCAAATCAGCTATAATCCAGTATAAAATTTAAAAATTAATAAATAAATAATTACAGTGGGGCTTTGAGAGCTGAATCCATCCTGAACAAGCTGATACATCAGAGATTTGTGCTGATAAAGGTGAATTCAGTGCTTGTAACATTTAGATGTTCATAGCGGCTTAACAGCCAATTATTTCAAAAATATCTATTGGAAGTGATTTTTATGACAGTGCTTATTATTCTAGAGAATGAGGAATCTCAGTTTCTTTCATTCTACAGTTTTGGGAATAAGAGCACAGTCTTTCCTTTCTTCATCTTAAGGCTCTGGAAAGGGATTTATCATGAGTGTTAAAACACTAGGCTGAAAGAAGCACAAGCCGGAATCAAGACTGCCAGAAGAAATACTAATATCCTCACGTATGCAGATGATGACACCCTTATGGCAGAAAGTGAAGAAGAACTAAAAAGCCTCTTGATGAAAGTGAAAGAGGAAAGTGAAAAAGTTGGCTTCAAGCTCAACATTCAGAAAACTAAGATCATGACATCTCGTCCCATCACTTCATGGGAAATAGATGGGGAAACAGTGGAAACAGTGTCAGACTTTATTTCTCTGGGCTCCAAAATCACTTCAGATGGTGATTGCAGCCATGAAATTAAAAGACGCTTACTCCTTGGAAGGAAAGTTATGACCAACCTAGATAGCATATTCAAAAGCAGAGACATTACTTTGTCAACAAAGGTCTGTCTAGTCAAGGCTATGGTTTTTTCAGTAGTCATGTATGGATGTGAGAGTTGGACCATAAAGAAAGCTGAGCACTGAAGAATTAATGCTTTTGAACTATGGTGTTGGAGAAGACTCTTGAGAGTCCCTTGGACTTCAAGGAGATCCAACCAGTCCATCCTAAAGGAGATCAGTCCTGGGTGTTCATTGGAAGGACTGATGTTGAAGCTGAAACTCCAATACTTTGGCCACCTGATGTGAAGACCTGACTTATTTGAAAAGACCCTGATGCTGGGAAAGATTGAGGGCAAGAGGAGAAGGAGTTGACAGAGGATGAGATGGTTGCATGGCATCACTGACTCAATGGACATGAGTTTGGGTAAACTCCAGGAGTTGGTGATGGACAGGAAGGCCTGGTGTGCTGCAGTTGATGGGGTCAAAAAGAGTCAGACATGACTAAGTGACTGAACTGAACTGAACTGAATGAATTACACCAACTAGTTTATCTTAGTTCGGATACAATAAAAGACAAAGGCATAGAAATATATCACAAGGGAATTAAGTTACTATTTTTCCTTTCTTGTCTTTGAAATGAAACCTACACAATGATCTTTGCCCAGGATAAAACATTCTCAAAGCATATGTTCTATAGCATTTGGGCCTCAGGGAGCAGTGGCTACTCCTTGCATCATTAAATGCTTATTATTTCTTCATCTAAAAACCACAGCTAGCTTTTTTTTTTTTTTTGAGATATTATCTCCAGTGAACTATATTTCTTTAAAACATTCACCAAACTTCCCTGAGAAAATCATTTATTCAGCTTAGAAGTTATGCATCAAGATCTTGCCAAGTCCTTATCTGGTTAATCTCTGCCATTAAGACAATTTTCATACAGGCTTGATGTCAGGTCATAAATTTATGAAGCCAACTGAGATATGGCTCACAAACCTGGACTTTATTTTCCTTGGTGAGAAGATGATATGAAGCCATGTTAAGCTGAAATGTTTCAAACACTAAGGGACTCATTTGAAATCATCCTCTATAGAGAACTTAAAAGACATCATGAGACATTTCCACCTAATAGTTTACCTTGCACTCTTGGTCAAGTTGAGAGTTTGACATTATCTTTCCTTTGTACTTAGTGAAGCAAGCTCATGCTCAGAATGAGATTAAAAGCTAAAGAAGTTGCACTCCTACAATCCTTGTCTTTTTGTGCTGTTATTATGGAAATTAATGAAAACCACTTTACTTCACTCTGAGGCTCCAGGAGAGGCATTAGGTTAAAACGAATGCAAAGCATTACATCAATATAATTTGAAGATTGATATGGATAGCCAATGACACCCTACAGTTTCAAATTGCTTCAGAGAATTTTACCATAATAACTATATTGCAGTTTTGATAACGTATAGAAAAATGTCAAAAGTTCATGCCTGACAGAAATATTTTCTATAAGTTAAATTATTTGATTCAACACAATCTTAGTAATTAACAATGTAATTTTGTCATAATACAAAAGTCCATTTATTAATTTATCCTCTATTATTTATGGAACACTGTATAAAGTACTAGAAAATTTAATTTATTCAAAGCATAACTGTTGAGTGCTTTCTGTACAGGAAACAGTTTTGGAGCTGGAGAAACAGCAGTAAAACTCATATCCAAAATTTCTCTTCTCATGGAACTTACATTCTAATGGATAAGAAGCAAAGTGGTTAGGATAAATAAATATACAATATGCTTAAAGGAGCCAAGTACTAAAGAGAAAGGAGATCAGTCCTGGGTGTTCATTGAAAGGACTGATGTTGAAGCTGAAACTCCAATACTTTGGCCACCTCATGCAAAGAGTTGACTCATTTGAAAATACCCTGACGCTGGGAAAGATTGAAGGCAGGAGGAGAGGGAGATGGCAGAGGATGAGATGGTTGGATGGCATCACCGACTCAATGGATGTGGGTTTGGTTAGACTCCGGTAGTTGGTGATGGACAGGAAGGCCTGGCATGATGCAATTCATGGGGTCACAAAGAGTTGGACACGAATGAGCGACTGAACGAACTAAAGAGAAAAAAATATTAAAAAGGAAATGAGATAGATTCTATTGTGATGGGATGCTGAGGGGGGTCACATTTCAGACCAATTAATAGGGAAGAATTCTCAGAAAAGGTGACATTTGAATGAGAACTAAGAAGGAGCCAAAAAATTAAGCAAAAAGATGTCTAGGGGGAGCTTCCACAACATCTATTTCTGCTTTATTGACTATGCCAAAGCCTTTGACTGTGGGGATCACAATAAACTGTGGAAAATACTGAAAGAGATGGGAATACTAGAACACCTAACCTGCCTCTTGAGAAATCTGTATGCAGGTCAGGAAGCAACAGTTAGAACTGGACATGGAACAACAGACTGGTTCCAAATAGGAAAAGGAGTACGTCAAGGCTGTATATTGTCACCCTGCTTATTTAACTTCTATGCAGAGTACACCATGAGAAACGCTGGACTGGAAGAAACACAAGCTGGAATCAAGATTGCCGGGAGAAATATCAATCACCTCAGATATGCAGATGACACCACCCTTATGGCAGAAAGTGAAGAGGAGCTAAAAAGCCTCTTGATGAAAGTGAAAGAGGATACTGAAAAAGCTGGCTTGAAGCTCAACATTCAGAAAACAAAGATCATGGCATCCAGTCCCATCACTTCATGGGAAATAGATGGGGAAACAGTGGAAACAGTGTCAGACTTGATTTTGGGGGGCTCCAAAATCACTGCAGATGGTGTCTGCAGCCATGAAATTAAAAGACGCTTACTCCTTGGAAGAAAAGTTATGACCAACCTAGATAACGTATTGAAAAGCAGAGACATTACTTTGCCGAATAAAGTCCATCTAGTCAAGGCTATGGTTTTTCCTGTGGTCATGTATGGATGTGAGAGTTGAACTGTGAAGAAGGCTGAGTGCTGAAGAATTGATGCTTTTGAACTGTGGTGTTGGAGAAGACTCTTGAGAGTCCCTTGGACTGCGAGGAGATCCAACCAGTCTATTCTGAAGGAGATCAGCCCTGGGATTTCTTTGGAAGGAATGATGCTAAAGCTGAAACTCCAGTACTTTGGCCACCTCATGCAAAGAGTTGACTCACTGGAAAAGACTGTGATACTGGCAGGGATTAGGGGCAGCAGGAGAAGGGGACAACAGAGGATGAGATGGCTGGATGGCATCATTGATTCGATGGACGTGAGTCTGAGTGAACTCTGGGAGTTGGTGATGGACAGGGAGGCCTGGCGTGCTGCGATTCATGGGGTTGCAAAGAGTCGGACATGACTGATCGACTGAACTAAACTGACACAAAGTATAAGAAATAGTAAGTGAGAAACGACATGCTTAACATCTTGAGAAAGAGTAAAGATGTCATTTAAGTGTGTTAGCAGCTCAACTGTATCTGACACTGTGTAACCCCATGGGCTATAGCTTGCCAAGCTCCTCTGTCCATGGAAGTCTGCAGGCAAGAATACTGGAGTGAGTAGCCACTCCTTTTCATAGCCATTTGGTGCATAGTGTGAGTGGAGGAGAAGTAGATGATAAATCTGGAGAGGTAAAGAGAATGGCTAATGGAGGGTCTTGAGGGTCACATGAAAGATTCTGCCATTTAGTCTTAGTAGATGGGAACCGCTGGAGGGTATGAGGCAGAGGAAGAGCTGATCTGATTTCTCATTTAGGAGAATTATTTTGACTGTTACGGTGAGACTAGAATGCAAAGATTAACTGGATACAGTTTAATGCCAATGAATTCACTCTCAGTTTGAAAGGCTGAAACAGATACTGGCTCAATGCAGTGAGATAGGTGTTATTAAAAAATTCTGAGTGATCTGAGAGTTAAAAGTAAGAGGTAAATCTCCTTCTCACTCCTCAGCCTACTATAATTGACTTCCACCTCTCTAAGTCCACTAGTTAACCATTAATAGCTGTGATTTTACACATTGCTTTTCTTCTTGAAATGTTATCTTCTCTTCTATTTCCATGTATTATCCATATTTACCTCTTATGTTTCTTTACAGATATTCACTTTACTGGCTCATCTTCCTCCCTCATGGTCATTAGGTTCTCAGATCCCATACAGGACTGTTGCTCTGAAGAACTCCAAAGGGACCATTTACGCACAGTCCATGGGACTTGTGCTTTTTGAAGTTGAATGTTGCTACTTGGTATGGCATGTCATGAAATATCTCTCTCCTGAAAGTGAAAGAGGAGAGTGAAAAAGTTGGCTTAAAGCTCAACATTCAGAAAACTAAGATCATGGCATCTGGTCCCATGACTTCATGGGAAATAGATGGGGAAACAGTGGAAACAGTGTCAGACTTTATTTTGGGGGGGCCCAAAATCACTGTAAATGGTGATTGCAGCCATGAAATTAAAAGACGCTTACTCCTTGGAAGAAAAGTTAAGACCAACCTAGATAGCATATTCAAAAGCAGAGACATTACTTTGCCGACTAAGGTCCGTCTAGTCAAGGCTATGGTTTTTCCAGTAGTCATGCATGGATGTGAGAGATGGACCGTGAAGAAGGCTGAGCGCCGAAGAATTGAAGCTTTTGAACTATGGTGTTGGAGAAGACTCTTGAGAGTCCCTTGGACTGCAAGGAGATACAACGAATCCATTCTGAAGGAGATCAGCCCTGGGATTTCTTTGGAAGGAATGATGCTAAAGCTGAAACTCCAGTACTTCGGCCACCTCATGCGAAGAGCTCTCATTGGAAAAGACTTTGATGCTGGGAGGGATTAGGGGCAAGAGGAGAAGGGGACGACAGAGGATGAGATGGCTGGATGGCATCACTAACTCGATGAACATGAGTCTGAGTGAACTCCGGGGGTTGGTGATGGACAGGGAGGCCTGGTGTGCTGCAATTCATGGGCTCAGACACGACTGAGCGGCTGAACTGAACTGAACTGAGTCTTTCAATTCATTTTGATTCTCTTTACCTCAGTAATATTCATCACACATGTGGCTTCAAATAAGAATTGTTTACAAATTTATTTCTTCATCCTAGGATGCTTTGCTGTATAATACACTCCTATCAGTAGACTGCTTGACACTCTCAAATGGGTGTTTCAAATTATACTTCAAATTGTTATGGCCCAAGGGGAACTCAAGGACTTCCCTTAATACCTGATCCTCTTCCAGTGTTCCTTAGCTAATGGATTACACTTCTACCCATCCTACTCTGCAAGCCAGAAATCTTTGATGCCTCAACTTCAGGACCCTCAAATCCAATCCATTATCCAATCAACTGACTTGTTTCCCCAAGCCATCACCTTAGTCCAACATACCTTCATCTCCTATATTTTCTTCCTCCAGGAATCCTATTCTGTACCACCACAGGGAAAGAAAACCTTCAAAATGCTAACTGAATCCTGTCACCAACTGCATACCTGTCTAAAATACTGTAAAGAAGTTCCATTTTTCCTTTAAAAAAATGATCTTAAAATTTTCAGATGTTCTGAATTAAAAGGCGCTTACTCGTTGGAAGGAAAGTTATGACCAACCTAGATATCATATTCAAAAACAGAGACATTACTTTGTCAACAAAGGTTCGTGTAGTCAAGGCTATGGTTTTTCCAGTGGTCATGTATGGATGAGAGAGTTGGACTGTGAAGAAAGCTGAGCGCAGAAGAACCTTTATCTACCTCTGCAAGTTCATTTTGCTCAGACATTCCCTTTTCCCACTTTGAACTCAAGCTGCAACTGGCTTTTAAAAATTTATTTGAACAGGAGGGGAGAACAAGATGATGGAGGTGTAGGTGGACATGGAGTATATCTCTCTCCACGCATATATCAGGAATACACCTTCAGACACAGAAGTGTGTGGAGAACACCAGCTGAGAGCAGAGAGGAGTACCTGACCAGCAGAATAGAATATATGGAACCATGCAAAACTCAGTAGGATGAAGGAACTGGAGGGGAAACAGGAGTGTTGGTAGGACTGGACTTGCCCTCAGTGGGTGGGGGAACTGAAACAGGGATCCAATCCCCACATCAGGGCAATTGTCTGAGTCAGAGGAGAAACATTTAAGGCTGAGAGTGAAACAGCTGATCTGTGGCAGCCTGAATGGAATCAGAATCAGACAGTCCTTGCTGCAGTCATACATACCCTGGACAGGGACACATGTCCCCTGGAAGGCACAGTGGCTGGGAGCTGGAGTTTAGGGATCTGGAGCAATCCCAGGGCAAGGGATGCTGCTGACTGCAGAGAGACGGATTGAGGGGATGTGAGGGAGGAGATTGTTGTGGGAAATGCCTGTGGAGGAAAGCCAGGTAGCCATGGGAGCAAGGTGATACTGCTGAGTCATGCATAGCAGGTGGAGCCATCATCATAGCCTCTTTAACCCCACATGCCAGCATCGGTAGCTGAACAATAGAGAGGTTGGTCCACCAAAGGCCTGATGAACGGAACTACTGAGTAGGACCCCACCCAGGGTGCTCCTTTAAGAGACTGATGCACTTATTTACAGAGTAGACCCCAGCCAGCGGGGCCCCTCTGTGTGCCTGATGTGCAGAACAACAGAGAAAGACCCCAGGCAAGGGAGCCCTCTACGTACCTGAATGGGCAGAGATACAGAGAAAGACTGGCCAAAGAGGCATTTTAATTGCCAGCTACAAAAGGCTCGAAAAAAGACTGATAGGGTCATAACTCCTTTGGGGAGGCAATCTGTGTCCCTGCACACTTGGCATCTCCAGGGTCCCTGCAAGACAAGCAGCTGTGCCACCTTCATGCTTAACTCTCACAGGGGCAGAGTTGCCACAGGCAAAAAGACCGTGCATCTATGCGCACAGGGTCGTTTTGGTCATGTTCAACTTTTTGTGACCCTGTAGAGTGTGGCTTGCCAGGCTTCTCTGTCAGGGGGGTTCTCCAGGCAAGAATACTGGAGTGTATTGGCCAATACTGTTTGCCATACCCTCTTAGAGCACTATAATCCCTGCTGCTCTAGCTGGCAACTCCCCTGAGTACCTGGTGCTGCCAGAACCCCTGAAACCCAAGCAGCTGCACCACCTTCACACCTGGCCCTCACAGGGTCAAACCCCAGTCCTCCAGGATACTCTCAGGAGCAAACCCCAGTGGACGACCCACATGTGGAGGTGGAAATAAAACCACAGTTGAAACCCAGAAGCTGAGTGGCTAAGGAAGAAGACCCCAAATCTTCCCACCATTTATACAAGCTGCAGATTAAATCCACATGATCAACTAGGAAGATTCTATGTCTATGGAGTATATAAAAGGACATTGAGAGCCCCCGGGTTGGGAGGGGCGGGAATCACTAGTTCTGACCGCCACGGACACTGGAGGCAAGAACACACAGGAGTAGGACCAGATTAGAATCTGAGCTGCCCCCACAGCAGGTCCAGGAGGGCATCCTAGGAAGGTGAGGTGGACTGTGACTTCCAGTGAAGGAAAGGACTCTGACAGCAGTGACTCAAGAAAAACATCTGTTATTCTTATGTTTGACTTGTTCTGTAGATTCTTTTGGATTTTTTCCCCTTTTTTGTCCCCCTCTGTTGTCGATTTTATTGCCACTATGAAATCTAATTAAGCTTTTGAGCTTTTTTGGTTTTCTCCAGTCACATTTTGTATTGTTGTTATAAACCTCTGCCTCTACATGGGCTTTTTGCAGTTCTGTGGAGTTTTCTTTTTCTTCTTTTCTCAATTTTAATTTTTTAAACCTACTATTATTTTTTCTGCATTCATTCATTTGTTTGCCTTTCCTACTGTTCTTTTCCCCTTTCAGTTAATCTTTAATGTATGCAAATCTTCATCTACCTCTATTTAACTTTTTATATCTATTCCTTCTTTCTTTTCTTTCCACTCAACATATTTGTTAGTTTCATTTCATTGCTTTATTCCCCAGTTGGCACCTTGCTTTAGTTTGTTTTCCAGTTTGTGTTTTAGCTAGTTTTATTCCTAACTTGTAGATATAATTTTTGTTTGTTTGCCAGGTCAATCTATTATACTTTATTTTTGTTGGACTGTTTTGACTTTGCTTATGGGTGTATACGTATATGTGTATATTCAGTCACACCTTTTATTGTTGTTATGAACTTCTGCCTCTACATTGGGCTTTGGCAGTTCTGTGGAATTTTCCTTTTTTTGTTTTCTTTTCTCTTTTAAAATTTTAAACCTATTATTTTTTCCTACATTTATTCCTTTGTTGGCTTTTCTTACTGTTCTTTTCCCCTTGCAGTTAGTCTCTAATGTATTTAAATCTTCTTTATCTACCTCTATTTAACTTTACATATCTATTCTTTCTTTCTTTCCCTCTCAACTTATTCATTAGTCTTATTTTCATTGCTTTATTCCCCAATTGGCACCTTGTTTTAGTTTTGTTTTCCAGTTTGTGCTTTAGCTAGTTTTGCTCTTAACTGGTATATATAATTTTTGGTTTCCTTTGTTCACCAGGTCAATTTATTGCACTTTATTTTTGCTGGACAGTTTTGATTTTGCTTTGGGGTATATATGTATATGTGTACATTCAGTCACACTTTTCACTGTTGTTATAAACCTCTGCCTTATGTTGGGTTTTTGCAGTTCTGTGGAGTTTTCCTCTCTCTTTCTCTCTTTTTTTTCTTCCTTTTTTCCTTCTTTTTAATATTTTAAAATCTATTATAGTTTTTCTATGCTTATTTTTTGTTTGTCTTTCCTACTGTTTTTTTCTCTTGTAGTTAATCTTTAATGTATATAAATCTTCTTCATCTACCTCTATTTAAGTTTGCATATCTATTCTTTCTTTCCTTTCTTCTCAACATATTTGTTAGTATTGTTTTCAGTTCTTTATTCCCCACTTGGCACCTTGATTTAGTTTTGTTTTCCAGTTTGCACTTTAGTTAGTTTTGTTCTTAATTGGTAGATATAATTTTTTGTTTCCTTTGTTTGCTGGGTCAATCTACTGTACTTTTAGTTGGAATGTTTTGACTTTGCTTAAGGAGGTAAACGTATATGTGTATATTCTATTAATTATTATTTACCTGATTTTGTAATTGTCATTTGTCTGGGATTCATCTTTGGTTTCTCATTTATGGGTAATTGTCTTAAGCTCACTTAATGCTATAACAAACCACTTGTGGAATCTTCATTCCTGACCAGAGTTCAAGCCCTGAGCCTTTGCAGTGGGAGCACTGAATCCAAAACCCTAAACTACCAGAGAACTAACCCTAGAGATGATCAAATAGTGAGAACTCACACAAAGGAAACCACTGAAATACAAAACTCAGCATTGGGGTGGGATGTGGGAGAGGGATTCAGGATTGGGATCTCATATACACCCATGGTGGATTCATGTCAATGTATGGCAAAACCAATACGGTATTGTAAAGAAAAATAAAGTAAAAAAAAAAACAAAAAAAACTCAGCATTACCCAATCACCAGTAGCACCCTGTGCAGGATGCCTCATCTAAACAACAAACAAAACAAAAATGCAAATCCACTCATCAGCAGACAGGATTACCACCTCACTCAGCCTTGTTCATCAGGGTAAAAACAAACAAACAAACAAAAAAAGACTCAGCACAAATCTCATGATATATGAAGCTTACACAAACCACTGGACCAACCTTAGAGGGCAGAAACCAAAAGGAAGAAAGAATTCAACCTTGAAGCCTGGGAAAAGGAGACCTAAAACACAATAAGTTAAAAAAAAAAAAAAAAAAAGCCATTGAAAAGGCAGAGAAATACTACACAAATGAAGGAACAAGCTAGAAACACAGAGGTTCAAATAAATTAAGAGGAAATAGGCAAACTACCCAAAAACAAATTCAGAAAAATAATAGTAAAGATGATTAAAAGCCTTGAANTAAAAAAAAAAAAAAAAAAGCCAGAGAGATACTACACGAATGGAGGAACAAACTAGCAACACAGAAGTCCAAATAAATGAAGAGGAAGTAGGAAAACTATCTGAAAAATAATTCAAAATCATGATAGTAAAGATGATAAAAAAACTTTGAAAGCAAATGGAAAAAATGCAAGAATCAATTAAAAATATCTAGAATAATTAGAGAATAAATACACAGGGACAAACAACACAATTACTGACATTAAAAGTGCTCTAGAAGGAATTAATAGCAGAATATCTGAAGCAGAAGAATGAATCAGTGAGCTGGAAGATAAAATGGTGGAAATAACTTCTGAAGAGCAAAATAAAGTAAAAAACATGAAAAGAACTGAGGATAGTCTCAGAGACCCCTGGGACAATATCAAATGCACTAGCATTTGAATTATAGGGATCCCAGAAAAAGAAGAGAAAGGGTATGAGAAAATTTTTGAAAGATTTCAGTTGAAAATTTCCCCAACATGGAAAAGGAAATAGTCAATCAAATCCAAAAAGCACAATGAGTCCCATACAGGATAAACCCAAGGAGAAACATGCCAAGACACATACTAATCAAACTAACAAAGACTAAACAAGAATATTAAAAGCAGCAAGGGGGAAGCAACAAGTAACATACAAGGGAAACCTTGTACAATTAGCAGCTGATCTTTCAGGAGAAACTCTGCAGGCCAGAAGGGAATGGCCAGGATATATTTAAACTATGGAAAGGGAAAAATCTACAACCAAGATTACAGTACCGAGCAAGGATCTCATTGAAAATTTATGGAGAAGAAAAAGCTTTTCAGACAAGCAAAAGTTAAAAGAATTCAGTACCACCAAATCAGCTTTAAAACAAATGTTAAAGGGACTTATACAGTCAAGAAATACAAGAGACAAAAATCAAACCCAAACAATTAAGAAAATGGCAATAGGAATATATATATCAATAATTACATTAAATGTAAATGGATTAAATGCCCCAAACAAAAGACACAGACTAGCTGAATGGATACAAAAACAATACCCATATATATACTGTCTACAAGAAACCCACTTCAGACCTAAAGACACATATAGACTAAAAGTGAGAGGATAGAAAAATATATTCCATGTAAATGGAAGCAAAAGAAGGCTGGAGTAGAAATCCTCATAGCAAATAAAGTAGACCTTAAAATAAGCAAGATTATGAAAGATAAGGAAGGACACTACATAATGATCAAGAGATCAATCCAAGAGGAAGACAATTCTAAATATCTATGCACCCAACATAGGAGCACCTCAATACTAAGACAAACACTAACAGACCTAAAAGGAGAAGTTGACACTAACACAATAATAGTAGGAGACTTTAACACTCCACTCACACCAATGGACAGAACAACCAAACATAAAATTATTAAGGAAACACAAGTCTTAAGTAATACATTAGATGACATGGATCTCATTGATCTCTTCAGGACATTCCATCCAAATGCAGAAGAGTACACCTTCTCCTCAAGTGCACATGGAACATTCTCCAGGATAGACCACATCTTGGGTCACAAATCAAATATCGGTAGATTTAAGAAAATTGAAATCATATCAAGTGTCTTCTCTGACACCAGTGCTATGAGACTAGATATTAATTACAAGAAAAAAACTAAGAAACACAAACACATGGAGATTAAACAACATATTTCTAAATAACCAACAGGTTACTGAAGAAATCAAAAAGGAAGTAAAAAAATTTCAAGAAACAAATGACAATGAAAACATGACAACTCAAAATGTATGGGATGCAGCAAAAGCAGTTCTAAGAGGAAAGTTTATAGCAATAGAATCCTACCTCAAGAAACAAGAAAAAACATCAAATATATACCTAATTTTACACCTAAAACAACTGAAAAAGAAGAACAAAAACCCCCAAAATTAGTAGAAGGAAGGAAATCGTAAGGATTCAAGCAGAAATAAATGAAAAGAAATGAAAAAAACAATAGTAAAGATTAATAAAACTAAAAACTGGTTCTTTGAGAAGATAAACAAAATTGACAAGTCTTTAGCCAGACTCATCAAGAAAAAAAGAGAGAAGAATCAAACAAAAAAATTAGAAATGAAAAGGGAGAGGTTACAACAGACAATGCAGAAATATAAAGGATTATAAGAGACTATTATGAACAACTGAAGTGAAGTGAAGTCACTCAGTCGTGTCCAACTGTTTGCAACCCCGTGGACTGTAGCCAGACAGGCTCCTCTGTCCATGGGATTCTCCAGACAAGAATACTGGAGTGGGTTGCCATTTCCTTCTCCAGGGGATCTTCTCAACTCAGGGATCGAACCCAGGTCTCCTGCATTGCAAGCAGATGCTTTATCCTCTGAGCCACCAGGGAAGCCCATTATTTGACAATAAAATGGATAACATGGAAGAAATGAACAGATGTTTAGAAAAGTGCAATCTTCCAAAATAACCAGGAAGAAATAGAAATTATGAATTTACGAGCACTGAAATTGAAGCTGTCATCACAAATCTCCCCAAAAACAAAAACCCAGGACCAGATGGCTTCATAGAATTCTAGTACACATTTAGAGAAGAGCTAATGCTTATCCTTCTAAAACTCTTTCAAAAAATTGCAGAGATAGGAATACTTCCAACCTCATTTTACTAGGCCACCACCACCCTGAACCAAAACTACAAAAAGACAAGACAGAAAAGAAAACTACAGTCCAACATCACTGATGAACATAGATGCAAAAATTCTCAACAAAATTTTAGCAAACAGAATTCACCAACACATCAAAAAACTCACACACCACAGTCAGGTTGGGTTTATTCCAGGAATGCAAGGATTCTTCAATATATGCAAATCAATCAATGTGATATGCTATGTTAACATATTAAAAGATAAATACCATTTGATAATCTCAACAGATGCAGGTAAAAACCTTTGACAAAATTCAGCACCCATTTATGATTAAAACTTTTCAAAAAATGGGCATAGAAGGAACCTACCTTAATATAGTAAAGGCCATATATGATAAGCCTATGGCAAACATTATTCTCAATGGTGAGAAATTGAAAGCATTTCCCCTAAGATCAGGAACAAGACAAGGGTGCCCACTTTCACCACTATTATTCAACATAGTTCTGGAAATCCTAGCTACAGCAATCAGAGAAGAAAAAGAAATAAAAGAAATCCAGATCGGAGAAGAATTAATAAAGCTCTCACTGTTTGCAGATGACATGATACTGTATGTAGAAAACCCTAATGATAGTATCAAAAAATTACTAGAGCTAATCAGTGAATTAAGAAAAGTTGCAGGACACAAAATCAACACACAGAAATCACTTGCAATTTCTATATACTAACAATGAAAAATTAGAAAGAGAAATTAAGGAAACAATCCCATTCACCACTGCAACAAAAAGAATTAAATATCTATGCATAAACTTACTTAAGGAGACAAAAGAACTGTACACAGAAAATTATAAGACACTAAGGAAAGAAATTAAAGATGACATAAACAAATGGAGAGATATTCCATGTTCCTGGGTTGGAAGAATCAATACTGTGAAAAAGACTATACTACCAAATGCAGTCTATGGATTCAATGCAATCTACAGATTCAATGTGATCCCCATCAAATTGCCAATGGCATTTTTCACAGAACTAGAGCAAAAAAGTTCACAATTCATATGGAAACATAAAAGACCATGAATAGCCAAAGCAGTCTTGAGAAAGAAGAATGGAGCTGGACGAATCAACCTTCCTGACTTCAGATTATACTACAAAGCTACAGTCATCAAGACAGTATGGTACTGGCACAAAAACAGAAATATAGACTAATGGAACAAGATAGAAAGTCCAGAAATAAACTCAGGTACCTATGAATACCTTATTTTTGACATAGGAGGCAAGAATATACAATGGGGAAAGACAGCCTCTTCAATAAATGGTCCTTTGAAAACTGGACAGCTACATGTAAAAGAACAGAATTAGAACACTTTCTAACACAGTACACAAAGATAAATTCAAAATGAATTAAAGACCTAAATGTAAGGCCAGAAACTATAAAACTCTTAGAGAAAAACATAGGCAGAACACTCCATGACATAAATCAAAGCAAGATCCTCTATGACCCACCTCTGAGTAATAGAAATAAAAACAAATGTAAACAAGTGGGATCTGATTAAACTTAAAAGTTTTTGCACAGCAAAGGAAACTATTAGCAAGGTGAAAAGACAACTCTCAGGATGGGAGAAAATAATAGCAAATGAAACAACTGACAAAGAATTAGTTTCCAAAATATGCAAGCAGCTCATACAACTCAATGCTAGAAAAACAAACAACCCAATCAAATAGTGGGAAAAAGACCTAAACAGACATTTCTCCAAAGAAGACATACAAGATGGCTAAAAAACACATGAAGAGATGCTCAATATCACTCACTTATTATTAGAGAAATGCAAATCAAAACAACAATGAAATATCATATCACACCTGTCAGAATGGCCATCATCAAAAAGTCTATAAATAATAAATGCTGGAGAGAGTGTGGAGAAAAGGGAATGCTCTTGCACTGTTGGTGGGAATGTAAATTGATACACCCACTATGGAAGATGGTATGGAGATAAGATCTAGAAATCCCACTCATAGGCATAAACCCTTAGGAAACCAGGGTTGAAAAAGACACATGTATCACATTGTTCATTGCAGCACTGTTTACAATAACCAGAACATGGAAGCAACCTAGATGTCCATCGACAGGTGAATGGATAAAGAAGTGTGGTACATATACACAATGAAATATTACTCAGCCATAAAAAGGAACACATTTGAGTCTGTTTTGATGAGGTGGATGAACCTAGAACCTATTATACAGAGTGAAGTGAGTCAGAAAGAAAAAGATAAATATCATTTCTAATTCAAATCAATTCAATTCAGTCGCTCAGTTGTGTCCGACTCTTTGTGACCCCATGAATCGCAGCACGCCAGGCCTCCCTGTTCATTACCATCTCTCGGAGTTCACTCAGACTCACATCCATCGAGTCAGTGATGCCATCCAGCCGTCTCATCCTCGGTCGTCTCCTTCTCCTCCTGCCCCCAATCCCTCCCAGCATCAGAGTCTTTTCCAATGAGTCAACTCTTTGCATGAGGTGGCCAAAGGACTGGAGTTTCAGCTTTAGCATCATTCCTTCCAAAGAAATCCCAGGGTTGATCTCCTTCAGAATGGACTGGTTGGATCTCCTTGCAGTCCAAGGGACTCTCAAGAGTCTTCTCCAACACC